>BTHU01000018.1:54232532-54687532 GCA_036184795.1 Tokudaia tokunoshimensis | reverse complement strand
CAGGGGGAAAATGTCTCTACTTGTTATATTTTAGAAGCGGAGAGAGAGAAACCACATGTGTACACACACACACACACACACACAACCAGTCTAGGAGAAGATTGTTAAGTTTATCTCAAGACTACTAGACTTGGCTAACTTTTGTAAAGCATTCAACCATAATCCATCGTATTTGCTGGCTGAGAAATACAAGAGAATATCAGTTAAAAAATGTGGCAAATGTCCTTAACGGAATCCAGCATCCATTCACCAGAAGACTAAATGAATCTGAAAATAGAACGGTACTACCCCAGATTCATAAAGGTGGAAGCAAGGCCAACCATCTGACATCACTGGGGTAGAGATGCGTATCCCCTGAGACCGGGAGCATGCAAAAACATCTGTCTCACCACTCATCTCTGTGTTGAACTTGAATTTTGAGCCAGTTCAACTTGGCACAGAAAATAAAAGCATATGGATTGGGAGAGAACGAGCGAGGTTGTCATCCGAGTGCATAGTATTCTGTGTGGCAAAGCCCGAGTAACCCACAGAGCCATCATTGGAATTGATATGTGACTCCTAGCCACATGCCAATATACAAGAACCAGCTTTATTTCCACAAAGTATTGATGTGTCCCCGGAGCTTGCAATGGAAAAACAGCAATACTTAAATAGCATGAGGCTAAAGATAATTTTGATAAAAGATGGGCACGATGCTACTGCAAGCTACTGAATCTGCTAGAATTGCCTTAAGTCGCACATAGATGGAAGATGTACTTGCTCGTGGCTTGGAGAGCGCATACTGCTAAGATAAAAATCTGCTAAACTCATCTACTTAGCCACTGCGGTCTTGGGAAATGTTGCTGCACATATTAATATATATTTGTTTTCCCCCATTTATTTAAAGAGATCATTCACTTGATTCTCAAGTATATGTAGGAATGAAAAGAAATAGTTAAAGCAATTTTGAAAAAGAACAAAGTCGGAGATGCTCACTACCTAACTAGTCAAAAATGTCTTCCATAAAGGATCCAGTGATAGACAGGCCTGGGATCCAACATTCAGACATCTGTGTCCAGTGGCTTGTTGGTAAGAATAGTGTTTGGGATGCTGGAAAGATGGCTCAGCGGTTAAGAGCATTTGTTGCTGGATTTGATTCACAGCTCTCACATGGTAGCTCCTAACCATTCCTAACTCCAGTCCTAGGTCATCTGATGTCCTTTACTGACCTCTGCGGGTACCAGGTATGCACAAGGTACATTCAGGCAAAACACTCATATATAGAAGATAAAAATAAATCTTTTAAAATGTGGTTAGTGACTGGTACTGGACTTATTGGTGTCATGAAATGAGCATGATTCGTGTCCCCATAACTGAAGTTAGCTTATAGACATAAAAACTGTGAGAGTTGGGAGCATGGCTCAGTCAGTAAAGTGCTCACCACACAGCATGAGGGTCTCAGTCTGGATCCCTAGCCCCCAAGCCTGGCTTGGTCATGTGCAACTCTAAGTCCAGCACTTGGGAAGCAGAGAAAGGGGGTATCCCTGGCAAGGCAGTCTAGCTGAATCCCCAAGAACTAGATTTAGTAAGAAACCCTTATTTCAAAGAGCAGATTGCAGAATAGAAAGAGGAAGACACCCATCATTGCCTTCCCGCCTCCACTGGTACCCACAGGTGAGTGCTATTGCACGCACGTGTGCACACATACAGAAAACCAACATGGACAGCACTGGGGAGCAACACCAAGGCTGGTCCCTGGTCTCCACGAGCGAATGTGGACGCATGCATGCCTGCAGACACACACACACACACACACACACACACACACACACACACACCCTCACACACACACACACACACACACACACCCTCACACACACACAAACACACACACACAAGCGCATGCGCGCGCGTGCACACACACATCCACATACAGACCTACTCCCACACAGGTATATAAACTATGCTGACTTCTGAAGACTACATACAGAAGGAAATTGTATTAGCCAAGTGTTTTTTGAACTCGATACAGATAGAGCACACTATAAAATAAGAATAATCAGTAAGTGAGGGTCACCTGCAGCTTTGTCTGCTCTTCTCGGAACAAAGCAATGGGGTTGAGAAGGTAGCACAAACAGGGAAGAGGCTTTTGAAGTTTGTGCAAGTAGCAGAGGATACACTGGAAAACGGGGATTCTCACAACTTGATCATAGACTCGTGTGTTTGAATGCTTGGCCCATGGGGAGGGGCATTATTAGGAGGTGTGGCCTCCTCCTGAATAAAAAGGGAAAGCATTGAAGACACTTACCAAAATCATTAGGACGGGGACTGAGCCCTGGAAAGTTTCTCTGCATCTTCAGACATTAAAAGAACACAAACTGGCCCGGCACCGAGTGACTGATTATGATATTATTCTGTGTGTATTCTTCAGAAGCCAGCATAGCTTATGTACGTGTGTGTGTGTGTGTGTGTGTGTGTGTGTGTGTGTGTGTGTGTGCAGGCATGCATGTGTCCGAATTCACATGTAGAGACCAGAGACCAGCCTTGGTGCTGCTCCCCAGTGCCGTCCATGTTGGTTTTCTGTGTGTGTGCACACGAGCCTGCAGGTGTGCTCACCTGTGTGGGGGCACACAGAGGCTGGAAGACAATGTTCAGTGTCTTCCTCTAACTGGTCTACAATTTGCTTTTGCGATAGAGGTTTCTCACTTAACCTAGTTCTTGAAGATTCAGCTAGACTGTCTTGTCAGGGATCTTCTTTCTCTGCCTCCAGACACACCTTCCCTTGCCCTCCAGCAAAGCGTTCATTTACAATCTGATCCCTCCAAAGACATGGAACAGCCACCTGCTTACCGGCACTGAGAGGGTCTTGAGATGGGGCAAATGCGCTAGGTCCTGGGAAGTTAAATATGGTACCTACTATGTGGTGAGAGTCTATTGACTCTCAGATATTCACAGAGGAACAGTTAATTTCCACAAAGACGTGTGGGGAGCAAACTTCATAGCAACTTTACAGAAGACAGCGCTGGACAACACTCATGTCTTTAAACAGCAAACTGACGACTGGATGGAGTATTCGTCAGCAAAGAAAAGACTCAACTCTGTGCAGTCTACAGGTGCATTGAAGTTGTCACACTCACTGAGGACCAAGAGGACAGTCTGAGCCCACTTATGGGAAACATCAGTCACAAGGCACAGTGACAGAGATCTGTTTACTGGCGACTTGTTGTGGGGAAGCCAGGCAGGGAGCAGGGGATACAGGAATCCAGGAAGACAAAGGTGGTGGAAGATGATGGGTTTCTGTGTGACGACGGCCTCGCTGCATGCGTCAAAATGCCTCAAAATTAAATATAGTACTCATTATACGGACACATCAGTCTCATCTCCAAAAAACTGTAAAAACAAAAAGGAAGGAGATAAAGACGAAAAATGTTCCTTTTAAAAATACAATGAACCTGCTAAATATAAAAGAGGAGAAACAATAATCGTAAGAAAACAATATGGAATACATCACGTTGAAGTATAAGTGGCAAAGGAAGACTTGTTTAAAAAAATATAACCAGGGATTGCGTGAAGGGGGAAAAAATAAGGCAGGCTGAGCTCTCAGTGACAGTAGGTGGTAGGTGTGCAGGGTGCTCCCCGGAACCTCTTACTTCCAAGTCTAAAAGCTTTTAGAACCTCCACAAAAGATGGAAACTCTTTCGACAAGGTACTTAAAAAACCAATACATCACCAGCCACAGGCTTTATCTCAGAAACACAACGGCGTCTCGGTATTGGGAAATCTATTCACCCGCCTTAACTGATCATGGAGAAAATAAGCCTGTTAGCATGCCAATAGACAAAAGGCATTCTTTGGGCTAAATGCACTTCAGCTCTAAAGTTTTAACGAGTTAATAACATCTAGACTCTTTTCACGTGGTTCTGTGACCCTGCTACCGACTACACAATCTACATACTTGTCTACTGTCTGCCATCCACAAGAGCAAACCTCCAGGAGAGTGGTCCACATAGCACCTTGAGACCTAGAGAGGAGATCGGAATAAGAGGGAAATGAGCAGGAGCTGTCTCTGTGACCCATGAGGGGGTCACTGTCCTGTGAGGGAGGGATACTAGAGCAACACCACCAGCACTAGACAAAAGAAGTTCCATGGTGTAAATGTGGAACCAGAGGGAACGTGTGTGCTGACCACAGGGGCAGGGGCTCAGGCAAGGAACCAATGTCAGTGGCCCCCTGCACCGAATGTAGCCACAGCTAATAATAACATCCTGGGGCTGGAGAGAAGAAGGCTCAGGGGTGAGGAAAGCTTGATTTTCTTGCAGAGGACCTAAGAACTGTTTTCTGCACTGATATCAAGTGCTTCAGAATCACCTATCACTCCAGCTCCAGAGAAGCTGACACCCTCTTCTGGCCATCACAGGTACTGCAATATGTATTTTACATGGTAGATCTGTCCTCGCAGACGTGCCCAGAAACAATGTAGGACTCTCCAGGTGATCCCTACTGCAGTCAATTTGACTGCAATTAAGCATCACGGCATGTAAGCATGCACATTCTTCCCAAATAACTTTGTAGGAGTCATGCAACTTTAACCGAGATCTCAACTTAGCAACCTCAGCCTTGAGGGGGGGAAGTAGCAAGTCTGCCCACGAAGGTATAAGGAACAACGTAGAGGCTGCCAGTGAGTTATCAGGCAAAGCTTAGCAACTAGTCTCAAAAGAGAGGGTTGCCACACAGGAGAAGCCGACAGAGCAAAAGAATAAAATCCAGGCCAGGCCCCACGAACATGTGATATTTGACATATGATAAAGGTTAGCTTTCCCAAACGCCTTTGAATTGACAGATTTAATAAACCATTCTGAGGTGACTGTTGTCTGATAGAAGCGAGGACAGAAAGCAAGCACGAGCAGGAAAGTTAAAAACAAGAATTCCTGCTCCCAGCAACAGCTATAATCCAGGTATTGGAGGAAAAAATGACATATCTGATAAAAATGTCATTGGAAGTCATGCAAACAGATGTAGCTGAGAAAGCGGCAGCAATATATGGGAACGATGGAGCTGATGTATGACAATAAAGACAAGGGAAAGATCGTGGGACAAGACACAATCGGGGCAGGGAGTCTGGGGAATAGGGGAGGGAATGTAACACAGCCTCAGACAAGCAAGGAACACGAGTGGGAGCCAGCAGACAGAATTAAGATATGGACTAAGTGTGTGTGTGTGTGTGTGTGTGTGTGTGTGTGTGTGTGTGTGGCCTCTGGAGCAAGGAAAAGATGAAGTCTTTCAGAGGCATGTGGGCCAGGGTCCTGTCCTTCAGGGAGGATGCTGGGGATGGAGGTTTTTTTGGAAGGACATCTGAGCGTCTCAGAAAATTCCCTCTCTCTTCGCTCCAATCGCAACTGTGGGAAAGAAGTGAGGACCTGTTGTGTTCTAGGATATAACAAGTGACCCTGAAGGTTGCTTGTACAATATGTCCACCAGCTAAGTGGGCTTCAGTGTCCATCAGAGATGAGGTAGTGAGTGGCCTCGTGTGCATCTATGCTGAGCACTGTATGAGAGACAGAGAAAGCAGAGGTGAAGGATTGGGGATGGCGGAGGGAGGACGAGGGAGGAAGAAGGCTGGAGAAAGCTAAAGAGAGATGAGACCCACCCAGGACAGAACGTTAGGGAGGCCAGTGGTATCTGCCTTTTCCTTCTGCCTTCCATAAGGCATCCTGGTTGCCTCCAATGTGGCCCATGAGCTTCTGAAGGGACACTTCATGAAGAGAAAGAACCCCTGCCAACCTCCCCAAGCAAGTGGTGACTTTCCATTTGGCTGTCCCTACCCAGTGCTCAGAAGAGTCACCTTGGCCTCCTGTGTCCTATGAGGAACCCATCCTGCCGTAGGTAGACTTTACAGATCCTCTCATACCCATGGGGATGGTCAACGCTATTCAGAAAGGACGGCACTTCTGTCAGGGTAGAGCTTCAAAGACGCACATGCCAATGTCATGTGCCTCACCTAGAGCCTCCAGCTTTGTGGTCTAGAGGCCACAGGCAGACCCCCATCACCACCAAGAAGTGACAGGTGCTGGCATTGGCAATCGGTATTGACAAAGGCCTTCAAAGTCAGCTTGACTTGCCGATCAATAATGGCGCAGGGGAAATAATTAAAACTGTCAGATTTAGAAGGCATTAAAAGCTCTTAGAGCCTTCAGCCAATTGTGGAGACCCAGGATTAGTGTGGGGTCGCAGACACTCCCGAGGCTCAGAGTGAGTTATTAAAGGCTTTCTTTGACACACACATGATGTAAAGGGTCAACTCAAAGGAAGGTTTCAGACAATGACTGTTGGAGTCCATTAACCTAGGTGGGCCTTGCTTGGAAGTGCAGGCCAGGGTGAGGTCCTGAGACGCCATCTTCCCGGGAGAGTCTGAACAGCTAGAAACCACTTAGCAGCCTCACACCGTGACATCCTGCAGTCTCTCCATGGGTCAAGTGATTGATGACAGCCTTCAGCTAGAGCTGGAGGCCCCTAGATGTATAGCTGCCACATAGCAAACAGGGACAGACCTGCCCTGTGGGCACAGAGCTCGCTGAACCCACAGGGTACGTCTGCTGTCTCTCCCAGAAACCCGGCATCAGTGTATCCTATCCTTGGACACTCCCTGTAGAAGAACTGGAAAGTGTCTAGGGACCAGCAGCCTTCCTCCCAGGATATCCCAAGTTCCTGTTCTCTTGTCTCCTCAAACCACGGCTCCTGCCAGGCTTCAGCCGTTCTCTCACCTGCTTCTGCTGCAGACATCTTTGTCAGAACCTTTGTGTGGATTCAGGTTTCTCGACATTCTAACATTACACGTCTGATTTCTTTCCGTCTCAGGACTCTGGATGATAGAACCCCTGAGTCCTCCAGGACATATCATTGGTGGGAGACTGCTATCCTGGTGCTCACAATTACTGTGTATAGTGGGACTCCTTCTCCTGGGCCAAAAATGTCCTCTGATCATAGGACACACAGTCATGATGTCCCCTCATGAGACAGGCACACAGTCACTGGAGGAGTTGGCAGCCCTGTGCTGAGCATGGGTTGTAGGCTGGCTCTGGGGCTGCGGGTTTCTTTCCAGTTGTGCCCTTAACTTCAAAGAATTGGGAAGGCAGGTGGGTTCTATGCAAACGTGTGAAAACAGACCAAGGTGAGGTCTGGACTCTGCCCATGGAGGTCACAGATGGAGGTCAGCACTGTGGTACACTTCTTGCATATGACTTGGAAGAAAAAGGAATCCTGGGGCCCCAGGGGTGGATCCAATCAGAAGCTAAGGAGGGGAGAAGGTTATCACATCATATCAGCCACAAGGCGCTCTGCAGCTAAGGATTGTCAACCTGGTACAAGTTTAGAGTTACCTGGGATGAGGAAACCTTGATTAAGAAAATACCTCCATCAGATTGGCCTACAGGCGTGTCTCTGAGGCATTTTCCTTATCAGTGATGATTTAGCAGGGCCCAGCCCACTGTGAATGGTGCCACTCCTGGGCACGTGGCCTTGGATTCTAGAAGAAAGGATGATGAGCAAACCAGGAGGAACAAGCCAGTAAGCAGCACTTCTCCAGGGCTTCTGCTTCAGCTCAGGCCTCCAGGTTCCTGCCTTGAATTCCATTAGTGATGGACTGTGTTTACAACTTGTAACCCAAATAAGCCCTTTCCTCCCTAAGTTGCTTTTGGTTGTGGGATTATAGCAATTGAAAGGAAACTAGGACAGATGGGAATCTAGAAATGGCTCATTCATAAACACTTGATACAAAGAGACAACGCACAGACCTGCCTGCTTCTGCAGGAAGGAGGTCTATGATGATGTAGGAAGTAGTGGTGGTGGCAGGTGATGATGGTGATGGTGATAATGACGGTGGTGACGGCATTAGTGCTGTTAGTGGTGATGATAGTGGTGGCCATGATGGAGATGATGATGTCAATGATAGTAGCGATGGTAATGATGATGGTAGTGATGGAAATGGTGATGGCAATATGGTAGTCATGGTGATGACGGTGATGATGGTGGTGATACTGATATTGGTAATGATGGTGCTGGTAATGATGATGAAAATGCTGTCAACCATGGTGACAGTGGCGGTAATGGTGGTGGTGGTGGTGATGATGAGCTGGTCCTTAGGTATTCAGGTCTAGGGATAAGGTGATGGTTCTGAAGAGTTGCTGTGGGCTCAGGCTGGCAGCCAGCTTTCCAGTGACTGGGGACTACAGCTATGATATATCTTTTCCCACTCATCTATCCTGGTGCTACCTGGACATGACTATCATTACCCACTCTGATATGTCTGAACACAGCCTTGAAAACTCCTGTCGACCTCCCAAGGGGTCTAGGGAACCACCCCCCAGTTACTCTGTACTTTGTTTAATCTTCTCTTCTCAGAGCCATCTGGCTGTTGACTTTTCCAGGCCCATGATGCCCAATAGGCAGGGAAGACACATGACTTCTCCAAGTGGAAAAATAAAAGCAGGCTACCAAGAAGTTATCAAATTTTCTATGCTTCTGAGAGAAATGTCTTCACCCAAGTTATATGCAGTGGCAGTCTGAAAGTACTTCCTACCTTGAGATTCCATGGTTGACCTTTCTTCCTGAGACTGTCTAGGCGACGATGATACTGGTGATGGTGAATTTGCCATGATGGTGGCATGAGCGATGGGACAGTGGTGATGGCAAGTGATGGAGGTGATGGCATTAATGCTATAAGTGGTGATGATAGTGGTGGCCATCATGGGGATGATGACATCAATGTTTGTAGTGATGGTGATGATGGTAATGGTGATGGCAACATGGTAGCCGTGGTGATGACAGTGATGATGGTGGTGATACTGATTATACTGGTAGTGATGGTGCTGGTAATGATGATGTAAATGCTGTCAACTATGGCGACAGTGACAGCACTGGTGGTGATGGTGCTACTTCGTAGTGGTAGATGAGTATAGTAAGGGGTAATAATCTTAGTGCCTAACCTATAATAGATATCTTTCTTGGGAATCCTCATGCAACCACTTTAGCATATAAGTTTAATTAGCCACCACCATGGCATGGAATTACAGATCTAACCAAGAAACCTGTCTCAGCCAAGTCCTCACTGCCTAAAGGGTGATGAGCCGACTTGTTTCCTCACTGGCGCTCAGTTCTCCGGGTCTGTATTTTCAGAGTGTGCAAGAAGCGACACAAAGGGACCTACCCTGCCACTGTCACGTTGCCATCTCCCTGGTTTATCCCAGGTGATACCTGTGAGTTCCACATGCCTAGTGGAGAGCCGAGCAGAACACATCCACGGATCAGCTAAGCAGTGGAAAGCAGGGGCCTAGCTGTGTAGGACATGATGGCCTCCTACAGATGAAGCAGATGCTATGGGTCCTAGCCAGGGACAGAGTTGCGGGCAGGAGTTCCTGGGCTTGAACCCAGCAGCTAATCACAGACAAATGGTTGGAGGGCCTTCCAGATCACACAGCATCCTGTTCTCGGGCAACCTGGACATGTAACCTAACGATAGTCCATGTTTCCTGGTCAGTCCTCCCTCTGGCCCCATGCCCTTACATGCTTCCCTGTCTGCCCTGTCTGCCCCCAGTCTGACCTGTGCCTGTCACAGCTAGAGCCAGAGTTACCCTGCTTTGGCTCTGTGATACTCTAGGGAGAGCAGGCGGTACAGCTGTGGAGGGCGGGACCTGGCATGGGTGGTGGTGGGAGGAACTGCTTATATGAGCTTCATGACTGACACCTGCTTGGCCAATCAGGCCTGGGTTTCAATCTTTGAAAAGGGGATTTCCTTCTAAAGGAAAAATTCAAGTTGTCCCAGACACAATGGAGAAGACAGCGTGTTCCACATAAAGTACCAAGCAGGCAGGCCCCTGCTGAGCTGGGTACTCATTTGATCCTGGATTTTCTCCACTACCTCCTGCTTCCCAAACCTCCAGATGAGGTCCTGGAGCCTTGGAGCCTCTGGGTCTGGGTGGGATCTTACTGACTTTATCAGTTGTCTCTCCACGTGCGGAAACTTTCGCTTGCTAAGGTTCACGTCCCAGATCAGGAAGAGATGGTAGGAACCAAGTCTGCGTGTGGCTGCCCCAGCCATGGGACCCTCAACACTTACTCATACCAGTTGGGGAGCTCCAGTGCAGGTGGATTGGAAGAAACACACCATATTCACATGTGTGGGACTTTGTTTCTGACTCCCTATGTGATACTGGGTTCCATTTTATCACCAGCATAAGCTACATCACAGGCCAGAACTCTTGGAATATACTTGTGGTTTAAGCATGGGCTATAGTGATTAAGCATGCCTGATATCCCAGGGATGCAACTGACTTCTGGACTCTTGGGACCCTTCACCTATAAGATAAGGTTCGAGATGTTGTGCATGTTTATCCATGACAGAGTGTCTATTGAGGAAGGACCAATGGCAGAGATAATCACATTGCAGGAAAGCAACGTGCCGATTCTGGAGGGGTGTACACAGAGGCGAAGCAGGACAGATGGCCACCTCCCCATTGACACATTCCTTTTTCGTCCTCCAGAGCACCCCAAGTGAGGTGTGGCACTGGCCCACATAAGTGATCTGAACTTTGACCCCACCCTGCTCCCTTCTGAGCTCACCTCAGCACTGAAGCTCCCCAAACCTTACTCATGATGTACCCACCAGAGATCAAGTTCCAGAACAGAGCATGGCACTGGAGACTCAGACAGAGGTAGGAGGTCGTACTCAGAGAGGTAGTATAGTATATAGTCAGAGAGACCAAGGGGAGGGGAGGGACCAAGGGGAGGGGAGGGACCAAGGGGAGGGGAGGGACCAAGGGGAGGGGAGGGACAGAGCAAAACAGGCTCAGAAGAGCCTGATGATTATACCACCATGGAGATGTCAACATCGAATACCCTCTCAAACTCTGTCTCTGTCTCTATTGTCTCTATCTGTCTGTCTATCTCTGTCTGTCTCTCTCTCTGCTTTATTAAACAGGAGCATATCACAAACCTACACTTGATGATATGTGATGCTGTACTTTCATTATACACATAGTTTTGAGTCTCTTTACCTTCATGCAGCCAAGCCCGAGTCTTACCCACATTACTCAGGTCTCAACCTCTCAGGACCTCAGGGCTCCTGAGACTCCAACCATGCCTCTCTGTTCCCAAAGGCTGGGGCACTCTCTTACTGGCCTTGTCCCAGGCCCTGCCCTGTGTCATACCTAAGTCCTTATCCTTCCTTGCTCCCATTTCAAAGGGATGGATGCTGAGGATGGGAAGGACTGGGGGTTGGGGGTGGAGGTGTTTCGTCTACTTTAGCACAGACATTTGCAGAAAGCTATCCCAGCAGCAGGCAGAGGGCACACTGCAGCCACAGCAGGCCCTCCTTTCTTGCCTCTCTTGGAAACTTGTTTCTTCTTATTAACAGAATTTGCATTTTTCTGGCTACCTGTGACTGTAAATCTGCATATGCGTTTTGGCCCTTTGGGGGTTTTCTAAGTTTCTATCCATATGCCTTGCTAGCCAGTGCTGTTTTAAATTATGTTTCTTTTTAACACAATCAGGGTGAGAAGTACTAGTACAGAGCGATAGCTACAGCTTTAAACACTCCCCTAATCATCCACCTCGGGAGCAGGGGGCCTGGCCTTTTGGCTAGACATTTGTTCAAATGGAGTACCTTGTTTCCTGCCCTGACCTTTGGCGATCTTTGATGGTTTCCTAGTTGTCAGTGTTGGTTGTCACGGCTCATTCAAATCATGGTTATACCTAATCTCAGCTTCCTTTGCAGATTTTATCCTATGATTATCTCACAGTTGATGTTTAATGTTGCACACTGGTTCCTGGCTGACTGACTAGAAGCACAGGCTTCCTATATTGCTCTCGCCACCTCTGCCTATGCTTTCTTGAGGCTTCCCCCCATCTCTGGCCTGACAGTTTCCTTCTTTCTTCCTCCTTGTCCTAACCACAACTCTCAAGGCTCTCAGGCAAGTGCTGTTGCTATCGTCACAGGCACATATTTTGTCATATGGATGTAAGACACTCTTAGTCAAATTAAACTAATGTAAATGCGCTGGAATTTTGGGAGGAGGAGAGTCTGTTTCTCACTTCACAAGGGTGTTTCCTGTGTTGTCCATTGCCTCTCCATCCAAGCCCCAGCTGACTCTGGCTGACAGCCAGTTCTGCTGTCCTTTCATTCTTCAGGAGGGTTTGAGGCTTCTTCTCCGGGCACCAGGCTGCCCACTCTTGCAGTCCCTTCTTTGTAAGGGCTTACTTCTCGGTCTGATCACGTGGTCAGTTGTCGTTGTATGCAAGACGTATGGGTGGTGGCTAGGAGGATTTCCCTTCCAGTCAGACACAAGAAAGCAGACAATGACAGCCTTGAGTTAGGGACAGCTGTGGGAAGTCACCAAGGAGGGGTAAGATGTCCTGAAGGATCTGGAGCAAGACTCAGGGAACAGGCATCTGCATTCGTGCAAGAGTGGAGAAATCAGCCACAAAGAAAGTTGATACGGAATCAGGGCTAGTTTCTCGGAAAGACTGAAGAGCTAAGTGTTCCCTACCCCACAGGTGAGCTGTAGGTATGAATTCCTTCTGTCACCTGCCTACCTACTCTCAGTGAGGATGGAGATGGGGTGTCCTGAGCTTATATTATATGAACCTGGAGACACATCTTCAAGGGAGGTATCTTGAACATCTAGCATCCTTTCTAGGAATGAAAGACTACCCAACTGGGAGGTCACTCTTCTGCCTTTGTGGACACACGATCCGTCCAGAGAGCCAGAGAAAATGAGGTTCCAAGAACCCGACCCGTACCCGTTCTGCCCTGCTCACTGCTGAGCAACTGTCAGCCCGATTGACAATTAAACTGTGCATCTGCTGCCTGAAAGATAAATTCCAGCATTACCGAGGTTTTCCATTTCACTTAACTAAAGCTGAGAACGAAGGAGGGACAATTAAATGGAACCCGAGGCAACCCAAAATATTATCCATCAAAACCATCCCGTCCTGTCCTCCTGGTACATTCATCAAAGTGTCAGGTATTCCAAATATGGTTTTATCTTATTAATGCTGATTTCTTTCATGGGAAGACTAGTGATTTACCTTTCCGTGGCTATAAGGGAGCTTGGGGGACGGCAGAACATTTTAATTCTCCAGGTTTCGTGTTTACTTACTTTGCTTATACACAGCTGCTGATTTCCCAACACCTCCTTTGGGGATCCCTTTCTTGGGGGTGAACAGATGATCGTCTCTGTGAGGCACAGCAGCGGTCACTAAGTTCAAGATTCGCCTGTCTTGTCCAGTCTTGTCTGTGTGCAGGGACTTCAGGAAGGGCTCTCTGCATGGTACATGACAAGACAGTCCCCAGATGGTGCAGGTGGAATCACACCCCCTTCTCTCTCCTGGAACCATCTTCTCCTTAGAATGCACAGGACACCGAAGGACTGGTAGGAGACATGTTTAGAAATGATTTAAGAGTCAGAAATCAAGAGCGCCTTTGGCAGGAAGGCGTAATGCACAACCAGTCAGCAGATCCTGGGAAATATGGTCGATAAAAAGACAGATAATGGATGGACAGAGAGAGAGATGAAATAGATCCTGAGGTCCAGTGTCCTGCAGGGTAGGGAGGGCCTCTAATACCTGGCTGTTACCAAAGAGACCCCAAACACTGTTCTTGTCAGCATCAGTACAAGGGTACCACAGGCTAGAGGATCAACATGCCTCTTCCTCACCTGACCTGCTTATTCTGAATTTACCCCCTACCCCCAGCTCTCAGATGAGAAGTCTCTCAGACTTCCCAGCAGACCTCTGGTGGCCTCGAGGGGCAGCTGCCCCATCCTGCCTTGGGTTGGGGAGGGCAGAGATCATATCACACAGGCTGCTAGGTTCCCTGTGCCTAGCAGGGACACTAGCATGAACCAGTCAGACCACAGCTGCCCAAGACCTTCAGGCAGGTGAGTTGCAAAGATACAGAGGGAGTGAGCACAGGATCACCTTGATCAAGGAGATGAATGGTCAGGTAAAGGGGAGGAGAATGGGAGTCTTGAGGAGGCAGAGGAGGAGCCATGAGCAGGCAGAGGGGCGTGACCAAGGTTGGAGCCAAATTCAACACTGGTGAAGCTGCAGAACTGGGTGGGATTCACTGAGAAAAACTGAAGTTGAGAGTTTTGACTGGAGGGGAAGTACTTTCAATAATTAGTTGCTTTTTTTTTAATTGTTATAAATTACTGAAACAGTCCATGTTGTTAGCAGGAATCCAGCACCAGACACATTTCCTATAATGTTCAGGTTTCTGTCTGCTAAAGTGCCTGAAACAAATAAAACCAGATGATAAGCTGTGTGAAAAGTGCTCTTCCCTACTGCTTACGGATATCGAGAGTCTGGAGAGATGTCTCAGCCGTTAAGTGTGTGCATTGCTACTGCAGACGACTTGAGTTCAGTTCCTAACGCAATGCCAGGCAGCTCTCAACCACTAGCCCCAGGGGATCTGGCATCTTCTTCTGGCCTCTGCATTACACACACACTTCAACATAAAAACTAAATTATTGAAAAATTTCAAATTACTCATATCTGTTTCTATGATGATAGTTGAGAAAAAAATGTTGTAGACAGAAATGATGGATACTTTCCTATTTGGTATTATAAAGACACATGTGTTCTCTCCATTAGAAAGAGGACTGCACACATATCTTATGGATAGCTTACCTTGTCTACACATTTCATGGCTTGTTTATTCTGAGTCACTCCAGCTCCTCTCAAGTGCCCTGGTGCAGGGTTGTCACTGGTAGATGCTAACTATATTCGATGTTCTTTTTTTATTAGACTCTTTATTCACATTTCAAATGTTATCCCCTTTCCCCATTTCCCCTCCAAAAACCCCCATCTCATCCTCCCTCCCCCTGCTCACTAACCTACCCACTCCTGCTTCCCTGTCATGGTATTCCCCTTCATAATTCTAAGGGCCTCTCCTCTCACTGATGTCCAACAATGCCATCCTCTGCTACACCTGTGGTTGGAGCCATGGGTCCCTCCATGTGTACTTTTTGGTTGGTGATTAAGTCCCTGGGAGCTCTGGGGTACTGGTTGGTTCATATTGTTGTTCCTCCTATGGGGCTACAAACCCTTTCGTTCCATGGGTCCTTTCTCCAACTCCTCCACTGGGGACCCCACACCCAGTTCAATGGTTGGCTGAGAGCATCCCCCTCTGCACTTGTCAGGCACTGGCAGGGCCTCTCAGGAGACAGCTATATCAGGCTCCTGCCAGCAAGCACTTGTTGGCATCCACAATAGGTTTGGCAACTGTATATGGGATGAATTTCCAGATGGGGCAGTATCTGGATGGCCTTTCTTTCAGTCTCCTCTCCACACTTTGTCTCCGTATTTCCTCCCATGGGTATTTTGTACCCCTTCTAAGAAGTACCAAAGTATCCACACTTTGGTCTTCTTTCTTCTTGAGTTTCATGTGATCTGTGAATTATATCTTGGTTATTCCAAGCTTCTGGGCTAATATCCATTTATCAATGAGTGCTTACCTTGTGTGTTCTTTTGTGATTGGGTTACCTCACTCAGGATGATATTTTCTAGTTCAATCCATTTGCCTAAGAATTTCATGAATTCATTTCTAGGAGTGTCTGAGATCTGACATCCAAATAATGGGGGAAAAGAACACAAGAGATAGGATGAAGAAAAGCTCAGTGCTATAGTGGCCCTCCTGACTGATGGCTTCAGTTCTCCTTCCTACCAACTTTCTCTGCTTCCTGTACAAGTTGCAAGCCAAGAATGTAAGTATTGTGGTGATTTGAATATGCTAGGCCCAAAGAGTCAAACTATTACTCCTAATAGTGTGGCCTTGATGTAGAAAGTATGTCACTGTGGGAGTGGGCTTTAAGAGAGTATTCTCCTGTCTTTCTGGAAGCCAATCTTCTCTTGTTTACCTTTGGAAGAAGATGTAAAACTCTCTGCTCCTCCAGCACCACACCTGCCTGGATGCTACCATTCTTCCCGCCATGATAATAATGGACTGAACCTCAGAACCTGTAAGCCAGCCCCAATTACATGTTGTACTTTACAAAAATTGCTTTGGGCATGGTGTCTCTTCTCAGCATTGGAAACCCTAACTAGGACAAGCATTAAACTCGGATCTCCCTAGAGCATGGTTAGATGTTCAGGTCCAGCCTCTGCTCCTTGGCATTTATGGTGACAAGGAACTGTGTTCTCTAGTATCCCAGGGCAGAGGTACAGCTACAGCTGGTCTCCCACCAAGTCCAGTCCCTTCCCAACACACAAATAGACCTGGTAATGCCTGCAGTCCATATTAGACATGCCCACTCCTTCTGGGTAATAGAACATCAAAGAACAGGTGTCCTCCACCAAGATATCAGTCTTCCATCTTTCTTCATAGCTACATCTGGCCTGAGAGAGTTGAGACCTGACTTACAATGTGAAGGACTAATGGGAATGATGTAAGTGTCCTTCAAATTGGGGTAGCATCTTTCTGTCTGTTTTCACTTTTTCTTGTTACTGACCTAGAATACAGATGGGGTTGCTGGAACCATCAGGCATCTTGAAATAAGAAAAATGACGCTATCTAAAAGGCTATCTGTAAACAACGTAATAGCAAAGAGTCCAGGAGATGGTGACCTAGTGTCACCAAGATGTGCATTACCCAGCCTGGGCTTCATAAATATATGGGGTTTTTCACTATTTGTTGTGCTTTTAGAAAGCCTCCTTCTGTCTTGTGATTCTGAGTTTATTCTCTTATCCCGAGTTCTCACCTCAAAGGCCCAAAGAATAGAGTAGACAGATTCTGAAGAGTGAACAGGAGAAGAGGACAGTTTACTCACAAGGGGGCAATGATTCAAGTGAAAAGGCAGATCTCTGAAACTCTCAGTGCAAGATTCTCAGCTTCTTGGGCTTTTGTCACCTTGACACAGGTGAGGGCCACCTGGGAAGATAGAATCTCCTTTGAGAGAGTGGCTTCATAAAACCACAAGACTAGACTGTAAGCAATCCCATAGGACAATCTCTAGATTAATGGTCGACATGGGAGGGCCCAGTTCACTGTGGTCAGTACTATCTCTGGGAAGTCAAGCCTTGGAGGTTTAAGAAAAATAGAGGAATAATAGTGGAGAGAAGCCAGTAAATAGCATTCTTTGATGGTCTCTGCTTCAGTCCCTGCCTCCAGATTCTGCCCTGACTTTCCTCCACGATGAGCTATTTATTACCTGTAAGCCAAATGAACTTTCTTCTCTGAGTTGCAAAACTAGGAGAGATATTAGTACCAGAAGTAGGGTATTACTTCCTCTGAGTTACTCCTGCTGACCCCAAGTGCCCTGGAAGGGTACAGGGTTGACACTGGCCAATGCTAACTAATAAACTCAATGTTCTAAGCAATGCCTGAGCTCAGATGTTTGGAGAATGGGGGAGGAACAAAAGAGGTAGGAACAAGAAAAGCTCAGCACTATAGCAGACCTCCTGAGGAGTGGGCATGTTGTTTGGGGGAGGATTGAGAAAGTGGTTGCAACTTTGGGCTAGAACATTTTGAGCGTTTAGAGCCTAATGAGCTGCTGTGGGAACTTGTAATGCTGAGAACAACACAGATAATGGTGGGTGGCCTGGCTTATAAAATTCGGGAGTTTGAGAGTTCCTCCAAGAATTTCTCAGGGCCATTTGGGTATTCTTGTATGATCTGTGGTGTCTGGTCAGTTGAAGCTGAAGAGTCAACTGTGATCAAGAGGAGACAAGAATCACTGAGACAAAAATCTGGGAAGTATTTCCTCAAGGTCAGCACACAGAAACTGTGGTCTAGAGGGAGCCAAGGCTGCAACTCATGCCGGCAGCTGGATTTGTAAGTGTGTAAGAGTCTCCCATGTGGTTCTGATTTAGGCAGGATGAAAGCTGCAGGATTTAAGGGGTCAGGGAGAGCAGATGAGGCTTGGCGCTGTGAAAGGACAGGGAAAACTATTGGTGATGGTGCAGCTTCCATTGCAATGGAGACCCTGGGGACCCAGGGTAATGGCAGGTGTGGAGCAGGGCCAGATCTAAGCCTACGAGACAAGCCGAATGTGTTGCAGATGGCAGAGACAGAGAAGAGGGGCTGCCCAGACCATTTGGAACCCAGAGGGTTGTGAGTGGTTTCCATACACCAAGCAACACACATTCTACACTGCTGAATTTTGATTTTGCTTGTAACTGTGCCATGTTCTTCCTTCTTGGAATAAAAAAAGAAAGTGTAACTTATTGTTTTATTTGTTGGGGACCCACAGTTAAGAGACTTGAGAATTTTGAACAGACTTTGGATTATTTGGGGGACTTTAGATATTTTAAGAGGCTGAACTTTTGAAGACTGTGGGACCTGGAAAACTTGGAAGCATGTTTTATATTGCGATATTAGCCTGCAGCCTTGGGAACAAACAAGAAGGAAACTTCTAGCAAGCATGTAACACTGATGTGTTTGTGTCAAGTTGATAGAGAGTCAATTGTACTGGTTCGTTCCGTCAGCTTGACATGGGCAAGGCTCATCTGAGAAGAGGGAATCTCCAGTGAGAAAACACTTCCATAATATCGGCCTGTGGGCAAGACTTTGTGACGTTTTTCTTGATTGTTAATTGGTGTGGGAGGACTCAAGTCACTTTGAGTGATGGAACCCCTGGGCAGGGGGTCCTGGGTTGTATAAAAGAGCAGGATGAGCAAACCATGGAAAGCAATCTAGTAAGCAGCATTCCTTCATTTCTGCCTCCACGCTCTTCCCCTGACATCTTGCCTGGGCCTCCTGCTTTGACTTTCCTCCATGATGGATGGTAACCTATAAGTCAGAAAACAAAATGAAACTAAAAGATAAATAACAACAAAACCTTTCCTCTTCAAGTAGTGTTTGATCATATTGTTTAACACGACAAGAGAAAGCAAACTAGGTCAGACACCAACCAAGTACGTGTCCTGACTGTGAATCCCTCATAGGCCTGGAGATGCCAACTCAGGGGTCCTGGCAATTGTATTGAGCTCTTGTGTTGGGGGAGGGGAGCTAGGGATACCACCTAAGAATGGGTATTTAAGGAGTGAGTACAGACAACAGGTCTGGAAAGCAGAGGTGGTATGTTTATCCCCAAGGCAGGAACGAGTTTCCTGCTTTTGCTAAATCCTCAGTGAGTCAGTCCATGGCATGTCTTAGGGGGTAGGAAATTGTTGGTTCCTAAGAGCAAGAATGAGCTCTCTTCTGCAGGAGTCAGAAGCAGCATCTTTCAGAACAGGAGTGGGGACCACCAAGGCAAGAGTCGGTCCCCCTGTCTGTAGCAGGAGTGGTAAGAATCTAAGCAAGATTCCCCACATGCGTCATGAGTGATGGATCTTGGGGCAGAAGTAGTCTTCTTCAGGAGGGCAGTTTGACAAGCCTGCTGTCCTCAGGAATGACTGGGAGGAGGCAGCCAAGAGCCAAGGCTCTGATTGACTGAGCGTATACATATAAAATGAAGTGACGAGTAAGGATCAGTCAAGAAAGAAACTCTAGAAGAGAAAGCAAAACTCTGCTCCAAAATGGGAGATTCTTCAACCAGGGAAGCCCCTGTGTCTCTTCTTCTCTTTCCTCAATATTGGAGGGACCATGGCATAAAGGAAACAAGAAAGGTGAAGGAAAAATCTATGTTTCCTCCTGGTCTAATTGCAACTCAGCAAAATCAGCTTGTTGCATCCAAGGTTTGGCTATGGCCCCGGAACTTCTAAAATGTAGCAGGGTTTGTCCTGTTGCTGTTACTGCTGCTGCCAAGCTGAATCAGATATTGCTACCCACTCCTAACAAAACAAGCTATTTGTGACTGACAGTGATGTTTTCCTATATCTTCATTATCTGCCATGCTGATGTCCATCTGGATCAACAAGTGGTACCCCCATATGTTTTCTCTCTGTAAGGAGACAGAGTGCAGGTATTTCCACCTTGAAATCAGTGTGCCTTTGGAGACGCATCCAGACCAGTGAGTGGGGCTCTTCCTTTATTCTCAGTCTATGTTGGCTGTACCCATCTCACAGTGGGAAGCACAGGGCTTTTTGAGAAACTCATGCCACAGAAAGCTATGCTTCCCAGCTTTCCTTTCAGGCTCATTCCTTGGGTATGTGACCACCAGCAACTCTGTAGAGTGTAAAACTACAAAAGGCTCCCCAGATCACAGGGGACCTCATTGCCGTACTTTGACTTCCCGAGTTATGGAAGGTGCCATCTGCCTCTGGCCAGACCCTGCTATGTCATCTTTTTAAGGTTCTCGTAAAGGGTCTATAGCCCAGTGATGCGGAGTTTGCCTTCAAGAGTCATTATCTTAGTTAGGGTTTCCATTGCTGAGATGAGACACCATGACCAAGGCAACTTCTACAAGAGACAACATTTAACTGGGGCTGACTTACAGATTCTGAGGTTCAGTCCATTCTCATCAAGGCCAGAGCACGGCAGTGTCCAGGCAGGCATGGTGCTGGAGGAGCTGAGAGTTCTACATCTTGATCTCAAGGCCTCTAGGAGAAAACTGGCTTTCAGGCAGCTAGGAGGGTGGTCTCTCAAAGCCCACCCCCACAGTGACACACTTCCTCCAATAAGGCCACACCTACTCCAACAAGACCACACCTCCTAATAGTGCCACTACCTGGGCCAAGTGTATTCAAACTACCACAATAATGTTGAGAACAAGCAAAAGAAACTTATTCTAAGTACTATCATTTTTTTCAGACTCCATTTAATTATAGGGAGAATCTAAATTCAAGGTCCCAGGCTCTTAGGGAACTGGGGACTTCCCTGAAGCTAAACAGTTCCTGTCGGAAACAGTTGTCTGAGTTCAGACATCTCAGAGACAACTTGCAAGGAGACAGTTGTCTGAGTTTAGCCATCTCAAGGACAACTTCTCCATTTTGCTGAAGGGATAAACAAGTTCTTAATCCCAGGCTTAGGACCCAACACATATCCCATTTCTCCAAATATTTTCTTAATTTTCTGTTAACTAGTAAAGAATATAGAAATTGCTGTTATCTAAACCAAGGTGCATATGTTGTAAAAATGTATAACCAGTTGCCTATTGAGCCCTGATTAACTATGCAGCTGGCCTGATCCTTTGTCCCCTTATAACTCTGAGCTCTGAACCTAATGTCTAGGAGAATGAGTTAAGGACCTTGATGTCAGGTGCCCTGGATATAGCCCAGTCTCCAACCGGTACTCCCTTGCTTAACCCATAATGTTAAAATACAATTGGATAAAACCAGCTCCTCCCAGTTCCCTGATCCTTGCTTTGTGTTGTCATCCTCTTAAAATGTTGTACAATCTCCCCTTGGGGATGTGGTTTAGATACCTAACTACCCACCTCCCTGAGTGCTCAAAAAATAAAACCTTCATTTTTAAGCTTCTGAATCTGAAGTGAGTTTTCTCATTTTTAAGCTTCTAAATCTGAAGTAAGTTTTCTCGGCTTCCACCCCAAACCCAGCTCTGCAAAAAAAAAAAAAAAGTATGCGTCTTAGAGAGAGTGCTTTCTAATCTTATGTCAACTTGACACAAGCTGGAGTCACCTGGGAAGAGAAGAAGCAACCACAGAAAAATGGCTCCACCATACTGGCCTCTGGAAAAGCCTATGAGGCATTTTCTTAATTAATGATTGATGTGGGAGGGTCCATCCCATTGTGGGTGGTATTACCCATGAACAGGGTGGTCCTGGGTTGTATAAGAAAGCAAAATGAGCGAGCCACGGGGAGCAAATCAGCAAGCAGCACTCCTCCATGGAATCTGCTTCTGCTCCTGCCTCCATGTTTCTGCCCTGATTTTCTGTCTTAGTTTCTCTCAGTGATAGATGTGTAGCCTGTAAGCCAAATAAATCTTCCCTCCCCCTTCCAGGATGCTTTTGGCCATGATGTTTTCTCACAGTAATAGAAACTTAACCATATCCGAGGGTAAAGATAATTGCTGTTCAAGTCTTGACAGCATGGGCTTGATCCTCAGGATTTTTTTTTTAAAGATTTATTTATTTATTATATGTAAGTACACTGTAGCTGTTTTTAGACACTTTTTCTTCTCGCTCCAGCCTGGCTCACTTGCTGTAGCTGTTCAGACACCCCAGAAGAGAGCATCAGATCTCATTATGGAGAGTTGTGAGCCATCACGTGGTTGCTGGGATTTGAACTGACGACCTTCGGAAGAACAGTTAGCACTCAACCGCTGAGCCTAGCCATCTCTCCAGCCAGATCCTCAGAATTTAAGATGAAAGAAGAGAGTTCCCGAAAATTGTTCTCTGACCTCTACATATGTGACACGGTTGTGAGATAGAGTTGCAGGTGGTTGTGAGCTACCCTATGTAAGTGCTGAGAACCATACCCAGGTCTCCGCAAGAGCAGCCAGTGCTCGTAACCACTGAACCACCTTCTAAGCTCTATCACCTGAAGTTCTATTCTTTTACTGGATATTTTTGGACTTACAAGGTATCCTTGGCTCATTTTCTCTCCCTCCTGTGAGAAGTCTGCTCACACCTTTGTACAGGGGTTTGCTTGGTGATGTCATTTCCTTGGAAGAGTTTTTATAGAGTCTGACTGTCACACTCTGCCAGCTCACATAGCTGTGTCTTCCTCAGGCCCATGGTTGTCTGCTATTGTGTACGACGCTTCTCATTCCATAGAAATTCAAAGTTTTTTTGCTGTTGAATGCATCAATTTTTTTTCTTGAGGCAGGCTTCTTGGGTCTTTTTAGACACATCTTTAGCTAACTCTGGTCATAAAGATAGAATCTCTTATTTTCTTCTGAGTATTTTAACATTTTATTTTTATATCCAGCCATCCACCCTCTTGAGACTCGCCTTTGTATTAATATAAGCTGAAGCTGGATTTTATTTTTATTTTTATTTTTTTTTTTGAAAATGTGGTGGCTCTGACACACTCTTGGTGGTGCTGCGGCCACTCCTCCGTCTTCTGCACGGTGTCTCTTCCCAAGGCAGTATTCCACCTGAAGCCTCTGAATCTGGGCCGGCCCTATTCAGCACCTCAGTTCCTCTGTGGCCTGCAGGAGGCACTGTGCCCTTCTTGCCCGTCCTTGTGGTCCTTGTGTCTGCATGGGGAGCTGATAGCTCTTTGCCTCTACAAAAAGCTTTCTTGACGTTGCCAGTGGGCACCAGCATTTTGACCTGGGCATTGACCTTGTATACATCTCTGTGGTTTGCTCACTGATTCTTGGGATTTTAAGTCAAATAATTGCAACTCTTAAGCCATAGTGTCCCTCTCCCCTTTCTGCTCATGGAAACAGGCCAAGGCTGAGGATGCATTTCAAAGCTTCCAATGCCCCAGCCAGTCCTTTATCAGTTTATCCCTAAAGTTTATCAGGCTGACTCTGTTCCAAGGACCAGCCGGTGTTGTGCTAAGCTCCCCACCCCACCCTCAGTGAACACTCTTGCTTTCTTCTGCTGCAAGCGTTCAGTTCACTCTGCCCCATCAGTGCTCCCTGCTACTTCACCTCAGCACAAAACTTTGAATTTCTATGGAATAAGAAGCATCATAGACAATAACAGTTCGCCACTGTGAAGCGCACTCAGGGGCCAATGTGTCCAACCACACAGGACAAGAAATTACACTGCAGAGTTAAGTCAGAGGCAGGTGTGTGGTGATTTGTCCACAAGACAACTAACTTTGATGATTCTAATAGAGAAATCCACACTTGGAGGTGGCGGGGGCAGGCAGTCATAATGAACCCCCACATAAAAGACCATGGCTAGCTTATCATAGTCATGAAAGGATAATCCCATTCATTCACGGGTGACAGGAAGACAGGCGTCTACCTAGGTAAAAGGAACTATTTGAGGTATTGAAACTGGGCTCAAGATGGTAGGTGTGTCCACATGTGCATGGCTCATTGTCTGCAGTTCCCAAAACACAAATTATTTTAGCATTAATAGTATTACAGGGGCAGTGGAGCCTCACTAACCACAAGAGCCTTGATATTGACAACAAAAAGCACTGTGGATATTTAGAAGGAGAAGGAAGAGGAGGAGGAGAAGGAGAGGAAGTTGTCCCCGATAATATCTGGGGGATTCTCATTTTCTGAAGCCTGGCTGCCAGGGTACATTCATCTGCTAAGGGATAGCTGTATGCTGTGCTCTGCACACACATGCCTGATCTCAGAGTAGCACCATGCTGCCTATGTTTGCCAAACTTCCTAGTCCAGCACCAGCCGCCATGGTAAATCTTGGCATTGGTCACTGAAATAGTGCTTGGGATGAGGGGTGAGAGGGCATCCCTCTACAGCCTTCCAACTCTCAGCCCCAGATCTGTTACCCGGATTGATGGGCTGTCTATCCCAGCTCCTTCTCAGGGTACTGCCTCTGATATGTAAGCTAAGATTTGAGTAGAGGGATGTGATCCACTTGTGTGGATCTGTGAAACATGGGGAGGACCATCCTATGCCCCTGTGTTTCCCCCTACTGTGTGATGGAGCAGATAAGGCATGAAGCGCCTAGATCATAAACAATGTGGGCTCGAAAGGAAATGAGTCCTAGACACAGGGAAAGCCCAGTCTGATGGCAGAGATAAGGCTTGCACTGGTTATCGAAGTGTATACTTCCGCAGAGAGAAAAGGCCCTGCTAGGGGTCAACCACAAGCTCTTTCTGGAACCAAGTAAGAAACAAGGGGCTACCTCAGAGCCCTGGCTTTGGGTCTACAAGCAAGAGACAGTAATGTGACCCCCAACCGCATGGAGTCACCAAGTCAGGACCTAATGAGCCTTCAGCTTTTACCCAAGTTCTTACTATCCTGGTCTGTCTTCTGCTGTCCTCAGGTGTGAACAAATGCAGGACTGTGTGTGTGTGTGTGTGTGTGTGTGTGTGTGTGTGTGAGCGTGTGCTCAGGGGAATCCTGGCTATCAGGGGTCCTTGCCCTTGTTCCCACCAAGCTTCCAGCAAAACTTCATTACCTGCCTCGGTAAGGAACTTTCTAGAGAGGCCTGAAATAGGGTGCACTGGGAACAGAGATGTCTCTCTGGCAATCTTTTTGCTGGCTTCCCATCTTCCCTGGATGCTGTGTTGTAACCTACCACGTCAAGAGTCTCCAGCCTCCTTCCCAGTAGGCCCTGCTTCTAACTCTCAGAGCTGTGTGTTTTTTTCCAATTGTCTTAATTATTTTGCTAATTAGAAAAACCTCTTTTTGTTCAATTGGCATTTAGGAGGCTCCCCGGAGAGCTGGCAAGTGTACTCAGAACTTGCAGCAGCTAAGGCCTCAGCTCCGCAAAGCAACACCCAGAGGCGGCAGGCATAGACTGCAGCCCCACTGGAGTTCAGCCAGCAGGCTCCTTCCATAGCACCCTGAATTGCTTTCTTCTTCTTCTTTTTTCAGCGTGTAAGGAGGAAAATTGTTCCCGAGCTTTGGTCACATGGACTTTCTTCTCTGTTCACGAAAAGACAGAGGGAACTTGACAGGGTCAGCTCCTCTCTATTTTAATCATGAAGAAATTGACCTTTTGAGAAGAAGAAGAAAAAAAAAACCTTGAATTTCTCAGAGACAGTCTGCCAGCCTTGACATGAGTGAAGATAGTCTGGGGTGAGGAGACAGCCCTACTGAGCCCTTCCGGTTAGGTACCAGCTTGTGAAAATGGCCTGACTCTGGTTAATTAGACCAATACAAAACAAGCTATTTTACAATTTCTATCAGAGTCTGGTTCTGGCAGTTAGATAGAATGCAGGCTTATCAGGCATGGCCGTCCTGTGATGTACCAGTCTCCGTATGCCACAGATGAGATGCTGTTATAGAAAGGCTGTGAGAAGTGAGTTGTGGACAGCTTAGACAGCAGACAACTTTACAGGAAACATGGGCAGAGAAAAATCTGGAACTTCAGTTATGTGCTTGCCCTGCACCCCAGGTAACCCGGCTGGAGCTCCCACAGGATGAGATGAGGAGACTGGGATCCAATACCTTAGCCTGAGCAGATTCTGGGCTTAACAGGAGAGTTGATGGTCCAGGTGGAGTAGAGGGCAGAGTTTCTAGAGGGTAAGGCTGTGAGGTGCGTTGCTGGAGGCCTTGGGGACCCCTGGTGCTGTCTTCCAGGGGGCAGCTTTGGGTCACTAACAGTGTTGATGCTATCTAGAGCGCTTTGGAGCATAGAAACAGAGCTTGGAAATGGAGGTCCTGAGGACACAGAAGGTTCTGAGGTTCCCGCAATCACAGGAACCTGGCATAGACTCTATAGTGTCGTTCTCTGCCCAGGGGTACAGCAAGGCAACTTCCGGAAGTTTATGTGGACCTGGGAGCTGATGTACGGCTTCAGCTTCCTACTCTGCCCACCCAGGTGATTCACATATGGTGTGCTCAGTATCACCTTTCTGAGTGGCTCCTGAAAGTCACTTAGACCAGTTGTATGTTCACGATATTTTCTTCTAGGTTCAAAATGTGCCTGTGCCTGACCATGTTTATCATCAAGACCCTTTCAGTGCTGGGCTCCGTGCAGCTTGGAAGCACTGGCGGGGTAGGTCCTTCCTTATTAAGGGGATTGGAAGTGACACTGCACAGTCCTGAGACCCAGTTCCATGCTGAGGCTTCCTGTGCAGGCTGAAGACCTTGCTGATAGAACTCTGGGGACAGATTATGTCACCTATGGTGGGACAAGAAAGGCATCCCTAGAAAGATCAGGACTCTGGGGAACATCATCAAGAGGAACCAGGAGTGACTGCAGACCAGTAGGACTTTGGCCATGTGATGGGCAGGCCTGGCCTCCAGAAGAACCAAGCCAAGTGGGAGAGTCAAAGGGAGAGACCAGATCCTGTTGGGCTTGAGGTTAGCTCCTCAGTGCTGCTGTATGCAGGAACAGTGCCTGAGTTCCCAGCATGCCTCAGTCAGGGAGGGTGTTAAAAGCCAAGAAATAATCACACACAGCTTGCCTAAATCAGCCCTATAGTCCTTACAAGCCATGGCCTCACTGTGCCACCTACATGAATTCTTTGTAGTCACCAACTTTCAAATTAGATCTGTCTCACAAATAGTCCTGACAGAGATTCCATTATTGGCCACTAACTGGACATCTTTCTCCCAGTGTATGGCCCAGCCCTAGCCTTGCTTGGCTTGCTGTTCTTCTGAGGGCCACCTGGGTGTCCAGGCCAATCACTGGTGATCTTGGAAGCCATATGTAGCCTTGCATTCTCTTGGTCAGGTGATATGACACATCTCATTCCACAGGGGAAATTGGAGAGGAGGAAGCACTTGGAATTAACTAGGAAAAGGAAGTGGTTATCTTCCTCTGCCCCACCCTTCATCCTTTGGCTCCAGTCAGTGCCTAGACCCCTAAGAGAGATGTTATTGTGATGGAACATGGCAGACTCTACCAACTGTAATGCAGCCACTGATAATCTGACCTCCTGGGACAGGACAAAACAGGACAGGACAGGACAGGACAGGACAGGACAGGACAGGACAGGACTGCAGAGAAGAGATGCAGAGGAAATGAGCACTTGGATCTGTTTTATCTCAGCAAGGAAAACTGCAAGCATGGGGGAGCACTTGACCCTCTTAACTCTAGCTCCCCACCCACAAAATGGGCACGGACCTCAGGCCACCTGCTTAGTATCCAGAAACCTCTGACCACCCCCCCCAGTGGCCTCCTCACAAGACCTCCTCAGTTGCTAGAGTCTGTCCTGAATTCCATCAGAAAGACATACATCCTAGAGGTGATATCACTGCCTGTCTGGGGCCAAATAGAGAAGCCCAAACATTTTGGGCTCATGTGTAAACAAGTTTGGGATCATATGTAAACAGACATACAGCTTCAAAAGCATGATCGCTTTTACAATTTCCCATTTCATAGTCACCCCCGCAACCCTCATTTCACTGTTGAGTCTGTCTAGAGACTCAGTTTCTACCGCAAAAGCTTCAGATACAGACTCTTACTGTGAGGCCCAGCAGGGTCCTGGAACAGAGCCTGGTTGTGTGGAGAGAAACCCTAGACTCACTTCTTCATGGAGGCCTGGCTTGTTTCCTGAGGGTCATCTCTATTTAGTGTCTGAGTGATGAGTTCTTCACAGAGCTGTCCTAGGTGATGTGGTTAGTTCTAATAATTCTGAAAAATGTCCTTCCTGTAAATGCATTCTGACTGCTCTGAGGTAAGGATGTATCTCAAAGGAGCCACCTCTCACATCCACTAGCTGCTGTCATCCTACACTGTCTACCAAGGCTGATCATCCTTCACATGGCACCCAGCATGCCAAGTAACCCAAACAAGGAATGGAGATGACAGAGTTTTAACCACATCCTTCTTCTCCATCCATCTGGGAGAGCACACAGCTCTTCCCGCCATGGTACCTCCAGAAGCTAATCTCTGCTTGTATGTGTATATGTGGTTGCACATGTGTGTGTATGGAGGCTAGTGGTCCACTTCAGTTGATGCTTTTCAGGTGCCACCCAGTTGGTGTCTGAAACAAGGACTCTTCATTGCCTGGGAGCTAGTTAACTTAACTAAGCAGCTTGACCATTGAGTCACAGAGATCTACCTATTTCTGCCTCCCCAGCTGTGAGATTACAGGTGCACAATAGGACATCTTTACATGTATTCTGAGGAGTGAAGTCAGGTCCTCAACCTAGTGAGGCAAATACTTGGCTAGCTGAGCCATGTCCTCACCATCTTGCATGACTGCAGTGGCTTGTCCTTGATCCACTCCACTTCTTCATATGAGGTCTGACTCTGGTGACAACTGAAAATGTCACCTGTGGTTTTCATTGAGAGAACTGCAGATCGACCTGCTATCAGAAGAAATAATCAGGACACGAGATCTGATGCCCATTTCCTAACTCAATTACATCTTATGATGAATTTTGAGAGCTCACTCGACATTTGGTCAGACTCCAGACCATTAAGAAACATTTTCCCACCTTTCCCTGCACCTCAAATAATCTTTTTCAAAGGAAATGATATAGATTCTGATAAGGTTCAATTTCCCCATTTCAGATACGTGATTTTTGTGTCAAGTTCCAGAACTGTGTGTAGAACATGGATTCTGAAGAGTTTCTTTCACTTTGCCCTACAAATAATTATACATTTTAATTTAATTCTGTGACACATTAACTTCTGTAAGGTTTGAATTTTGGGCAGAGGTTCACTATTTTGGCCTGTGGATATCTACTTATTCACTATATGAACTTTCCAAACTATGAATATACAGTGTCTTACTGTTTATGTAGGTTTTCTGTGAATATTTTCACTCCTATTTATTTTTTTTTAAATCAACCTTAGCAATACACAACTGTCATCCCAGAACATGGATCATGAGTTCAAGGTCATCCGGGGCTATGTGGTAATATCCTGTGTTAAAAAGTAATTTTGGACTAGGAGATTGCCCAGATTTCCATATAACAGTAAGGACTAGAGTTCATATTTTCAGAACCTAGGGCAATACTAGGTTGGCATGGTGATACCTGCAATTCTAGCAAGCTAGGTAAGGAGACTAGTCATATTGTTGAGCTCTTGGTTTTATTGAGAGACCCTGTGTTGTTGAATAAGGAGGAAGAGTCATTGACACTGATTCCTGACATCAACTTCAGGCTTCCATGTGTACATGCACATAACCAGATGAGCACACACACACATACATATGTCCATACACCACATACAAGCATGAAGACATGCATGCATGACACACACACACACACATACACACACACACACACACACATACACACAGGAGAAATAATAGAAATACATGCAAAAAACTCATACAGCATACAGATCCCTTGCTTGTTTGAACTTTGGAAGATATATGAAGTACATGTCTTATTTTTATCATGCTTTCTGTAAATTTGTAAATGACTTTTGTGAATCCATCTTTTACCCTATAAACTTGCTGATTCCATTAGCTCTGCAATATTTTTTTTGTGGATTCCTTATGATAATAGTGCTATCATCTCCAAACACACATTATTTCAATTCTTGCTTTCCAAACACATGGCCCACCCCCGTGTCCCATTTCATTGGTTAGGTCAAGTACTATTGTGGGATGCAGGTAGTGAAAATGGACATCTTGCCCTGCACTCTGTTTCTCGAGAAATCAGTTATCATTTTACCACTAAATGTGATACAAGCTGCAGTGTTTTTATTAAGAGCCATTTTCTCTGTGTTTCTAACTTCTGAGTTTCTCTCATGAAAAAGCATTGCGTCAGTCCAGAGCACTTTGTACATCAATCCATGTAAGCATATGGCTATGATTCTTCAGAGCATTCATGTGGTTTATCACACCGATTGATCCCAGATGTTGTTCATCTGGAATAAATTCCACTCAATCATCACACACCATTACCATATGTATCTGGAATATCAGTTTTCTATTGTTTTGTTGAGTAGAACAGTGTCAAGTTCATGAAAGATTATGGTTTTTACTTTTTATGCTGCCTTCCTCTGTCATTGATGTCAAGTTAATGCTGACTTTGTGAGAGTAGCTGCCAAGTGTTCTTTCCTGGAAGATAGTGGTAAAATCATTGTTACATACTTAAATATCATAATTCTCCAGCAAAATTGTCTCACCCTGAAATTTTCCTTTTAGAAGGTCTTCGGTTTAAAACTCTACTTATTTACCAATTTTAGTATCAATTAGAATTATTTTATCTTTGTTGATTTTTGGACAGTTTTAAGGCATTCAACCTGTGATTTGATGAATGTATGAGAATAGGTTCCTTGTCTTTGTTGTACTTTAAGTACTGTAGGATCTGTAGTGGTAGCTCCTAGAGCATCTGTGATGTTGGTTATCATGTTTCTTTACTCTTTGTTTTTCTCGGCCCTGATATGAGTGGTAATTTTATGCATTTCTGTAAGTAAACAGCATTCTCTTCAATTGGTTTGCTTTATATTTCTTTATTTCCTTCCTTTGACTATTTTGTCACACACATATATATTGTTCTTTGATTATATCATCTCTTGTCTCCCCTCCTCTTATTTTCAATTTTATTGGCTCCTTCCATCTCATTTCCTTCATTCACTCTTCAGTTTCTTCTTCCTCTTCTTCTTTCTCCTCCACTTCTCCTCCACCTCCTCCTCCTTCTCCTTTTCTTCTTCTTCTATTTTTGTTATTTGCCTTTTTTTTCCTTTTTAGGACAGTCTCATTATGTAATCAGTGTTATCCTAGAGTTCTATGAAACCCAAGATGGCCTCAAACTTATGACAATGCTTCTGAGTAAATCACCCAAATACATTACATGTGTGCATCCATTCTTTTACATTCTTTTCTTGGTTATTTATTTTATTCTTTTTCCTTTAGGCAGCAATGCAGGTCATTGATTTGAGAGCTTTCATTGTTTCTCAATAATGTGTATCTAAAATTGCGTAAAATAAATTCCCTTTACATAACTGGTTAAAGTACACCTCACACATTTTGATGCCTAATTGCTTTTCTTTGATTTCTAGTTTGATAACTTCATGTAGTGTCAGTATGCTTAAATTTACTGAGGTGTGTTTTACATGGGATAAGATGTGTATTGGTGAGAGTCTTCTATGCAGCATTCTGCATATATCCACTAGAAGCTGTTTCTTGAATGTGTTCCTCAGATCTACATCTTTCTTAATGTTTGTATTAGAGACAATGCTGTAGTTGCCACGTGTTCTGAGTTCTACTACAGTGACAAAGCACTCTGATGGAAAACAACTTTTAAATGGAAAGGACTTATTCAGCTTATAATTTCTGGCCACATTCATTCTTGAAGGAGGTAAAATTATAACCTCAATGCAGGAACTTAAATGTAGGCTGACTTGGTATTAGAGATCAACATGAGTGCCTATAATTTTTATAAATGTCTATCTAGTGCATCTTTGCCCATCCTCTTACTTTGTGCTTCTCTGTACTGTTGATATAAAATAACTTTCCTGCAGCCAGCACACAGTTGGAGAGTGGGTAAAGGTGTGAGGTTTCACGTATGTGTGTAGAGGTGTGTCTATTCTTCAAACCTCTGGGTATTTTTATGGGTTGTACATAATCACCTATATTAAAGGTAATCTTTGATAGGTTGGTAGTTGTCTATCATTATTATTAATTTTTAATCTCATTTATCTGTTTTCTGATGTCTTTTGTGTTAAGTGATTATATTTTGGGAATCTGTCATAATATTCTAGCAGTTCCAGTGTGTGCTCTGATGTAGTTTGGAGTAGTCATTCTGGATACTTCTCAATACATATATATGATAATACACAGTCCACTGAAAACAATATTGCTCTAAATATTGTCTTCAATACTGTATCTAAATAAGACTTCAGTGGAGTCCTCATCCCCATTTGTATTGTTTCATTTTCCTTATTCTATAATGTTGTTTTGGATACAAAAGACTATTGCTTTTGCTTTAACTATAAAATATGATTTCTATTGCAAAGGCCCACCTCTCATCTCAGCCACTTGGAAGGCAGAGGCAGAAGGTGAGTGCATGTCTGCGCTCAGGCTATGTGTCCTGACTTACAGGGTTTCTTCCTCTGTGTCTTGGGGAGCATTGGCTTGGCCTTTTTGAGCTTTGGCATCTATCACTGACACATCCTGCAGGTGCTTGAGTCTGGGTGTTTTCAGTTCTATATTTTCCTTTTATAGTGCTATAGATCTATATTGACTCCTTTTGGTGACTTCTATTTATCTGTTGAGATGTTCTATGATGCTGTTGGGTTTGAGAACACTTGTAGGGGCTGGGATGTTAGTCAGTGGGAAAGCATGTGTTGAGCACGCGTGAGATACTAGGTTCAGTCTGCAACATCAGAAAAGAAAGGAGATTGAGGAGGATGTGGGAGAAGAGGGGGAAGGAAGAGGAGGTGGGAGAGGAGGTAGAAGGGGGAGAGGAGGAGAAAGAAGAGGGGAGGAAGAGGAGGAAGAGGGGGAAGGAAGAGGAAAGGAAGGGAGATAAGGAGGAGGGAGAGAAATAGAGCTACCTCCACCACTATAACCCCAGCTACTTAGAGGCTGTGATTAAAAGGTTCTGGAAAGACCATACTTTACATGGAAACTTTTACAAGACTGATTAACTGATGAGAATCTCAATGATAATGGAGATGTTGGAATGTTACAAGTCCAAAGCCTAATTACCATGTATCCTGGCCTATCTTTACCCACTTTAGTAGCCATTCTTTACCTTTGTCTGTCCCAATATCCTGTGACTAATAGATAAAAGCCTTTCTGAATGTACTGACCACTGATTTCCACCAACTAAAAGGCTGAGTGTCATCAGATAGCATCTGAAGTCAATAGTAGAGGTTTCATCCACTTAGCCATAACCCACCTACCCAATGTTTCCATCAGTGAAGTTTAAAAGTGCCTCTTTGTTCTGTTACTATAAAAACATCATGAGACTGTGACATGTGGAACATGGAATTTGAGGTAACCTGTATCTGTGATCCTCGCCTGTTGGTCACGCATATTGAATTCCAGAATAATCTGGCAGGCCTGGGCCACAGAGGAAGTTCATGGCCACCCTGGGCAGTCAATGAGATTCTGTTTCAACACGGAACATTAAAAAGGGGCTGAAGGTACAGTTCAGAGACTATATGATTAGCATTTAATGCATGAGGGAGCCCCTGGGTTACTAAGGAATAATAAAATAATAATATTTATAACATTGCTGCTAATGCTCTCCTGACAACTCTAAGTTTATGCTGCAGAATCCCAGTGTTAGGTTTAAGAGATTGCCCTCTCTCATTTGAGTACCAACAGCCTTGGCCCTTGGTTGGGTTCTATGGATGGGTGATTTTAAGCTATAGGCTAGGAAGGGGGTTCTGTTTGTAGTGTGGGGATAAATCCTTTATCAGGTCTCTCCTCTCCACCCAGTGTTCAGTGTGCAGATCCAGGTTGATGCCTGTGGACTATGGTTTCCATGCCATTTAATTTGCAGCCTCAACATGCTATTTCTGCTTTACCTGCCATCTATAAGGTAAACATTTATCTCTATGACCTTGCTGAAGTCAAAGGAGAATCTGTCAGATCCAAGTATGTCCCCATGGAGAAGGTCATAGTATGATCCCCAGCAATGCCCAATGCCTTAGTCTTGGGCATCAGGGATCCCAGTATAAAGGTGCAAAGCACTCCCCAGACTTGAGATTGGCCAGAATTGAGTCTCTTTAATGTATCCTTCAGCATAAAAGAGAGTCTAGGAACCCTGTGAGGGAGGGCCTTACCTCCCCCTAAAGCCACGGTCATTGGTCCCTTCCTTGTAGGGTAGACTTACCTATGGCTTCTGCTCCAGACAGGCTTGGCTGCCTTGTGGGTAGACAAAACCTGAGAAGTCTTCAGAATACACATCCCTTCTGCATTGTAGGGGCACCAGGTTTCTACTCAGGTTGCATTCTTCCAGCCCTGGACTCCTATGTTGGTTGGTTTTTGTTGATCTAACACAAGCTAAGTTCATTTGGGAAGATGGTATTTAATTAAGGAGATATTTTCATCAGATTGGTCTGTAGGCATGTCAGGGTGAATAGAGGGTGGTGCCACCCTGAGAAGGCAGTCCTAGGTTGTATAAGAAAGGAAGGTTGAGAAAGACATGGAGAAGCAAGTCAGTAAGCAGCATTCCTTTATGGTCTTAGCTTCAGTTCCTGCATCTGGGTTTCTGACCTGTTGGAGTACTTGCTTTGACTTCCATCAATGATGGGGTATGATCTGAGAGTTGTAAGAGCAAATAAATTCTTTCCTCCACAGTTACTTTTAGTCGTGGTGTTTATCATAGCAATAGAAAGTGAACTAGAAGAACTTCTAAGGAGCCCAACTCTTCTTGACATTTCTCAAGAGTTTCCATTGCTTAGCAAAAAGGTTGGGGGAAACAAGGCTGCTCTAGAAAAACTGCCCTGTGCTTGTCCCCTTGATAAATATGTAGTGTCCAGAGGCTCACTATATTGAGATTTTGGGTCCAGTGGTGTTTAGTAAAGTCACTCAGCATCACAGCCACCAGTAGTCACCATCAGTGATCCCAGATGTTCATCACATCAGAGGGAATAACGCCAGTGCTGCATATACGACCCAACACATCCTGATGCTGCTCCCTTGGCAGACAGGTAAAAGTAGACTTAGTGTAAGCCCATCACAATCGAGTTGTAAGAGTGAGGATTTGACAAGTCATCATCCAATACAGCATGATTATAATAACCACAAATGGAATAAAAATAAAAAAAACAGACCCTCAAAGCAATAAGCAGTACATGCCAGGGTGCATATGAATGCGACAGCTGTATAGCAAGGGTGTTTGCCATTAGGAGGCACTAGTGTGAATGGAAGCAGGACCTTCCTTTGAAGTGTGTAGCTAAAGGCAATTGTCTCCCAAAGGCTTGCACCTGGGTCTTCCTCATCTCCCATCCAACCCTGTTGGAGAGCTGGTGCCACTGCTGGAAACTCTTCACCCTGTGCTGTGTTTTTTTTATTTATTGAACACTGCATTAGGTTACTTTTCTGTTGCTGTGATAAAACACCACCATCATAGCAACTCATAGAAGATTTTATTGGGATTTACATGATCAGAAAACTAGAGGCAGGGCATAGTGGCAGGAATTAGGAGCTGAGAGCTCACATCTTCAAACACAAGCCAGAGGTAGAGAGGATGATCAGAAATAGGGTGAGGCTATCTAATCTCAAAGTCCACCCACTCTATTACATACTTCCTTTTAGGGAGACCCTGCAAATGGTGACCAGGAGTTCAAATTCCTTAGCCATGTGTCTTAGGGTTTCTATTCCTTTACAAACATCACGACCAAGAAGCAAGTTGGGGAGGAAAGGGTTTATTCAGCTTACACTTCCACGCTGCTGTTCATCACTAAAGGAAGTCAGGACTGGAACTCAAGCAGGTCAGGAAGCAGGAGCCGATGCAGAGGCCATGGAGGGATGTTTCTTACTGGCTTGCTTCCCCTGGCTTGCTCAGCCTGCTCTCTTATAGAACCCAAGAATACCAGCCCAGAGATGGTACAACACACAAAGGGCCCTCCCAACATGATCACTAATTGAGAAAATGCCCCACAGCTGGATCTCATGGAGGTACTTCCCCAACTGAAGCTCCTTTCTCTGTGATAACTCCGGCCTGTATCAAGCTGACACACAAAGCCAGCCAGTGCACCATGGGAAGCATTTCTCATTCAAACCACCACAAACCTCAAGCATTGGATACAGTGTTGTTTATATTTATGGTCTAATGGCAATGATGGGGGAACTGGAAACAAGTGTAGCATCCTTTAAGGAAAGGGGATCTTTCTCGCCTGTGAGTCAGAACCCTGTGGAGGTGGGGAGTTTCTCTGATAAGAAAGATGTCTGTTTGCTCAACTGGTCCTTACAGTTGGGCTTGGGAGTTCAGGCTTCACAAGAGCCCCAGGGGAGGCAGGTGAATGAGTCAAAGATGCCAATTCCCCAGTGAGGACATTAGGGGAAAAGACATGGAAAGAGGAGCCTGCCCTTCCCCCAACTCCACTGTCCCCGAGTCCATAAAAAGATGAATAAGCGTCAGGAGTCATAGGCTCAGCTCCTTCCCCCCCCCCCCCCCGCTTCAGGTACTTCACATTACAAACAGTAAATGCAGCTAAATGATTAGAAGTAAATGTTCGTGAACGGCCCAGGAAAGCCGTTTATCATCTCAAACTCTTCCCCGGAGGTGCGGTCCGCCTTATCCAGCATTTATCTCCACTCTTCTGCACTGTAGCAGCCAATCAAAAAGTCAGCTCATCTTCCTGACTACAAAACCATCTACTAAAACGTTTTTATACAATGCAAATTTTCAAGATTTATCATCTCCGGTACCCATAACTTAGACTGCATTAGGCCAGCATTATCAATTTTAATAATAGTCTTCCCAGCTAAAATTTGGATCAACCTCACTGGGCTTTTCAAAATTTCATTACGAGGCTTACGGAAAACACAATATCCCATAAAGGAACTGTATTTCTCTTGTCAAAAACAGGGATGGCTGTGTTGACAGCTGTTGCAAACTGTCCCCCTGCCTCTTAGCTTTTATATCATTTCTACTTGTTCAATCCAGTTGCCTGGTGTCTCTGGTCCTTGCATCCATGGACTTCTGCAGTCTAAGTTAATCTACTCAGATCTTTGATTTATTTTCTTATAATAATAAAAAAGTGAATATTTCACCCTGTTTCACCCTGTCTCCAGTGTACAAACCCCCAACCTCTCCCACTGCTGGGGCATTTACCAGGCTAATGGGTACCTCACAGTGAGAATCCTGCCCCACAATGGTATGGAGAACACCCCAAGGAAGCATTCAAAAGCAGAGATGGTTCTAATACATGGAATCAAGCTCCTATCTTGAAGCTGGAACCATCAGGTCACAATAAATGGGAGAGATGGTCATGGTGGGTGGGACGAGGTGGGGACAGTGATCTTGAATTATAGAAATCTGAACAAGGACACTCACGCTGTAATCCTATGAAATGATGACCCCAGAGCCTCCCAGCCTTGTTTGCAGGAGCCCACGAAAGCCTGGGATCTGGAGGGTCACACCTGGGCTTCCAGTGGTTTGTCAGTTTCTGGGAGAGAATAAAAATTCCACGCTATGCATTTGAGTATACAGGGTAGACTTGGCTCCATGGAGACTTTTTGGCCAGCCTCGGGGTGAGGTTCATGGTCTTTAAGGGACATAAGAGTATATGTGTGTGGGAAGATGGCAGGTTAGACTCACGCTTTACACATCTGGAATGATGAGGGTGAGGCAAGCTCACTGTTGTGGCTTAGCTGGGTCTCAGTTATGAGGTGGGCACAGAAAGGTTGAGCAGCCTCAGGCAGGATCCACAGGCAGCAGAGACTGAAGTCCCTGCAATGAATGGACAAGGAGCCATTATCTGCCAATGCAGTCAGGGATGGCTCTGCTTTTACAGGCACAATGGCAAGCACGCATGTGAGCGTGTGTGTGTGTGTGTGTGTGTGTGTGTGTGTGTGTGTGTGTGTGTGTGTGAGTATACATGTGTACCAATGTGTGTGTACATACACACACACACGCACACACATACACACACATGTATATATGAATCCTGCACCGTGTGTGGTTGTATGTCCACATACTGAGAGGTCCTCTGGATGCCTGGAACCAAGGAAACTTGAGATAACACCATGTTCCCAGCAGGCAATGGGAACCCACAGCCACTCCTAAAAAGCAGGGCAGCTCTGATTCTCTGCAGTGACCATGTTAGTGAGAAGTTCCAAGAAATGATCTGGGGACGTGGTAATAGACTCACCAGCCCTGCCCTATGTGTACTTGATCTGATGTGCCCAAATGGCCACTGAGGGAGCTACTGCTGGGCACAGGGTTAGGAAGTCATGACAGATGTTCCATCCCTGAAGGCTAGCCTCTGTTCAGTGTCAGCTCCAAGATGGTGTCCTCTTGGAATGTCCCCAGAGGCTCTCAGGAATGACATCTGGCTGCCTACAGGAGGACAGAAGGCAGGTTTCCAAGTCCCAGCACCCACATCAAGTGACTCCCAACCATCTGTGACTCCAGTTCTAAGAGATCGGATGCCCTCTTCTGGCCTTCATGAGCAATGCGTACACACGATGCACATGCATACACTCAAGTACATACACAGAGAAGTTAAATTAATTAACTACGCATGTAAAGGTAAACCAGAAGATATTCCAGAAACCTCAGTCCAAGGGGGGGTAAAGCCCAAGTAGCCCCAGTTCAGAGATCGGACAAGAATGGCCATAAAGTTTCTTTCTCTCAAGTCATGGGGGAGATGGAGGTGGTGGTAGGGAATTTGTTCGTGTGACTGACAGGCAGCTCTCACATAAAGTTTATTCTGACATTTTGGTAATAATCAAGGAAAAGCACCCATGCTCAAGCTCCAGGCCCAGCTCTAGAAGGATGGGATATGGGGATGTTTCCCAGGCGAGAGACAGTGGGTTCTGACAGAGTAAGGAGAGCTGGGCAAGAGCAGAAAGAGGTACCAGAAGGGTCTCAAAAGATTCTCCTTAGGTAGCTGATCCCCAGACCACAGGTTTCTATAGAGGCCCTATACATGATTACATTTGGGAAGCCACAGGGTTATACAATGGCGGAGGATGGGTTTGATGTGTCTTTCCATCCTTTATGGATAGAGAGGATTAGCTGAGCATCCTGGAAATACTCTGGGCTCCTGGAGTCCATCTGTTCATCCAATCACTTAGATGCAAACACAGGACAGAGGAACAAAGGAAAATAGATGTCAGCACCCTGTGTGGAACTGTCTGCTTCCTTGCTGGTCAGCACAGTTCCCAGCATTGGAGTGCTGGCCCCACTCAGCACAGTGAGAGATACTGTTAAGCCTATGCCCACATTAACAACTCTAGAGATCTCAGGAGCCTCTGCTGCATTCAGGAGACAACAAGCTCTTGTAGAGATTCAGACCCAAGTAGTAGCTTCTTGGTTCACTCACAGTTTGCTGGCCCTGGGGTGTTCTTTTATCTGAAGTGATTTCTTATCTTAAGACACCCATGGTCTTTTCAGGACCTACCCACTGGTTAGGAAAGCTGGTATGTTCTACTCTGATCATGGAAAGAAAGCACACTAAACCCCAGATTCTGGTGTGAACTTTTCCTCAACACAAACCATGCCTTTGAAGAGGGGGTGCATACTTCCAAATGTGGTACCCAGAAGGCTCCACCCACCCATAATGCACTCTTGCAGGAGCTGCTTAAACTGGGTACACATGACTGTATGTGTGGACAATGGAGGCAAGTTCTTTCTAGGATCTAGGTCCAAATCAGGAGCCTGGGCCATAGATCACATTGTCTTGTTCTCGTGGGTATGTGTCATGTCTTCCTCCATATTAGTATGGGGTGGAAGCCAGAAGGAAACAGCTCTAAGCACCATTTCCACACAACCCATGAGTTTATTGGGTTCCTTTCTTACCTTTTGTAGACAGTCCAGTGATACTGAGCTCACTCACTGACCACCTCCACTGTGTCCATTTCATACATGAATGCAAGAGCTCAGCCGTGTGTGTTTTTGTGTACAATGACAGTCATGTGGGAAACAACTCACACCTATGAAATACAGGCATGTAAGTATTCTGTGCAGGGTGATACGAGGAAGATCCCCTCCCATGCTAACCACAGTGCATCACAGTTTACCTCCCCAACTGGCCCTGAGGCCCACAGGCCTGCCTGTGACATAAGCTCGCACTGGCACTAGGGATGGGCAAAGGGTCTCCATGTCTCCCATTTACCCTTCTGTCCTGGGGACTCTCTTGCAGCATCTGGGTAGATATGTAGCTCTTTGGCCAGGACAGCTGCATTTGTGTCGCCATCACCAGGGAAACCAGGGATTATGGGTAGCTCTGTGGGAAAGCACCGGTTACCAAGTATGAACAGACCCTTGCCATGCAGATCCTCACTTCGTGTGATGAGTCAGGAGTTGGCTGATGTTATAACTAGAGTCTTATTCAATCTGGCTGACTGAGGTTTTATTGTGTGAGTCCCAAATTCCATATTAGTCCTTGGAAATTTATTCATGAGAGGGGCTACATGGTTGCAGGAGGAGTCACTGGAGTTTAAAGCCTCCTGTAAGGCAGACTGCACTAGTTCCTGATACAGTTCTTAACTACAGGCGTGTTTCTGGCCCTGCAACCTCAGGCCAATCTCACAGGCATATGGATAGAAGGGGGTTGTGTTTATCCCCACTAGCTTCCCAAGGTTGTGAAGTACACACTGCCATCAGCCCTGTGGCTGATCCTTCCAACTCTGTCTATACCACAAGCAGTGCCAGCCTTGTCCTAGGCCAGGTGAAGCCAGGCCAAGTCAGGACTTGGCAGCAGGAGCTCCATACCGTATCAACACTTTGGGGGAAAAAAAATGAAGCCAGTGTCTGCACTGGGCTCAACTTTGTTGCTGCCCTCCTATGCCTACAAGAGGTCTAATACTTCCATGTATAGTGTGACTATATTCCCCAGGGACCCTCAAGTTGGGGTCAGACACAGGCTATTTTTGTAGCCTACTTTTCCCAACCTCCCTGTGCACAGACCTCTCTCTACATCCCTGATACAGATGTTTGCATTCATTCTCATATATTAGATAATCCCTCCCCCACAGAGTGTTACAAAAGGAAAGAAGAATCTTTATGCCTGGTCCTTACCTAGGACAAAATATTTCATGAACTGCTTATCTCCAAGGTCACGGCCTCCAAGAGCAGTACCACAGTGTCTCCAGGAGAAGAGCCCTACTGCCTTTTCAGGCTGTGGTGGCTTTCAGTCCTAGTCAGCTTACAACCATACCTTTTCTCCAACATCTCTCTCTCTCCTTTCTGTCTAAGAACATCAGCCATTGGATTTAGAGGTTATATCTTGAATATCCCATGACTTCAAGGTCACCTTAATGATATCTGCAGTTTTCAAACCCAGCGGTGTTGATGGGTTCTGGGTAGACATCCACTTCAGGGTCGGGAGCACCTCCACCCACTACAGGGCAGCACCCCTATTTTCTGACAACTCCAGGTGGCAGGTGCTATATGAAATGAGATTGGCAGTGTAACTAGGGAACACTATAGAACAACCATCAAGGGATATTGCTGAGCCTCAGGGAGAGGCTGGGGCTCTGCAAATGGACACCCCAAGTTTATCATTCAAATTCATGTGCTGTGTTCCCTGCAGCAAAGCTTTCATCTGAGCAGAAAATATTTCCCAATGAGCCATTTCAGAAAACAATCCCATAAGTGAGACTCTAATGCCTTGGCAATGGCTGCCGTGACAATTGGCTGTGATTTAACTTTCAGATGTGAAATTTCTGATTGACGGCCGTGATGACAAATGGCCAGAGATGGCACCAGGGGAAGCGACAGGCCCTCTACTGGCTCCCCAGCAGAGAGGCACAAGCTGGTCACTTGGGTAAACCTGCTCCTCACTTAGAAGCTTGCTGTGTAGGCAACCCATAACCCCTCAGCAGGTGTAAGCCCCAGAACTTACCAGAGCCTATAACTGGGGAGTCTTAGCTACTTTCTTTCTGTGTCCCCCATTTTTGATTTGGCAGTACTATCTCTAACCATATCTCCCAGGGACACCCCCACATCTTGCACACTACTCCCAGGTATCTTTGCTCTGCAATGAGAAGGCTCACGATTTGCCTAGAAAGCAGAGATTTTTTTTCTAGTGCATGTTCTTCTCTACCCTATAGAAAGAAAAGGGATCACCAGATGAGCTGTCCCTGCAGAATAAATATTGTTCTGAGCCCAGGATGGAATCTGACTATTCGGCTATTAGTCCTCCAGAGCCTTCTAAGTTCTAGCCTGTCTAAACCAAAACAGCTCAAAAAAAAGGGATCATTGATGGAGAATGCAGAGAAACCTGATAACTGACCCTCACCATGGTTTTAGTTATGTCCCTCAAAGAGCCAAAGTCATGCTGCAAGATCCAAAAGTGAGGCCTCCTGATTTGGAGAGATTTAGAGCTGGCCCCGTGAAGATGAAGTTAATGGATGGGCCCTAAACCAGATGGCTGGTGTTTCTAAGCAAAACCGAGACAGCGACAGACAAGTGCAGAGTTTGACAACATGAAGAAAACCAGTGGGAGACGGCTTCCCCCAGCCAAGGAAAAGCAGAAAGCTGCAAGCTCAGAGACCAGTCGGAGGCTCTCCCAGCCTGAGAAGGAAGCGATACTACCCATCCTGGGCCAAGGCCTCCAAACTGCAAAGCCATGAAGACTGAGGTTTCATAGAAGATACACAGAGGAACGTCACGGCTGCTGTGATCACCTTCAGAGGATCAAGGAGGATCAAGGAGTCCGACTCTGCTCTGTTCACAGTTTTGATGCTGAGCGAGCCTCTCAGCTGAGTCTCCTGGGGGAAACCCAGAATACAAAGTAGCCCTTAGCTGTACTCTGGTAGGTGCCTGCACCCTCTCCCCACCGCAGTGTCTTACCCCAGAGACCCCTTTCCAAGGATATGTCTTCTATCAAGATCCTACAGGCAGGAATCTGTAGGGTGAGCCTCTCTGTACTGGAAACAATTGTGTCTCACAGGTAAGTGGGGTCCACAGAAAGCCATCCAGACAGCAAGGCTGGGTCCCTTAGGAAGCCAAGAAGCCTATTAATCCCAGTTTGGTGCTTTTGACTGTAGCCAATGATTCTAGAGAAACCAGCCACAGAAGTGAGAGCCATCTTGCCTGAACCTCACCGTCTTGGAGCGTCTGCTTGCTCCACTCAATAGTTGTGTTTGTGTGTGTCAATGAGAGGACCGATGAGAGACAATCATAAGACTAGAAACATGCCTTTGAGACCCAGTGTGCAGCCAGATGGAGTGCTGAAGTGGGTGCTGAATTGAAGAGGGTGTGGGGGAGGGGAGGAGACAGGAGCTAGGGTGTGGAAGATCAGCCAGATGGCACTCTTGGGTGATAGAGGGTCAGGGATCATTGGTGTGTGCTCTAAGCTGGCCGTGCTCCCTCTGAACATGTGACTCAGGAGGTTCAGGCTTGGGAAACTAAGGCCCAGGTGTTGTTGGAAGTTAGAGTGGGGTGGGCCATCTTTGAGGCAGAAGCCAGTTCCCTACGCCTCACCCTCTGAGAGGTTTGATGTTGCTGTGATGGATTGTCCAACGGTTGCTCCAGCTGACGTCGTGAAAGGTTAAAAAGTCATTAAGCATTTGCTGTGTGTCCCTATCAAAGTCATCTTAATTTCACCAGGACACGCAAAGCATCTCTTCGGGGAAGCGGCCTCTTAGGATGAATGCGATCCCTCATTAACAAAATGGCAAGCGCAGAGTTCCGTGTCAGAAGCCTGAGTGATGGGCTATAAATTGGCTCCTCCACCCTGGTGGAGACTTTAAATTCCTGCCTTCAGAAGGTGGGCTTCCTCCAGGTAATGAGCACATCAGCTGTCACTCAGCATTATTTAATTTCCTTGCGAGGCGACACCAGCCGGCACCGTGGATTGATGCCCCAAGCACCAAAGAGCCCACTAGAGACGGCCGATAATGCGCCTCGTTTCTGTCCATTATCTCCTCTACAATTTGAGGAACAGGAACTCGATATTGCTGGAATATTGATATTTTCCTCCTGTGAACCTCACTTGTCTGCCTTGCTTTTTTTTTTATGCAGAGCAATACTGTTTGTGTAGCTAGGGACCCTGGACACGGGCACTCAAGGGCAGTGTCTCAAGTCACAGAGGCCAGCTTCCATGGTCCCTGCTACTACAGCATGGATCATGGACCAGACCTGTCCTAGTACACACCCAAATGGTTCACTCACCTGCCTTTTCTGTTCCCAGGGAGGTGTGAGGAGTAAAAAGTCCTGTGATGGAACCAAATGAAGGTCACATGACTGACTGGAGATCTCTTAGAAGAAGTCTGTGAGTCACAGAACCAGGCAGCTTAGCAAAGAGTAAAATGCACGGGGTCCCCAAAGCTTCCTGTGGCTCCCGGGCAACTGTGTATCTCTGTCTTGCTTCCTTCTCTTCTTCACCAGATGAAAAGTCTTCTTGGAACTCTGAGTTGTAGCCTGTTCACACACCCAGGTCATCAGGGCCCTGGTAGGGGCAGAAAGTGCAACTGTAGGAGAGACGTGTCACGTGGTTCCATGATCTACAGGACGTGGTGCAAAGTGAGAGCCCTCGAAGGTGTCCGGTTCGAAGTAGAGCCTCTGCCTGGATCTTCTTTCTCTTGTCTCCCTCGCTCCAGCTGTGAGGCGTTTTCCCATTTGCTGTGTAATCCTAGGGAGACTGTCAATCTCCTAGTGCTAGTATGAACTTTCTCAATCAGATTACAGTCTCCAGTTGTACATGCGACTTTAAGAGACCCTGCCTCCTGTAGCGGGATCATAGTGACAACTGATATTGCACAACCTACAATTCCATGCTTACTCTGCCTCACCACCACCATGGGAACACAACACCATGCAATACCAGCTCTTTTTATTCACTCGCTGTCATGGAAAAAAAAAATGCCAGGAGCACAGAAGCGTGTGCTCCATTCAGTCCCTTCGCCATTTACCTGTTTTAGAGCTCTCGCTTTGGTCTGCCTTGGAAGCAGATCCCGGTGTGTTGTGGATGCCGAGCCTGCCTTCGGGTGTGGACCTGACCACCCCGCCCATCCCTCAGTGCTGTACTATGCATCGGCCTCGCTGACGCATTGGTTCACTGTGGGTGCACATTCACTCCTGGGTGTCACAGACTGTCTGTCAGGGCAGCGCTGAGGACAGGAGAAGTAGGCAGACGGCTAGCCTGCTTCCTCTTTTCCTCTCTCACCTTCGGCTCTCGCTGCTGAATGTAGTGGTGTGCTCCTATAATCTCAGCGCTTGGGATGCTGAAGGAAGATAATTGTCACAAGTTCAAGGCTAGCCTGAGCTACGAAGGAACTGAACCTGCTCCCTGACAATAACACCATCTAAAGTCTTACTGGGTGGCTAAACTGCAAGAGGAAGAGACCACTAGGGTGCCATTCGTACATTTTTATGTCCCCACTTTCAAGGAAGGGTGGTGGATTCTGGAGAGTGTGAAGGAGCTGGTCTTATACTCATGCTTCAAATGACAGACTGGTGTCTCTCTGACTTGTTCTGTGACATCCCAGCCTGTACACACAAGTCTCCACCCCTGCTGCTGCAAGAGCTTCACAGTGGATACAAAGGATGCCTACCTAAAGCTCTCCAAACCACATGAGATCTCCTTGGGAGAGTCATTGGAGGTATCTCTGAAGATTAAATCTCCTGGCCTGGGCGGAGTTGTGGCTACACAAACCCCAATCACAGACATACTTAGCTGTGAGTGGAGGGAGAGGGTTGCTCCCTTGGGCAGACCTTGAGCCCGAAAACAGGTTTGAGGATCAGAAATACCCAATGTGGGATTTGGGGGGTCAATTGACTTGGCTGAGTTCTGGCTCTGTCTACCTGCACACTAGCTGCAAGTTTCTCTGCCTGTACTCACATAAGGGTTTACGTTGATGCCAGTCTCTTAGAGGACAGTTGGAACAGTCAGAACATATGGTCCATACAAAGCCCCTGTTAGGAGACTGCTGTGTCATCTGGGAGACCTGAATAAGTTGGCTCTCTGAGTTCCATTCATAGGGTGAAGCCCTATGGAGTCCCAGGTTTGAGCATAGTTCTCAGCCTCCTGCATCAAACCCACCAATCAGACCCAGCACCCTCCCCTGAGCCGAGGCCTCCTGCTCAGCCTACCTGGTGGGCACTCAGCAAGATGCTTCATCATCTGCCTGAACATTCCAACACTCCTAGTGTCTATAAAGGAGATGAAGCCTCTCCTCTAAGTTCTCAGTGCCTTCAGTCCTGGTTCCTCAGATAGAAACTGCCCAAGACGCAGGGAACATACTGGTTCCCCAGAGCCGAGGCAGCCCATCTCCTGCTGCACAACACTGCTTTGTCCCAGTTTCCAGGCTCCAGGGAAGGCATGTCCATTAAGGAGGGAGCCAGAGCCTGGAAAGTAGAGCCATTTGGAAGACTTGGGCGGCCGTTGTCTCCAGTAGGAGGTATCCTTCAGCAGCGTCTCTACCTGCCCCCCTTCCCTAGAGCCGGGGTTCATTTCCAACTTGGGCTGCTGGCCTCACGCTCTGATTGCTGGTGGATTCTATTTAAAATGAGACCAGAGAAGGGAAGTGGTGGTGGTGGTGGGGGAGGGGGGTAAAATGGAGTAAGCCAGAGAGACCCAGGAGGGATCTGAGTCAGAGAGCAGAGAATGGAGTTTCCATTTGAGCAGAGTCCCTGCAGCTGGGGCCTCGTTGACCTCCTCAATGGCAGCTCGGCAGAGCAAGGCCCCTCCAGACGATTCCTAGAGGAACAGAAACAGACGTTTGAGGAAGAGTTGTAAGATTCTTGTCAAGGAAATGGCTCTGGACTGACTGTCACTAAAAGTTACAGGTGAATGAATAGGCAAACAAACACGGGGCAGGGTGTCTCTGCACCTGGTGGCACCCAAAAAGACACACTGGACCCTGAGGAAGGGACACTTAGGTCGCAAGGTCAGAAGTGAGCTGAGGTTAGACTCTCTTTCCCAAGGAGTATAACTTTGTTCTCCTGAGAGCTGTTTCCACCGCATGATATATGGCCTTATTACTGAGTCCTCCTAGAGGCATTTTTTTAAAAAAATATAGTTTACATTTTGGATAAAATTGATGATGATTCTGCCCCCTTTGGATGAATGAGAACTGAGGTTGACCCCCTCATACCCAAGGTTGAATAGATACAAACAAACACAACCAACACAGTCAAGGTTCAGTAGGCATCACTCATCCCAACTGCAAAGGACTTGGGTCTGAAGAACAAGACATCGGACACCTGTACTGTGAGCCTTTTGTTGGGTACCCAGAGGCCGTGGCAGTAGTGGGCAGGCAAGTCACTGTTCAGACTAGCTGTTGCTCTGGCTATAACTGGGGATAGTACAGTCTTCCCTGGAGGAAGAGGTTGGAGGCAGGTCTCAGGAGTTGGGGGAACTCACGGACATTTTGAATCCTCACACAGGTCTTCAGACCTGGAAGCTCTCACCATCTCACCATCCGGGAACCGCCAGGAAGGTACTTATCCCTATTCCCTTATAGGATACCCAGCTCGGAGACATAAAGTGACTTGCCAGGGTCCCCAGCTCATAAGCACTAGAATTAATAAGGCTCAATAAAGGGAGGCTTGGAGTCGCTCACACAGGCACGAAACAGTTCTGCAGCCCGAATGTCCCTCATCAGTATTTAATTTTTATTATTTGTATTAATATTGGAGATACAAGACCTTTGTAAATTAGGTGTTAAACTGTAGCCTTAGCTTTGCATATTCCTGAGATTAGCTTGAATATGTAACACAATCAGGAGGTCTCACTAGAATATTGGCGGAGGAGCTCAGAGCCTAGGCTCTGATCACTCATGTCTTGGGGTCCTCAGGTCCCTTGCCTTCAACTGAATTCCAGCCAACTGCTTTTGTCAGGCCCAGCAGCTCTTGAACAGAGAGTCTGGCCCCTGAGCCCCACCGGGACATTCAACTACCTCATCTACCACAGATGGCAGAGACCCAGGGACTTAGGGGAGGTGAGCGACTGGTTGGAAGAAGCCTGGCTTCCCAGGTGACCTGGCTCAAGCCTCAAACAGGTTCCCAGATTCAGCAAATCTGCCTTAGTCAGACTTAGTCTTCCACGTGTTAAACAATGGCAGTTTGAAAATATTTGATGAATCCCTTTGCCCACCCTGATGACTTATGGGAATCACACCCTTGAAGTCACACAAGAGAAGAGGTGGCAGTAAGCGTGTGATCAATATGCACAAGGTTCTGGGCTTCACCTCAAGCATCGAAAAAATGTGATCTTGGTACTTGGTTCAGAAGTTCAAGGTCAGCCTTGACCGCACTGCAGGTTGGAGGGTGACCTTGGATACTTAATGCACTTTCTCAAAAAGGGATGGTCTTTCAGGCCATTGATGATGCACACCTTTAATCCCAACATTTGGGAGGTAGACACAGGCAGATCTCTGGGAGTGTGAGGTCAGCCTGGTCACAAAGCGAGTCCAGGACAGCCAGGGCTCTGTTACACAGAGAAACCGAAGGACGGACCCGTTGGCCACCTATGTCATTCCCTAGATCAGTTTAAAGTTACACGGTTCTGCCAATCACATTGTGCCTAATGGCGGCTGCCCTGAGGACTGTATAAAGGCCAGCTGGATGGGCTATGTGTGGTCGTTCTCTCCCCATGTGCAGGGCGACCCCAGCACATAAATAAAATAAAATTCCTCTTGCTTTTTGCATTGATTCCTGTCTCCACATTGCTCACTCAGGGGTCTCCAGTATGTTAAGGCTCCCCCAGAGTCTTACACAGGAGGCACACACACTGAGGCACAGCTGTTCCCTAACTCCTGAGACCCCAGAGACCCCAGGGATGAGTGAGACTCATAGGCCACACAAGCAGGGCCCAGTGTCAGTAGGACAGTGGATTCCTGCCAAGGAACCTGCCAGCAGCAGATACATATGTGACTGCACAGTTTCCCAGAGACAGTCTGGCCAATGAAACCACAGTCATGCTTCAGAGCCCTTCAGCTGAAGGGTAGGTATCATATGTACTCTTATTTTTAATAAAATTGCACGCACTTAAGGATACGGTGTTATGATTTGGTTGCATATACAGGGAAGGATTGCTGACGTTGAACAGATTGATGGATCCATCTTCTCACAATTGCCTTTGTCTTATTTGGGTTTTGTTAGTTAGTTTGTTTGTTTTGTGGTGGGGAACATATGAAATCAACCTTCCCTAGAATCTCCCCAAGTGCACAGCAGAGTATGTAAACTACACACACTGTGGTGTGTGTGTGTGTGTGTGTGTGTGTGTTTATGTTGGTGTTTATCCTAGTTAGGTTGGACTATCAACTAGACACAACCTAGCATAACCTAAACAGGGAGTGTCAGTTAAGGAAAGGCCTTAATCAGATTGTCCTGTGGACATGCCCGGAGAGATAGTCTCAATTGTTAGTTGATGTGAGAGAGTACAGCTCAGTAGGGGTGACATCATTCCCTAAGTAGGTGGGGTAGCACTTTATAAGAAAACTAGCTGAGGATAGGTCTGTGAGCAATCCAGCAAGTAGTGGTTCCTCCAGGGTTTCCACCCTGACTTTCCTTGTTGATAAACTGTGAGCTGAACGTGTAAACCAAATAAACCCTTTCCTCCCCTAAGCAGCTTTTGGTCAGAGTATTTTATCACTTCAGAAAAGACACTAGAATGGTGTTATAGCTTTACCCACACTGCCTACCAGAAGTGTGGCACCTATGACTTGGATCTCCATCCATCCATTCCATCCACTGATGATCTTCCTTGGGTTCGTCTCTTCAATGCCGACTGTCTGTGGAACCACCAAGATGCGGCCTCTCTGTGTCTCCTATTTTCATTTAGAGCACTGTTTTTTGTGCTGTTGCAAATGGTAGCATTTCCTGTCATTGCTGGCTGAAGAGTATACCTTTGCCTGGATGGGTGGTTTTACATATTCCCTCATGTCTCCCTGGGAGCTCCTTTCCTTGTGTAATCCCGCAAGGACATTTGGCCGCCTGGCTGGAACTGACAGACTACTACTGATGTTCCATACTTGCAAGGAGAAGGGAGTGAAGCCTACCAGTCCACATTGTTATCAAGTAAGCATAGCGAAGGAGGAGAATAGGAACCTCCCAAGAGGGGAGTAGGGTCCAGGGGACACCTCCAGGCAGGGCCTCCTGGAGAGCAGTGGGGAAGGAAGGCTCTGGGAACCCCACTCAGGCCAGGCTTGACTCCAGGAGCACCAGGAGCCCACTGAGCATGTTCTCAATGGGGCTGCTTTCTGACTTTTTGCTTTAGCATACTGCCCCTTAATGCCCGACTCAATCCCAAGCACTCCATTCCATGTGGCTGACTTTCTCCATTTCCAGATCATTCAAGCGATATCTCACTGCAGCGTCTGAGGCAGTGTGGCAGCAATAGATGGAACTGACAAAAACCACACCCACCAAGAATTCTTGATTGGTTAAAAGCAGCTCTCAAAGCTGAAGACTTGAGACTGCTGCCAAAAGCCACAGCTAACAACATACTTCATGACAAAGGAACAAAGGATTTCCTCCTGATGATGGAGTAAGCAGAGATCCACCTCTAGGACTTCACTCGGAACTGCACAGGAAGATCCATCCGGAGACATTAGGCAAGAGTCAAAAATTATACAGTGTGGTCGAGAGGAAAAGTGAAACTACATCTTTTCACAGACCTCAGCTTTTGTACCAGTGGCTCTCAACCTGCCCAACGCTTCGACCCTTTAATATAGTTCCTTGGGTTGTGGAGACTCCAACAATATAATTATTTCCATTGCTACTTCATAGCTGTCATTTTGCTGCTGTTAGGAATCATAATGTAAATATCTGTGATTTCCAGTGGTCTCAGGTGACCCATGTGAAAAGATCATTCAACTCCCGAAGGGGTCACCACTCACGGGTTGAGAACCACCGTTTATAGTGATGGCTCCCAAGGAATCTGCTAAAAGCCATCACAGCCTTACAAAGTGTCACAGCCTATGGGAACCAGAGCTCTGCCGTGTTTCAAGAACTCAATCTCATCCCACTAGTAAACAATCCAGAAGCGAAGTGAGGAAGGCATCTATCTGTGTAATGGTATCTGTGAGCTTACAAAAGAAAGTCAAGACCTCACACATGACAAACACCTGCGGAAGCAGCTTTTCACAGAAAGCTGATTCTGAACTTCACACCAGCATGTAAGATACCCAGGCTGCTAAAATGTGTCTGGGCACCAAGAGACCACGTTCCCCATTCTTCCAACGTGTCACAAAGTGATGGTAGTCCTTAGGATCTTGTACATATGCAGACATAAAGGAGTGGCTGGTGATGCAGGCCAGGGGAGACTCAGGAGAGCTTTTTGCATTGTTGCTGGGCCCTGATTTTGAGAAAAGGTTCATGTCTTGGGTGTCTTTTTGGATAGTTTGGCATACTAAACATGCTAAGGCAGAACTCTCCTAAGAAAATATGAATGGGTTTACACAACATAAATTTGGTGGCCATACATCTATACACACACAATGTAGGGTGCTGGACTTCGGTGATCAGAGACAGCAGTTCCTAGCCTGGACTTGGATCCAGCATTACCATCAAAGGTAAACTGCTCACAACCACTGATACGGAATATTCTCATCTCAACAATGAGAGAATCAGCCATTCCCTGCTTAGAAAGATTGCTGTGAGGACTCAGTCAACATTTTTGGAGAGCTCAGGGTGTGGTAGCTTGGCTGCGGTAACAACACAGGGGTACCCACTCTAACACCATTGCCAACTCTGTTGATGGCTGCTGTCACTTCTTAACCACAAGAGAGGTCCCAGTATCAGTCAGGTCTGAATGCAGCAAATTATCTAGTGATCCTTTCCACTTTCTGTTCCTGTCACAAATGTTGATTTCAAGACTACAACTATGACAGGCCATCCACTGGGCAACACTCCAGCAAAGCTGGAAGGAGCCAAGTAAGGGGCCTGAGGTACTGGGCCCCAGGGAGCTATGGTTAAAAGGCTTCAGTGGGACCTGCAATCCAGCCTCAGAAGGTGTTATGGTTTGTTTATGCCCACCTCAAGGAGTGGCACTATTAGGAGGTGTGACCCTGTTGGAGCAGATGTGTCACTGTGGGTGTGGACTTTAAGATCCTCCTCCTAGCTGCCTGAAAGTCAATCTTCTGCTAGTAGCCTTCAGATGAAGATGTAGAACTCTCATCTCCTGCACCATGTCTGCCTAGATACTGCCATACTCCCACCTTGATGATAATGGACTGAACCTCGGAACTTGTAAGCCAGCCCCAATTAAATGTTGTCCTTTATAAGACTTGCCATGGTCATGGTGTCTGTTCACAGCAGTAAAACCCTAACGAAGACAGAAGGGGAATGTCTTGTTTTGAAATGTAGTTGCTAATTTTCTTCATTTATTGGGCATTGACCCAATACCTCACATGTGCTGGGCCAGTGCCCTGTAACTGAGCTCCAAACTAAGTCCAAACAGAGAGAGAGAGAGAGAGAGAGAGAAATTAGAAAGAATGTAACAACAAAGTAGACCACATTTCAGGACAAGGCATACTTGCCCACACCTGAGCTACACATGTGGCATGACATGTTAAATAGCTTCTCATTTTCTCCCTTGGAGTAGGACCCAGAGAGGGTCCTTGAACATTTGCAAACAGGAACGCTATCTTGACTGAAAACAAAGACTTCTTCCCATCAAGGAAGGGATGAATGGGTGAGTAATCAGCATGCGTGGCAAGGACAACTGGCTAGCCATCTGGGAAAATAAAACTTTATCCCTTTCACAAGCCATCCACAAGAGATGGATTCCAGATGGCAAAAGGATCTAGATGTTAAAAGCAAAACTTTAAAATCTTAGAAGAAACTGTCATTGAATTTTTATCTGTGTCCTTATTTCTTAAATAATACTCAAAAGAGTCGGAGACAGAGATGAAAGATGAACTTCGCAGCATCAGAATTAAAACCTTTACACAGCAGAACCACCATAAAGGAGGTAGTAGAAGATATTTATCTAATAAAACCAATGAGGATTTTTTTATCTACATTATACAAATGATTCTTGCAAATCAATAATAAAATGGAAATACGATGTGCAAATGACATAAACATTCAGCCCAGAAATGAGGCGGCTCAGATGCCTCACAAACATATGAGAAGAATTTAATTTTCCTCATTCTTAAGCTAATGAGAGGAATTTACACACATCAGCCAAACTCATAAAAAGTAAATAAGACACATCAAATACCAGAAGAGTATGGGGAGAGGCTGCCAATGGGAGGAGGAAGAGGGGTTGGCAGTCTTTGATTTTGTGATTAGATAGTATCTATCAGACTTGTGGTCTCGTGTGTGTGTGTGTGTGTGTGTGTGTGTGTGTGTGTGTGTGTGTGAGAGAGAGAGAGAGAGAGAGAGAGAGAGAGAGAGAGAGAGAGAGGCAGACAGACAGAGACACAGACAGAGAGGGTTAAGGAGAGGCAGAGAGAGAGAGAGACAGAGAGAGATAGAGAGGAAGAAGGGGAGACCTTGGAGAGCTGGCCCCTCCCCTCTGGACAACCCTGCAGGGGCTGCTATTCATGTGCCCATGGAGACACAGGAACATTGCTCTGACGACTGCAGCAGACCTATGGGGAAAACAATGTGCCTACTGGTAGGGGAAGCAACAAATGAACTGGGACGTAATAACGCAATGGAAAAGCTTACAGTTGTTTAAATGACTCAGCTGCAAGTGTGCGCCTCAGCAAGAACAGGTCTCACGATGGGATGCTGAGCGGAAAAGTAAATCTCAGAATTGTAATATAGCACATTACCTTTCTTGTAACGATTAAGATGGAGAATGTGTGGCTCTTAGATCAGCAAGCTGAACAGTCTGACACACTCCAGCTCCAGGGCATTAGGAGTTCATCATGGTGTGTGTAGAACCACAGTTGATTTCAAGAAGCCCATTAAATCCCCACTTTAGCTACATAATGAAAACCTCTAAAGGTCAACTGAGGGTGAGCCCAACTTTTATTAGCGTGGTCAGAGAGTCCCAGGTCCCCAGTCACTGTCTAGAACTAAGCCAACTGACAGGATCAGAAGCTCTTGAGTGAATGGAGGCTAAATTCCCTTGAGGAAGGATGAGTTATCTAACAAAAGCTTAGTTACTTCTTTTCTAGGCCCCACCCTGAAGGGCCTGTGGGCATTTCAACAAAGTCACTGTGGGTCCTGGAATGGCTAGCTAGCTTCTGGCTCTGAATTCATATGTTGCAGACCTCAAGCAACACAGAGGCTTCTGGCCACAGCAGGGAAGCAAGACAATCAACTGAAGCTTGTCTCAGATTCATCTCACAGCAGGTCCAGTGGTGTCTTAACCCACCTGCAGTTATTTCTCCAATTACAATATGTGATACTGGATGAGAAGGACATAGAGAATGATAGCAGAGTGTCCATACTGATGTCCAAGTCTGTAGAGTCGGGGGCTTTTTCAGTGACAGGAACAAATGAGTGTCATTGGCACTGAATCTGCTCAAGAAAGTGACCATTAGCAAACAGTACATATTCCTGGCTACAGGGCAGACATCAGAACCATTGCCAAAGGCACAAAAGACACAGGCATAGTGATTCTGCACTTACAACCAGTTTACCTGTTGGCCCTTGAAGGTCCTGGATCACTGGAGCCTTTACCAAGGGGTAACTCCAAGGTCAACTTCTGGACCAGGTATAGTTTCCTTACTTGGGCAAATTGGCACATCTCCAGTCTCTGATTTGTGATTGTGAGTTGGCACATATCTTCACTGTCCAGTAAATGTCCAGAATGCCACAGGGAGCACATGTTTCTTCTGATAAGGCCTGGACTTTATCTGTACCCTTCAACCTGACTGTTGTAACTCTCCATCTGGAATCATCTTACACAGGTTTTCTATTACAATGATAAATACCACGATCAAAAGCAACTTGGGGAGGAGAGGGTTTATTTTATCTTACACTTTGTCTTAGTTAGGGTTTTCATTGCTGTGAAGAGACACCATGACTAAGGCAACTCTTATAAAGGACAACATTTAATTGGGGCTGGCTTACAGGTTCAGAGGTTCAGTCCATTATCACAAAAGCAGGAAGCATGGTAGCATCCAGGTAGGCATGGCACTGGAGAAGGAGCTGAGAGTTCTACATCTTGTTCTGAAGGCAAGCAGGAGGAAGATTGAATCTCTCAGGCAGCTAAGGGGAGGGTCTCAAAACCCACCTCTGCATGGTACACTTCCTCCAACAAGGCCATACCTACATCAACAAGGATATACCTCCTAATAGTGTCAATCCCTGGGCCAAGTACATTCAAACCACCACACACTTTCAGGTAACAGTCCATTTCTAAGGAAGGTCAGGGCAAGAAATTATGCAGAGGCTACTGAGGAACACTAGTTACTGGCTTGCTCCTCACAACTTGCTGGGCCTGTATTTTTGTAGTTCCAGAACTAACATGACCAACCACTGTGTGATGGGCCCTCCCATATACATCAAGAAAATGCCCACAGTCTCTTACTCACAGGCCTATCTGGTGACAGCATTTTGTCAACCAAGGTTCCCTTTCTCCTGAATGACTTGCTTCTGTGAAGTTAACACAAAATTAGCCAGCACAGGGATCTTGGTAATCTTCCCCTTCCCAAATTATCACACAGGACTATGATACTTTGCTGGGTGTACTTAATGAATGAGAGACAGTGGCTTCCCTGGACTTGCTGGAGAGTGAACATCTGAGACAGAGTGAGCAGTGTCCCTGTGGAACCTTCTGGAGGTGGCAATGCCACATCCTCAAACTATGCTCATGGATTCCAGCAGTTGGGGGTAGAGGGGCTGATGTCACCGTAGTAGGGATCCTAGGAATGATGAAGATGCTGCTACTTGGGATGAAGACACTGCTCCCAGAGGCAAAGGCTCATCAGAAGTTAGGAGCTTGGGTACAGCGTTATGAACTTGGGATTTCAGATCCGAGGAAGCAAAGGCAGGTGGACACGTAGGATTTGGTGGTTAGACAACCTATTTTACTTAAATGTCTTCATGCCTATGAGCAACCCTGTCTCAAAAGAAAAAAAAAGGTAAATGGCTCCTGAGGACTAATAAACAAGATTGTCTCCTGGATTCCACGTGTACGCATGTGTACCTGTACGTGCACACATACACACTGGGGGTGGGTAGATGGACAGATAGACAGACAGACAGATAAGGAGAGATAGAGATAAAGACAAAAGATGTAGATGTTCATGTCCCTAACTCAACTCTTGTTTTGTGTCAACTCATAGGTAGTGGACAGCCTGCATGTTGGGAGTCCAACTTGGATGATCATCCCACTGGCAATAGGTTGAAAATTCTCAGAAGCTTCTACTCTGTGGCAAAAGAAGGTGACATAGACTCCTTTGAACACACCTAATAGCTCTTAGGTCATTTGTGTTCCAACAGCACTTGTTTGCCTTGTCACTACTTTGTCCATCAACACTGTAATTAGCTGACTATATCACTATGTTCTTTCATTTTCCAAAGACAGCTTGAAAGTACCGTGGACAGTGTCAGTCAACTCTGTGCTTCATGCAAGGGTTTGGTAAGAAGGATCCAGGGTAGATGTGTTGCATGCTTCCATGACAGTACATCCCATGGTCTGACAGTACTCTTCTGGATTCAAAGTCATGGTATTCCTGTAACCTGATGAGTTTAGACAATTATTTCCTCCACTAAAACTGCTTGGAAATATACTGGTCAAGTATATATACCAGAATATATACTAGTCAAGATTCATCACAGAAACAGCTGCAAGATAAATCTGGAGCTATACTGATGAAGACTTAGGGGTGATCGTGAGTACTGAAATGACCCATAGTCTCCTCTTTGCAAGATGAATGCTCAGAAGAAACAGTAGCTACGTGGTGGTCAAAGTCCAGAGGCCTTAGAAGCAACAACACCAAGGTTTGAGGAGTGGAGAGGATGGATGATCCAGCACATTCCACCTCCTTCAACTAGTTCATGCCATGCAGACCATTGATGGGTTTGACAATGCCACCATACTGGGGAGGGCCACCTTCTTCGCTTAGCTTGCTAATCCTAAGGCTAATCTTCTATACAAACACACCCATGACCCACCCAGGAATCATATTTAAGCAGCTATGTGGGCACCCCATGTCTAGTCAAGTTAACTCACAAAACTAGCACGCAGGGCCAGCATATAGTCCATAGCATGAATGCAACATAATGTCAGGGGAAGATGGCATTCACTCTTCCAGGTCACCCCTCTCCTGCCTATGATGTGTCCAATTCTCTGGCCTTCTGAGCAGGTCTGGAATTTTCCGTGTTGATCCTTTTGTACTTGAGATCAAGCTTCTCAGGCTATCCAGCTTGGAGAGGGCGGATTGTCTAAGCCATGTCACTTCCTGGCATGAATTTTAGGTGTTCAAATGCATTGAGTTTTTCATGCTTGTTGTCAAAGAAACCCTAACATACCCTGTACCTTTTTAAAAGGTAAATTATGTGATATATCAGTTATTAGATACCAAGCGAGCAGGTAGATCAGTGTGAACTGTTATGACTAATGTTTCAACTAAGGGTTTCAAGGATGTCAAATCCTGCTAGGGTTCTGTTGTCTTCTCCAATTACCCTCTGGGCTGATAGTATGGTCTGGCCAGCTGTTAGATGCCATCCATGTCCTTGCCCATCAAGACACTGCCGTAAAAAATCAAAATAAAATAGTTAAAAGTGGGAAGATCCAGAAAGAGAGTTTGTCAGTCAAGAGCATTTATTGATCTTCCAAAGGACTTGATTTTGGTCCTTCAGTTGTCACAGAAGGTCATTGCTGTGACCAATGTTGGGAAAGCTCTGAGATGGTCACTTGTCTTTTATCTTGTCCAACACCTCGGAAGGACTGTTCTAGAAACTCCTGAATGTAAAACCCAGCACAAATCCCAACTTTATTGTCAACTTGGCAAAATCTTAATCACTTGGGAAGAGAATCACCATGGGGAATTGTCTAGAACAGCTTGGGCATATCTGTACAGTGCTTTCTTGATTGTGTTAATTGTTTTAGTTATTGTTTCATTGCTGTGCAGATACACCATGATCAGGGCAACTTATAGAAGAAAACATTTCACCAAGGGTTTACTTACAGTTTCAGAGGGTTAGTCCATTATCATCACAGCCATGAGTTTGTGGTGGCGGTAGACAGGCAGGTATGTGCTGGAGGAGTAACTGGGAGCCTAGCATCCTGATCTGCAGGCAGCACACACCCACACACCCACACACTGAGAAAGGGGGGGAGAGGGAGAAGGGGAGGGAGGGAGGGGGAAGGAGGGAGGAAGGGAGGGAGGGAGGGAGAGAGAGAGAGAGAGAGAGAGAGAGAGAGAGAGAGAGAGAGAGAGAGAGAGAGAGAGAGAGACCTGACATGAGCTTTTGAAACCTCGAAGCCTACCCCTAGTGACACACCTCCTTCAACAAGGCTGTGCCTCCTAGTCCTTCCCAAACAGTTCTACTAACTGGAAACCAAACATTCAAATATATAAGCACATGGGGCCATTCTTAGTCAAACTACAATAGTCATTAAATGGGAAGACCTTGACCACTGTGGATGATACTACTTCCTAGACAGAGGATTCTGGACTGTGTAATGTAGAGAAGAGACTGGGTACAAGTACTGCACATGCAGTCATTCTCTATGCTCTTGAGTGTGGATGGGATATGACTAGTTGCCACAAATTCCTGCCTTGACTTCCCCCAATAACAAGCAGTAACCTGAGACTGGGACCTGGGGTTCAGACTAATCACACCCCACCCCCAACACCTCATTCACCTAACTATTTCAGAATTGCCAGAGCATGCGCTCTAGTGGCTTCTGTTTCTTGGTGTCTACTGAGGTTCTCTGGATTTGTCTCTGTAGGTTCCAGAGTCAGCCTGCCCCATCACCTCAGTTCCCATCTGACTTTTATTGGTATGATAGCTTCTGAGCTGTTTACTTGGTGGAGATAAAACTAAAAGAGTTCCTATGTGGGAGTTATAGCATCAAGTTTAACTTCTGACTCTCCATGGGGAGGAAGAACAGAATGTAGGCTTCTCTGACTCTCCTGAAGTACCTCATCCACAGCGTGCTATACAAGGAGTCCAGCACCCGACAGAGGTTATAGACATTCTTTTTATGAGCTCTGAGAGGGATGCTTCCAACCAGAGTCTTCTATCCCCAAACCTCTGGAAGTTGTAACCCTCCTAACATAACTCCCATATGCCAAGCAACTCTGCCCTGAATCTGTGGAGTGTAGCTAGTCAGGGTCAGAGAAACCTATAGCATATTTCACAGGATTCCTGGGGGTTCAGGATTGTATATAAGCGTGCCCTGTATTTGAACCTCACTTTCTTTGTCTGTCTGTTCTGCATGAATATTTATGGACCAACAGCAAAACCAGAGTGCAGCCCCCATTCACTGGATTCATCAACAAGGCCTTTGTGGAACTTGACCTAGGAATCATGCATGGGGAGGAGGGAGTGTGTATGGTTTTGTGAAGCACAGGACTATGATGGACAAAGTTAAATGGGCTTTTCTTCTTTTACTGCTGTATGACACAGAACCTCTGGACAGCAATGCTGTGGTGAATTGTTTCAAAATAAAGTGCACACTGAGCCACAGAACTCCATGCTACAGTACAGGAAGACCCTAACTCTTGTTGCAGTTAGTTCCTGGTGTATGTGACTGGGGATCTACTGAAAAATCCCACCTATCTAGGTGGCTCCCCTCTGCTTATATGGTTGGAGATCCGCTCCTCCCTGGAAACCAGCATTGGGGCTGGAGAATTGAGCTCAAACCACTGTCCAGTCCCAGTAGAACTTTGTGCAAAGCCCCTGTGTGTTCGATGTCAGGACAGCCACCAATACAGCCAGCTTGTAGAGGGATACATAACGGCCAGTTGTTCACTGCTGTATACAGCATTGGGTGAATCAGTAAATAGCCCCTTCAGATAGTCATGCCATAACATATGTGAGCCACAGAGTCACTAGACCCACTCTGCCACCAGGTCTTGGATGCCTAGACAATGACTCAGAACACTTGCATCTGAATACTTTCTCTTGCAGAGAGGCCCAGAATCTCTTGACATGGGGACATCCCAATAAGGGAGAGCCATCCCTGTACCACCTCCCAAAAACAGTTGACGTGAATAAATTTCTATACCTGCCAGCCTCACTCCATAGAGAAATGAGAATATACGCATAGTAGTTCATCACCTACTAGGCATCAGGATGACCCAAAAGGGCTATCAAGCAAGACAGACATCAAGGGAGAGGCTGTAGGTTAGCATGAAAACAGGTTGAACTGATCTAATTAACAACCCAGCAGGACTGGACTCGATGACTGTATACTCAGTAAGGCATGCAGGAAGGGACACACAGAACACCCACTTTTCAAACTCTGGACCTCACCTCTAGTTTGTGATTAAACTAAGATCTTGCTTTGTGTTAATTGTTCTCAGCGATGACTCAGATGAGCCCAGAGTCACCACAAAGATGCTTAAATGTGGAAGAGGGACACAGGAGAGGCAGAACCAGAAGCACACACTCTGAGAAAGCCAGTCGTAGTGACCATAAATACGGCTGGAGGACCCAGGGACTAAAGAGCTCAGGTGGTGCCCTAGAGACTGTGCAAGGTGGATCCGTCTCTCTTGAGCCTTGAGGACCGAAAGACACAGGCTGTGACAAGGGGTTTTAGCCAATGAAGACCTAGTTCAGACTTCTGACTTCCCAAGTGGTGAAAACATAAGTCTGTACTATTTCATTTGTGGCGATTTGCTACAGTAGCAGTAAGGGGTGAGTGTAGCCCATCTCTTTATCTTTCAGAAAGAGGCAAGAGCTTATTCTATAGAAAATTCATAAAACACCGACAATCAAAAGTAAGCAGTCGCTCTTTTGTACCACATGTATGTGACTCAGAAAAACCTAAAGATAAAAATGTGTAAATGTTGTCAGGGAAACTGAGGTTCCTTTGGGAGGCCCTTTGTCTTATTCATTAAAGAGATGAGAAATGGACTCCGAAGGAAGCTAGACAGAAGCTTTTTAGAATTTAAGAGAGAAATATAGTATAAGGTGGGGGAAATCCCAGTCACCACCAGGAAGAGGAGAAAAACTCATGCCCTTTAAGTTAGGTATGGGATGGAAATTGACAACTTATTAAAAGAGGAAAAGACACTCCCAAGAGCACAAGTGGGTAGTAAGCCGAGGAAAGAAACTCTGGTCATTTGGTCCAATCTGGTCTATACAGTAATTTATACTTGTCTTTGTATTTTGCAGGATTTGTTATGTGCTTTGTTTGTTAGATGATGTCAGGGTGGCAAAAGGGCTTCCAGTCTCCCCTTGCAAATCAGCTTCTTTTCACATGTCAATCCTGATGTAACTTTGTAAATTTCCTACTGTCCTGTTACATAAATATAAAATCCTTAATAAAATCAAACAATGAGAGTAGATTTGGAAGAAGGCAGAAACCCGTTATGCCTGCATGTATGTAAGAGCACTGCGTGTGTGCCTGGTATCTGAGGAGACCAGAAGAGGTCACCAGGTCCTCTTGGAACTGGAGTTACTGAGAGTTGTGAGCTTCCACCTGGGTTCTGGGAATTGAGCCCAGGTCATCGACAAAAGCAGCGAGCGCTTTTAAGCATGGAGCTGTCTTTACAACCTCCGCAGATGTTTTAAGATTCCCTTTGGACATTTTTAGCCCAGTGGTTAAGAGTGGTTACTTAGTTTCTATGTATTTATGAAACTTCCCCCTGCCCCATTTTCTTGCTACTAATTTCTGGACTCATTTTGCTATTCTTGATATGATTTCAACTGCCTTAACTTTGTAAAGGTGACCTCAGGCAATGTTCTACATGGACCTAGGAAGAAAATGTGTTTGCATCTGTTGCGTGGAAAATTCCAATATGTGACTGCTGGGTGCACAGTTCTTCTGAATGAACTTTTCTGTATAAGTCTTCTAAGTGGATGGCTCCATATATGTGACTTCCGGATGAACAGTTCTCTGTGTGTGCACTATGTGAACAATTCTGTGTGGGGGAGGATGGCGTGCTGGGTGACCAGCTCTGTGTGTGTCTCCTGTGTAGACAATTCCATGGGTATCTTTTGTGTAGGTAGTTCTGCATGTGTCTGGCATGTGGATAATTCCACATGTGTTTTCCGGATAGACACATACGTAAGCAGTTTCACGTGTGTCTTCATCGTGATCAGTCCTGAATGCTGGGTCCATTTAGTCCACAATCCTCTTGGTAATTGCTGTTTATGGGTTTTGTGTCTAGATGTCCTGTCTGTAATTGGAAGTGGGGAGCTGAAGACCCAAATGTCCAGGTGTTGATGTCAATTTGTCCTGTCAAGTTTGTCAACATTTGCTTTATGTAGTCGGGTGGTTGGACGTAGGGCACATATTTATTAACAATCATCACACCTTCTGATGACCCTTTATCATGGCAAGAGTACTTCCTTTGCCATTACAATTAGTTTAGAGGCAATGGCTCCTTAAGCAGACACAGGAAGAGTTCTGTCAGCCTTTTTGAAACTGAGCTATCATTTCTGTCTTATTACATTTAGACGACTCAAAACGTCCTGGAGTCTGGAGTGACATTCATTTGTGTAGAGAGCATATGGCCGGCTTTGTTTCTTTGTTGTCTACTCTCGCTCTATCTTTTCACCAGGGAGTTGGATCCATTCATAGTACACCCTGAGAAGGAAAGGTTTTCCTCTGGGATCCGGTTGATGGTTTTGTTTGCCCCGTACTTCTTTGTTCCTTTTCTTCTTTTGTGTTCCATTGTTATTTTGAATAAGGTTTTCAAAATAGAGAAGGCTTTTTTTTTCTCATTTTCTCTGTTTTTTTTCCCCCAACACTTAGATTTTAATTGGGAAGAAACTATTTGATTAGACAGAATCTGCCTCAGCAATGCAGGGTAACCTCCTCATCTCAAGTAGGAGAGAATTGGTCCGCACAGCTTCTTAGCTTTTTTTCTTTCTTTCTTTTCCAGGCAGAGGTAGGATATCCACAGTTCACCAGGAGTGAAGGCAAAAGCATTGTGGTCTGTGGTTACTCTGCCTAGAAGAATGGAGAAAAGTGGGGCCTGCTGATTTAGGCCCCAACTCCTAGCTATTGAAAAGGTTGAGGCAAAAAAAGATTGCAGATAGTTCTGCCTGGGTGATGGAGCAAGTTACATGGCAGCCTATGCAACTTAGCAAGATCTCTGCTTCAAAATTTAAAAAAAAAAGGCTGAGAATGTAGGCCTGTGGTCAGTCTCAAAGCTCAAAGTACATGTATGGCCATAGGTTCAATCTTTAATGTTACAGCATCAATCAACAGTCGACACACAGGGAAAGGGGTCATCTATGAACACACAGAATGAATATCGCTCAGTTGTCAGTTCACAATAAAGTTATTTATAGTTTTTAATACAGCCTCAACAATTATCTCAGTGGTATTTTCTGCAGAAATTTCACAGCTGATTTTTAAAGCGTGTGTGGGATGCAAGATAATCCTGTGAAGCAAAACAACTGAGAGAAAGAAGAACAAAGTGCCAGGATTCGCAGGAACTATGCTCAAGACTCAAGCATCTGGAAGGTACTGGCAGAAAGTAAGGCTCGCCAGTCGGGAGATCTGAATGCACAGCGTAGAACCCGACCCAAGAAATGTCATCAGGGGAGTTCTCAACAAAGGCACAAAGACAAGTTAATGAGAGGGGATGATACTCCAGCCAGTGGTGCTGCGAGAAAGCCCGAGTTACTCACAAACATAAGGCTGGTAGTCATGGCCACAGCCCTAGTCCATACCCTATGTAGCAATTCGCCTAAGGGAGAAGACAACTAACCGTGCCTGTCAAGAGGCACCTTCCAAACACGACAGGGCCATACATTCAAGATTCAAGTCAACTGTGTTATCTGCACACAATGGGGCTCCAAGAACCTTTCATTAAGCATAGAGGAGGGACCCTCCCTCAGGGTTCACTGACAGTTAATGGGTGCTGGGGTCTGGGAAGTCATTTTCTTCTGTGGTGTAGCCACTGACAAGTTGTCTGTGCCCCAGTAACTAACCGCTCCCCTGTGCATGTGCAAGAAATCCTAATGGGAACTCCAGGGCACACTCGTACAAACATCAGAGGAGGAGAGAGGATGTTGGGTTGGAAAGTGGAAAGGCTCCAGTGGGGAAGGGGGCGGGTGTGAGAGGTGAATGGGGGTGAACACAGAAAAGAAAATTCATTGTAAACACGTATAAAACCATCAAAGAATGAAAATAAGTAAATGACTGAGGAATAATAATCTTCTGTAAAAACGAGACAGCTTCACTTGGAACTCTCCTGTTAACAAAGAGTCTACTTAATGAGATACTAGAAAACGTCGACTCTGGAAAGTTTTTAAGTTGATAAATGACATAATTGAAGCGGAGCCATTTTCAGAAACGAAAAGTCAATCCACGGCCTGGTAGAAAATAACTTAGAGCCACAAGAGAAAGACGCTTGCCTGTAGAGAGTGCACGGGGCTCTTGGGAAGATACACATGGAAGCTGAACAGACCTGAGCTGAAGACACACGTGGCCAATAAGTATGAGAGAAGATGCTCCTTGTCATTTGGCTCCAGGGGAAATGCAAATTAAAGGCACGATGACAGTGTACTTCACACCTGATAGGATGGAGCCTTCGGAATTGGTGCACAGTTGGTACTTGGAAGGCAGACGGGGGAGGGGCACCTTGAAAAAAACTGCTTAGTGGCTTTTGATAAGGCTCCATGTGGCAGGGCCCAGATGACTTGGTGATTCAAATCCTAGGTGTTTATCCAAGAGCATGGAAAGATACCCCACAAAAACCTGCAGATGAATATTCATCCATCTTTATCCAGAATAACTAGAGTCTGCAAAGAACCCGGTGTCGATGAAACATTATGCAAACATGCTTGTAGTTGATGTCGACAGGAAGAAATGCCAGTCAACAATGAGACATAATGCAGCACGCAATGTTTACCAGTGCCACACCACTGGGGTGATAGAAAAGTTAAGTATTTTCATTGTGTTGATGATGACGAGATTCACATGTCAAGCATTTTACACTGATGGTTTTATTGTTTATGAAATGTGTTTTAGGAAGGCAAAGCCACAGGAAGCCAATGGGAGGAAAAACAGCAATGGCGAAATGGGCTCAGGTGATCCAACGTGAGGCAGGAGATGGGCAGAAAAAATAAGTGGCCACCACACCCCAAGAATGGGGAACCCACAGATGCAGCCCAGTGTAATCCAGATCATTTCCCATACACATGGATGAGAGCAAGATCCGGGCATTGACTCCATAGAGGAGATACAGTTTAAATACAGAGTAGGGCGGTAAGTTACAGCTTCAACCTGTGGGAGGTGCACAGTTGATGCAGAGGTGGTTACGCTGACAAAGGGGAACAGGCAGACAGATAGACAGACAGGTGACAAGTACACAGACAGACGTAAAGACTGACAAATGCTGACAGACAAAGAGAGGAGAGAGATAATAGAAAGATAGGTGAAAATAGACAAAAGACGAATAGACGACAGACAGACAAGCATGCAGACAGATGTCAGACAAAGAATACGACAGACAGACATCTGTCAGACAGACTGATGACAGACAGACAACAGAGATCAGGCAGACCGACAGGTGGCACACTGGAGAGTCAGCCATCATACTTTGAAAGCTTCCCATATCCACAGAATTAACAGAAGAAAATAAACCCACACATAGGGTGGAGGTGCAATTGTCCTTTCTTGGTAATTAGTAGGTAATTGTGAGAAGCATTAATAATTGCCTTGGTGAGTAAGGGAGTGGCTCACAGCACCCGCACGTCTGTTCAAGCAAAGGGGTGCTCACAGATTACCACTGTGGGACAAGCCTGGACACAGGCAGGGCCAGCTCTGCAGATCACCTAGGCTGGGACTCGAAGGAGTAGTCAAGTTTTCAAGGGACTGAGAGCAGAGATCAAGAATAATCGTTATGCAAAACATCAATGTGATCGGAAGTTAATAACTGCCCTTGATGTCACTCACGGGTTTGGGAGGGCCGTGAAGATTAAGTTCAGTGGCAAATGTGTGGGTTTCACTTTTATAAGAAATTCATGAATTTGGGGGAAGGGGACAGGAGTAAAAAGCAATGAAGAAAAAAGGCAAAACAGGCAAACCAGGAACCAGCAGAGAAACTGAGTAGAGTCCTGACTAGAGAGACAGGATAGTAGATGGGTGTCCAGATAAGCTGGTGAGTTAAAAAGGCTATAAGGAGTCAGGCAGACAGGCAGATGGTCTTAGGAAGTATGGTCTTAGGTCTGTGGGACACAGTTCACGGTACAACGAGATAGAGGGACAACGCACAGGGCTAACACAGGAAACGGATGCTCTGGGAAGAAAGGGACAACACATGCTTTTAGAAAAGTTTATTTTATTAGAGACATCTATCACACATTTAAAAAATACCAGTCAGCATTAGGCCGGGACAGGAGCCTCACTGAAACCCTCCTCAGAGAGGCTTCTTCTTGGAGCAGGTGGTAATTGACATAAGAAACCCACAACCACACACAACGCACAGCATGACTTTGGGAAGTCTGCATTAAAAGCGTTTCCCTCAAGGCTCTGGGATCTATGCAGAAGAGGAATAGGATTGTAAGAGGCAGAGGTAGTAGATGACTCCTAGAGAGTGGGGAGGGTCACCGTCTTAGAGCCCACTCCGAATCTGCAGTCTGTTGTCTGGCCTGTGATGGACAAGGAGGCCCCACAGAGGATGTAAAGCCTGGATCCATCTCCAGTGCCTGGGTCCAGCTTACTTCCCTGGTGCCCAGCTGTACTATTACCATGGAAACTGCATTTCCCATGGAAGCACTCATCCTCCATGGAAACCTTTAGGGAGCATATCTGGGCTTGGTGGTCCCCAGAGCCTCTGTCTGATAAGGGCAGTGACAACAGCATAGATCGCCAGGGACAGTCTAGAGTTAAATACGACAGTGTGATTTCTCTAGCTCTTGCAGAAGAAAGGACTGAGTCATGCCTGGACTCTTGAGGTTTCTTCCTCCGTGGAGGGAGCATCACATCATGGAGAGAGCATCACATCGTGGAGGGAGCAACACACAAAAATCTGTCAGGGTAGACTGTGTGAGGATTCTGCTTTACGTCATTAAAAGTGAGGGGAAAATGGACTTCTCCTGGCTCTGATATTGGGGTACATAAGAACCCGTTTCCCCAGGCATGCGACCATGACCGCTCTTGAGGTGCTTGGAAGTAAGGAAGAGGAAGCTTGCCGTTCAACACAAGAACTCCCAACGGAGGGACGGAGCAGAGAGCTTGTGGTTTGTGTGGGCAGCTCGGCCCAGCGTGTCTTAGTATCCTAAGTAGGGACTCTGCTGTCCTGTCTACTTGATCCACAAGCAGAGGAGGCTCCTGGGGGTGGAGCTCAACTCAGAGTTTCAGATACACACTGTCTTCTGGGTAAGGTGAGAAGCTCCTTGCTGGTCCTGTGCTCCAGCCCCTCTACCCTGCAGAGCACTGAGTTGAAAGTTCTCAGAGCCCAGGACTCATCCTCTCTCTCCTTTCTGCCTGGCTCCCTTTCAGGACACCTATGCCTGTGCACTAAAGACGCTATGTTAAGCTGGCAGACAGAGGTTCCTAAGAGCCAGACGGAACAGGGATTCTGCCATAGAGACATCCATAGGAGCTCAGGGACAGTCAAGATTTCAGGGCTCAAGTCAGGGGCAAACTTGTGAGATAGGGACCCAGCATCTCATCCAGAAGGCAGGAGGTTCAGGTGAAATAAAGAGACCTGGGAGGCGTGTGTCTGGCAACTCTGGTAGATCTAAGGTTCTGCCTGGGAAGAAAGCACTACATGAGCTCTGGGGATTGTCTCTGGTGTCCCCACAGGAGAGCATGGAGGGGGAGCTGCATCACACATCCTTGGGATTATCTCCCTACCTCGCTTAGAACTCAGGCCATGCTGGAGAGGCTCAGACTCAGAGAGTGATCAGACAGCTCCCCATCTCTGAAGCGGACATGTGTAAACACTGTGTCTTCCTGGCCTGATAGCTCCTGGCAAATCTAGAACTGGGCTCATCAGAGCACTGAGACTCTGGTGGCAGAGTAAGGCCGCCTCCGAGAATTCTGGCAGATGGTGTCTGCGGGGCTCTGTGCTTTGTAGGACGCCAGAAGGCAGGATAAACGTTGCGAGGCCCCGATACAGCCCAGGTCTGCGAGCGACCCTGTCTGGGAGAAGCAGTTAGCGGATAAATTAAAGCCAGTGCCAAGCAAACACACGCCATAGACTGTTGTAGCTTGTGAAGCGCTCAGCCGTTGGTGGAGGCATGAGACTCAGATACACCGGGGTTACTTGTCTTGGCCTGCAGTTCATTCATATCTGGCATGGAGCACGAATTCGGCCTCAGTCAATACTTCCCCTCCCACCAGACATATCAGGACATAGCCACAGCTATGCGGGCCATCTGTCACCCACCACTTGGTTAACGGAAGGGTCTGTGTGATCCTCACAGGTTTGCTGAGAGGGCATTGAGTCTGGCCAGAGTCTGCTTCCTAAGAGCACAGAGGTGAGTGCTCCCAGGAGCACTTATCAATCGGTGGCCCTATGATGGTTAATGCTGTCGATTTAACAGGATCCAGAATTACCTAGGAGACAAGCCTCTGGAAGTAACTGAGAGTAATGTGTTTCTAGGGTAATTGGGGTGAGAAGAGGCATATCCTCTCCTAGAGAGTATTCATCTCTGCTTCCTGGGGCTGATGCTACACTGGCCAGCTGCCTCAAGTTCCGGCCTGCAGTCCTTGCCCACGGTGAGGGACTATACCCCAACACCATGAGCCAAAATAAATGCTCCCTTCTTGAAGTTGCTTCTGTCGGGTATTTTGTCCCAGAAACGAGACAAGCAACTAACACAGGCTTTCAAAATTGACAGGGCTCCAGTAGGGAAGGCAGAAATGGAGACACGGTATCCACGGTGTGGGGTTCTCTAACAAGCCTCTGCCACAAAGTTGAGTGTCAGCAACCAACAAGTGATAAGTGACAGTTTTAGCCCCCCCCCCCCCCAGAGACGCAGTCTCACAGAAGCGGCTGTCCTGATCAACACAGGACCGCCTCGCAGAGCCCGCACAAAACAGAGTCATTTGGAGACTATGTCAACGATCGATAAGCAGTGCATCATCAAACTGACAGCAAACATCTTAACTTAGGGAAAACGCAGTGAGAGTTTTCTGGAGATTGTAGGTAGCAAAGAAGCAAACCTGAACCGAGGAGGGTGTAAGGCAGAAGGTGAGCTGGATGTCTTAGGGCGGAGCAGTCGAGGCCTACTTTCCTTTTCTCAGCAGGAGCAGTTGGTGGAGCAGACATGCTCACCACCCCACTGAGGACTTGCTGAAGTACAAGGGCAGGTTCGTCCTCCTGGTACCCACCTCAGGGTGTCCCCTCACCAGTGCATCTTCAGGAACCTTGATCTCTAGCTTCCAGACTCCGGAATAGCGAGAAATATGTTTCTGTCGTTGGATCACAGCAATAAGATAGAGAGCAAGCAAACAGAAACTTCAGCCACCTTTGGGGTTCTGGAATGAAGAGTGAGTATTAAAAGTTCCTGGGTACAGCATCACCATGGCAAAAGGAAACGTTTGCAGTCTGGTGGGGGTGGGGTGGGGTGGGGTCTCACTTTCAGGATGGCTGCTTTCAGTGATGTGGGCACTGGTCCTTCTGTTCTGGTTTGACCATCTTGATGAAAGATGAGATACCGCAAGGTGCAGACAGCTTCACAGGTCTCACCTACCACCTCGTCACAGCAACCCTGCCACCTGGCCTCTGCAGCCATGCCCCTCTCTGTCTCCTGGTAAGAATTTGTTTGCCATCAGGGTCCATTTCTCCTGGGTTTATTCTTTAGGTGCACTGATGCTCGCATCATTCTTAAATAATTTTTTAATCCATTAAAATTGTAAACAAAACAAAGAGCAAGCCTGTCTCAAATGATTCCCTGTTACTTGGTAAGTATGTCCCACAGAGGAAACAGGCCACTATGGGGCAAACAAAAACAAAAACAAACAAACAAACAAAAAACGAGGACTGAAGAAACAGATGCAATCTTAGCTGTCTGAGCTAAAGTGAGAGCAAGTTAGGATGGAGAAAAGGCAAAGAGAAGGAAGGGAGCAGAGGAAGGAAGAGAGGAAGGGCTGGAGAGACAGGAGGAAGAGGAGAGGAGAGGAGAGGAGAGGAGAGGAGAGGAGAAGAGAAGAGAAGAGAAGAGAAGAGAAGAGAAGAGAAGAGAAGAGAAGAGAAGAGAAGAGAAAAGAGAAAAAAACCCAAGGACCGAGTGCTGATATGGAACTTGGAAGGAAGGAGGGAGGGAAAGGAGGAAGTGTATGAAGGAGGGACAGAGAGTAAGCCAGGAGGGAGAGAAGGCCTAAGGAAGGAGCATAAGAGAAAGGGGGGAGAGAAAAGAAAGGAGGAAAAAGGAAAGAGAGGGATGGAAGAAGGGAGGGAGGGGAAGAGAGAAGAAGAAGGAATGAAGGAAAGAAGGAAAAGAGGGAGGGAGAGAGGAACAAACAAACAAATGAAGAAAGGAGGGAGGGACAGGAAAGAGAGAAAGGAGAGATGGATGGATGGAAGAAGGCAGGGAAAGGCAGGAGGGTGGAAACGAAAAGGGGAAGGGAGAAATCAGCACTAGGAAAGATGGGGACCTAAGGAGGAAGGGAGAGGGAGGGAAGGGGGAAGCTATGAAGGGAAAGAAGGAAAAGAGAAATAATTGACAGAGAAAGAGAGAGGAGAGGAGAGGGAGGGACGGAGGGAGGGAGGGAGGGAGGGAGGGAGGGCGGGAGAGAGAGACACACAGAGAGAGACAGAGAGACAGAGAGAGAGAGAGAGAGAGAGAGAGAGAGAGAGAGAGAGAGAGAGAGAGAGAGAGAGAAGGAGGAGGAGGAGGAGGAAAGGGGGAAAGAAGGAGGGAAGAAGAGAAGACATACTCATTCCTTTGATTTCTCTTGAGGGAGCTGCAAAGGCTGGTGCACAGCTGAGCACTGTATAGACTGTTGAGGACAGCAGATGCTCCTCAGATGAGTGTCACTATCCTCCAGGCCTCCTAAGAAGGAGAAGGGCATCAGGGGTCTATAGTTAAGAGACCAGGATCAATCCTTATATCATAGGACTGCCAAGGAAGGTTCTGAGATGCTGGTCACAGAGAGTGTAGCCTCTGGGATGTGTGAGGATACTTTTCCCTCCCCTCTTCTCCTTTCTCACTCTCCTCCTGCCTTCCTCAGAAACCTAAAAGGCAACCAAGGAAGGGAGTGGATTGAATGTGTGTAGCTACTGTGGTCAGAGCCAAATGAGGAAAATTACCTAGGAGTATGTCTCTGCCTTGCAGGAGGAAGGGTTTAGCCACAAAACCATCAGGCAGTGTGACTAGCTGCCAGGCAGTGGAAATAGTCTAAATGGCCACCAAAGGGGAGGAAGGGAATGGGTCCCTGCCAAGAATAAGCAACATTTCTAAAACGTCCTCCAACACCTCAGCTGTCACTCAGAACCACGAGGTCGACCCTGATTGCTGATTCAACGATACTGGCTTTGGTGGGACAAGGCTTCCAGGGCTCCTAACCTGGCCTTCTTCCTGCTACGCAAATTCTCCCATGAGTTCACAAGAGCTCCGAGGGACCCAGAAGCCTACACTCCCAGCGATGGGCTTCACCATGGTATGTTCTCCCACATCCCTGGACCCAGGATCGGGCAAGTTTTGGTGGTTCCCTTCTGTGGGTCTTGAAAGGCAGCCATCATGACATCCATTCTTGGCCAAAGCCTAGATCATAGGATAGATTTTTAGTGATCTCTGTGTAGAGCTCTGGGGATGGCAGCAGTGGGAATGGGTGCTAGGTGACCTCAGATGGACCTAGCAAAACAGGGAAGCCAAGTGACTGTGGGCAGAGAGACAAGTCATAGGGCTGGGGTGAAGAGGAGGTCACAAAGGTATAGAAAAAAGGGTCAAGAAGTGTGCCCAGCTCCTGCCAGTGTCCATCCGCCCTGCCTGAGCAGCAAAATAAAATCCCAACTCTCTCCCCTGCTCGGCTTCAATCCTTCAGTCCTCTCTGCTGTGCAGACACAGGACACAGCGGCTCCCTCTCTGAGCTTGTGCTAGTCACAGACTTGCCCTCAGATTGGTGAGTTCCATCTCAAGACAGACAGAGCTTCAGAGACAAGACACCTATGAGGCTATTGAGGAAGTATGGAGCTTTGTCTTCCCACCTCTGATGCTCCACACAGTGCTTTGGTGTTGGGGCCTGACAGAGTCCTGGTGAAATCCCCCGAGGTCTGGTACCCCATCTCTGGTGATCTGCTCTTCTCGCTGCTTCTGGCAAGAAGGTGTAGTGACAGGCATATAGAGGAGCCACTCAAGTATCTGACCTCAGGAATCATGTTCACATATAAGTACACATCTTGGATATGGGGTGTATGTGTGTGTGATGTATGTATGTGTGTGTGTGTGTGTGTGTGTGTGTGATGTATGTGTGTGTACACATACATGTATGCTGTATGTATGTATTCCCATGCATGTAGGCTTCATGTGTGGCCACATCTATGTCCATGCATGCTTGTGGGCATATGTCTGTGTGTATGTGGATGAGTATGTGTGTGTGCATGCATTCAATGTGCACATGTTTACACACATACTCCTATAAGAGTGTCTCTGTGCAGATGTGGATGGGCATGTATGTGCAAGTGTATGCGAATGTATGCACATACTTGTTTCCTTCCTCTGGTGATTTGTTCTATCAAAATATACAAAACATACTATAAAGAGCATGAGCCCCGCTAGCTGGTGCTGCCCTGTGAGGCACCCCTTCTGGTGTCCCTCTAGGCTCCTGTACCAATCACAGGAGTTTTCAAGGTATGCAGGTTTTAGCAATGTAGTGAGATGTTCCTGGGGAGTCCAGTAAACATGGGAATTGCAAGGATGTTCAGAAACTTGCCACCCTGTAGTCCGTGGGAAAGAGGCATTTGAAAATGACAGGGGTCAGATGCAATTGGTACCCACTGGGATTCAGGGTTTCTATGGTATCTTCTGTTCATATCACAGGGCATGCGTGGGAGCTTTCTTGAGGTTCTTAGAGAGCTGGGTTTAGTTGCCCATCTGTCCTGGGCTTAATGGCCCTAGGAAGCACTGAGTGTTGGACTGAATACAACTGTGCCCAGCATTGTCAGGGCCCAAGAGTCTGCAGGGTGACTCCTAAAACTCTGGTCTATGGAATATCCCTGGGCCCTAATCTCTGATCTCTCTCAGTTTCCTGGGCAGCCAATCTCATTCACACCACACTGCTGGGGCCTAGGCCAAGATAGCATCCACTTTGCCGTCAGGGGCACAAGAGCAGAGGAACAAAAGCATATCTTGGGGCAGAACTAGATTTACCCCAAAGATAGCTTAAGTGCATCTGGGCCTGTATCCATCCTTAAGAGTAGTGCCCTCCCTGCATCCTACCCTGTATCCTTACTAATAGCTAACACTACCTAGGACCACTGAACCCAGAACAGAAAGGTGACTAACTGCTGGGCACACTCCCATAAACAGAGTGCTCAAAGCATCAAGGCACAAACAGAACCTTGATCAGCCAACCACCCACCATGGCATCCCCAGGTGGAAAGTTCTTTGGAGGCTTCCTTTCTCAAGGAGGGAAATATGACCTGTATGTACATGGTTTCAATTGGAGAAGGGACCCCAGGTTGCTCAAGTAAGGTAGGAAGCAGATCTCAGGGCCCCTCCCACAGTTCTCTAAATAGCTGGTAAAGGAAGCTTTGCCAATGGGCAGACTGCATAGTCTCCCAGTGCCAGGCATTCATTTCAGGTGCAATTTCTTGTCCTGCCACCAACAATACCTACTCAGTGATATTGTTCCTGGGTTCAGCTACTTCTGAGGATGGGAGTTGGAAGCAGTTGTGCTTGTGGGTAGAGAAAGGCAAAGGTGATTACTGTTGAGGAATTCGGCAAGGCCGAGGAGTTTGTTTTGATTGGACTTTCCAAATCTGGCCTGTGATGGAGACAGCCGTATAATGGCATTCATGTTCTGTTTATATTATGTTGTAGCACTGGAATCAATATCCCTGCTGATACATGGGTAACCTGTGTGACAGAGGAATGTGCCTCATCTAAGGCTCTGCAGCTGACGGTGACAGATGCCTTCCTGAATCCAGGTGTGGTTGCACCTGAGACACATGCCATAGTCCCCCCGTCCCCATTGACTTCATCTTCCAAGACTTCAGAAACTTCTGAATTACTTCAGTAACATAAATTACTTCAGCAATTCATGTATCTTTGTCAGGGTTTCTATTCCTGTACAAACATCATGACCAAGAAGCAAGTTGGGGAGGAAAGGGTTCATTCAGCTTACACTTCCACTTTGCTGTCCATCACCAAAGGAGGTCAGGACTGGAACTCAAGCAGGTCAGGAAGCAGGAGCTGATGCAGAGGCCATGGAGGGATGTTACTTACTGGCTTGCTTCCCCTGGCTTGCTCAGTTTGCTTTCTTAGAGAACCCAAGACTACCAGCCCAGGGATGGCACCACCCACAAGGGGACCTCCCACCCTTGGTCATCAACTGAGAAAATGCCTTACAGTTGGATCTCATGGAAGCACTTCCTCAACTGAAGCTCCCTTCTCTGTGATAACTCCAGCTTGTGTCACGTTGACGCACAAAACCAGCCAGTACATCATGGTAATCGCTATCAAAAATGGCTGTCTGGAATAGGAGGGGAATTTTAAAAACTGAACCATATGCACATTTTGAATTGCACCAGTCTGCACTGTCCAGTTCAGGACATGAAGCAGCTCCTCACCCAGTGTATCCATGTTGTATGCATGATCCTCCCGTTAATTGCTGTACCTCCCTCTCTGCTCCTGTGGTGTCCCAGCATTTGTGATCAGATTTGACTTTGCTAAGGGTCACGACATACAATAACAGGATTGCTGGGATTTCTGCTGAAGTATATTGTTACAGGCTTTCTATTATATTAGTTATCATTGCTCACCCATTCCTGTTTATAAGTTAAACTTCATGTGGGGCATGAATACATGGGAAAAAACATAGTCTGTCTGGGCTTTGTTTGATTTCAGCACCCACAGGACTGGGTCCTTGCAGGTGCTGTCTTTGGATTGCACCTGTGACAGTATGATCTCTGATAAACAAAACCTCTGGCCCTGTTCAGTAGCAAGCATTTGGTTTATGTGGCTAGATGCTGAAATAGGTGGCAAGAAGCAAGCTGCTCCCCAGGGTACGTGTTGATGTTCCCAGCTCTTCATTCTGTGAATAGCAACCCTGCTGTTCCACACAGACGAGCCTCCCCTTGGGTCTGTGGAGAGCTGACTGAGGGACTCCACTGTCCCTTGAGCCTGCGAGACTGTTGATTAACCCACCACTAGCTTGGTGAGAGTCTCCAGAAGGGAGTCTAGGGAATCGGAGGGAGTTCATCAGCTGGGATGCCGTGTCCAGCATAGGATAGCGAAATGAAAAATGGCCATGGAGGAGCAGGCCATCCACTTAGGGCGTGCGGCGGCCAGACACAATATTAATGGCATCATTAACAGCACCATGCAAGTCCACCCCTGGGGGCGTTGGTGCACATGTATTAATATGGTCCATTTCCGGACCACTGCAACATTGCTATGTGCAGAATAATGATCACTCAGGTGACTGGGAAATGGTGTGCATACAAGTGGAATGCACTGGCCTGGCCTGGAGGGAAACTTGACCAGGGAAGTGCCCCAGACCGATACACTTCACGATGCGTTTCCATTCCAAACCCTAGACAGCAAACCAGATCAAAGGGGCACAGACTGATGGGGCCTGTGACTATGGACAAGTGGGTGTGTGCCTCAGTTTCCCTGTGTGACATGAGGAGTTCAAGGACTCTCAAGACTAAGGCTCTCAATCATACTGAGGAGCTGAAAAAGAAATCAATTGCTCCATCTTGGACACCTGATCTTGAGAATCCAGACTGTAATTACTTTTCTCTTTCACAGTTAGAGAAACAGACACAACAGAGCACAGAAGCCAAAGCCAAGAGGGTCTGGGTGACCATTTGTAGGGTCTGCAAGCTCAGGAAGTTGGAGTCATTCTCTTCCAGGGGAAAAGCAAGCAGGCCTTGGGGACAGAAGCCACAGATGGGCATGACAAGGAAAGACCAGAGTGAGTCCAGCAAGTGCTTTAGAGGGTGGCTCTGATCTAGGAGCCTTGTAAGACAAAAGAGTCAACCAGAACTTTAAGGCAAGGTGGACATTGCTCAGACCGATCTGGATGCTGAAGGGGTCTCTGCCGAGAACAGGGAGGGTCCAGTCCAAATGTATAGGACAAGGGAGGATTAACAGCCAGGGGACTAGTGAGGTCAGGGTACAGAGGTCTCTAAGAGGAAATACTGGCAGAGGGTAATTAACCTTTCGTGTTCCTTTTTTAAATTTTTAATTTAAAAAACATTATTTTTACTTACGTGTGTATATATAGTGGGGAGTGCACATGGGTGTGGTGTCAGTGGAGGCCAGAAGAACATGACAAGTCTAAATAGATCAGCCTCATAGGGGTCAGCTAAGACAGGCTAGGCCACCAGGTAGCCTCTGTGGGTGGAACCTTGAAGACAAGTTACGCAGCCAGAGGTGCCCAGGAGGGATGTTTGAGTTCTCATTAACGAGAGTTGACTGAACTCCTGTTACATCTGGCAATGAGTTTATGGCTGCTTTCTGCCCATTCCAAACTGATTTCTTCTGTGTCCTGAGACAGGATCCCCCTTAGTTGCAAAGATCTGGAGGAGATCCCACAGGTTCATGGTAAAAGCCCATCGATTCCCTTTATCCCAAAGCAAGAATAGATCTGAGATCAGGAGATCGTCTGGATAAAGGAAAAGTCAGAAAGTTCTCTCCACCTGATGTCGAACGGGGCCCACAGGACACAAGGCTGGACACAGCTCTCCAGGTTCCTTTACATCCCTGCTTGAGAAAGAGGCGTCACACACAGGCTTGAGGACCAGGCAACTTCTCATCCCTCTCTAGGAGCTTTACCTGAATCTGATATGGAAGCATTGCAGACGGCCCCCTGTGGTCCCCTAGTGGGTGAAGAGACCTCAGCTCCTTCTCTACCCCATGCAGCTGCCCACTGTGAACTTCCTTGGAGGACCCAGGTGGACGGGGACATTATGGCTTCTGCTGATATAGCTCCTCCAGCAGCTATAGCCTGGTCTTACCCCCAGCTTGATGGAGCCACCAGTGTTGCTGGGTGGGGAAGGCTCCTCAGTGTTGTAGGAGCTGCTGTGGGGGACTGTACCTACTGCTTCTCATGCTAGGAAGATACTGCTCATCTGTTCCTGCTGACAGGCGCCCGCAGGCCTATGGATGCAATAACTCAAAGGAAATTGGAAGTCTTTAGTGTGAAGTAATGGCCATCTTCAAGGAGACTGCTTGACCCCCCCCCCCCCGGGTGTAATGTTTCCAGGTGTCATTCACAGTCTAACCTAAAGGCATTCAGAGATAGTCACCAGATTCATACACACTGTGCCTTCTGAGAGTCATTGATCCAGGTTTGATGATAAGGGATAATTTGGGATTTGCACTCTTCTGCCTGTGCTGAAGAGACCACTCTCCTCTCAATAACTCAGCTATGGCCTCTCACTCTCCCAGGAGCAATGACCAGTGGCCACGTTATCTCAGAGGCCATGGGAAAGATGTTAGCATCAGAAACTGGCTCTATAGTCAGGAACCCAGGAACCGGCAAGTCACCTCCGAATCCAGCAATGAGGGTGAAGTCACCCATAGGCGACAGGGACCCTCGCATCTGTTGCCAAGGCAATTGCTAAACATTTCTAGAGTCCACTGGTCCACCTCCCACTTTTACCTGCAAGCGGTTATGTCACAGCCCAAATAAAAGGCAGACCTCTCCTAACCTTTACCCCTTTCCCTCCTCATCTTCATCACCCCCTTTTGTCCTTTCTCCCCTATGATAAACCTCTCTCGTGGTACTGTGCTGGTCTGGTGTGATCTGGCCGGACGAGCTGTGGTTCTAACACAACAGAAGACAATGTGGCGATGAGGCTTTGGGGAGGATGATGTAAGCTCTTTGCCATGGGAGGGGTGTGGTTTGAATTTCTGTCCTGAGGACCTTTTCAAGGTGGCAGTATTAACTGCTCGGGATCAGTTGTGCCCGGCTACCACCCGGCATCTTAGATGAGGTGCATTCATCTCAGAGAGTGGAAATGGTAAAAGTGGTACCCCTACCCATGTATGGACTGTTGAGGGGAGAAGAGTGTCACCTACACCTTCTTCCCAGGAAGTCCCTTTCCATCCCAGCCTCCAGAGTCCTGTCCAGGGAGGACTCAGCCTGTGCTTCCAGGCTGTGGGACACATAGGAGTTCTTGGGATGAAACTTTGCTAGCCTTCTGTGGTGCCCCAAATAGAGATGGGAGGGAGAAGAAGAAAGGGAGGAAGAGAGGGAGGGAAGGAAGGAAGGAGAGAGGGAGGGAGGGAGGGAGGGAGGGAGGAAGGGAGGAAAGGAGGAAGGGAGGAAGGGAGGAAAGGAGGAAGGGAGGAAGGGATGGAGGGAGGGAGGAAGGGAGGGAGGGAGGGACACAGACTGATGATGGAGAGGAGAAAGTACATGTGTGTGTGTGTGTGTGTGTGTGTGTGTGTGTGTGTGTGTGTGAGAGAGAGAGAGAGAGAGAGAGAGAGAGAGAGAGAGAGAGAGAGAGAACCTATTTCTTCAGCAGCTAAGCATCTCTTAGTGCCTGCTGCATCACCACCTGATGCTTGCTTCCTGGCTCTAAGTTCTACCTGATTTTTTTGTCGTGTTTTCCTTTTTCACTTTGCTGTCCGTGCCCCATGGCTCATGGCTTCCTCTCCTTTTCTCCAGATGCCAGATCTATTCTCTACCTCTTCCCTCCTCTTCTCATTTCCATCAGTGCCTTCTACTCCCTGACCTCATCATTGCGGGGGCTCACTCTGCCCTCTGCTCTCATCTGCCTCTCATTTCTTTTGGATCAGACTCCTCCTGAGACTTATTTCCTGTCTTACTCAGTATTCTCTCCATGTGAAGAGACACCATGACCACAGAGCTCTTATAAAGGACAGTAGTTAATTGAGGCTTGCGTACAGTTTCAGAGGTTTAGTCCATTGTCATCATGGCGGGAGGCATGAGGACACCCAGGCAGACGTGGTAGCTGAGAGTTCTACATCAGGGTCCACGGGCAGCAGGAAGAGTGGGCCTGGTTTGGCTTCTGAAATCTTAAATCCAACCCCAAGCGACATACTTCCTCCAACAAGGCCATGCCTCCTAATCCTTTCAAACATATATGAGCCTATGGGGCCATTCTTATTCAAGCCGCCATAGACCCTCTAGTTATTCTCCCAAACCTGGCGCCCAAGTGTATTCTTTTCATCTGCTCACTGTTACACAGAGTAGGACCTGGAAGCACAGTGAATGGAAGCCCTAGCCAGGCTTCTATCATGACTTCTGATGTCAGAGGCTAGGAAGCAACAAACCAAAATCTTTGGTTCTTGCTTATGACCTGCAAGCCCACATACTCTCTAGCATCAAGCTTGAGGCCTGGCTGTGCAGCCCATGTCCCTGGACCTGAGTTCCATTCACTTGTTAGCAGAGACTCCTCTTAACAAAACTGAAGAAAAAACTGTTTTCCAGACAAATGGCTGTCTTAATGATGTCTTCATTTAGTGCTAGACACCTTCTATGGAGCAGGAGTCTGCCCAGAGAGTTGCTGTCACAAGGTCCCCAAGGCTCTGCAGACCCTAAATGCCCCCAACCAAGCATAGTTAGGTCCCAGAGTGTGTACCTATATAACCTGATCCCACCCCTGGCCCATATCACCTACTCCCCACAACCCCAAAGTTATACAAATGTCTGGAAGCCCGGGTCCCTCTCAGCCTGTTTAGAGCCTGTGTGGTATACAGTCAGTGAGTTAGGGCTGGAGTGGACTGGAGTGGATGGCTGTAGACAGGACAAACCCCAAAATGTGTTGGTTGCATTGGTGTGACTAAGCGCGTCACAGAAATAACTCGGGCAAACACAGCTTGAGGGTTTCAGTGAGCAGTCTGTGCTTCACTGGTCCCGGGTGTGCAGGGAGGCAGAGTGTTAGGGTGGTGGGAGTGTTTGGAGGGCCAAGCTGTTCATCTCGTGGAGGACAAGCAGGAGAGAGAGCGCGAGTGTGAACAAAAACTTCCGGAATGACGCTGCGAGCACAGAGGCTGATTGATTAAAACTCCGGTGACTGTGGAGAGGTGGAAATGTTGCGGTTCCAGAACCTAATCATCATTTCCCAGGCTATATTTAGCCCTGCAAAGAACCATCATCCCTTGCCCATCTCTGTGCCAGACCTCTGTGTAACATCCTCATAGACAGATTTTTTTTCTTTAAACCTTTGAAATGTACTTACTTAACAAAACTCTATTCTCCACCAATCAAAAGGCTAAGAATGTCATCAGAGAACATCTGAGACAGGTAACTAACTGCCGGGCTGTAACCTGCCTCTCCGACACACCCGAGGATGGATATCACATGATTTGATTCTTCCTTTGTTCTGTTACTATAAAAACTTCATGGAACTGCTTCCATGTTAGAACATGGAATTTGGGGGAGGTGTGGCTAAATCTGTGTTTATGGGCCATGGTCCCTCGAATTTGGTTTCTGAGTAAGCTCTTACCTCATTTGAATTGAGAAAGAAAACAAAAACAAAACAACAACAAAGGTACAGGAAAGGGACCAGAGATCTGGTACTCCCTTCCAAGGCCTTCCCTTATTGCCAGGCCCAGAAGATACTGGGGACAAATGGCTAACTCTGGTACCTATTAGCATACCACAGAGCAGGCTGGACTCTAGGTACTCTCATGATTTCAAGCACCTATTAGGGGTTCAGTGCTGGCATCCTGGCTCTTCTTAACCCACCCCGTACCCTAAATTTCCCCAGCTCCTGCATTTCCCTTTCCCCAGCTTCTTACTCCTATAGAACCCTGCCATTTGGGCCATGAGCACCCTTGATCCCTTTTCTCTGTCTCTCTGTCTCCTCTCTCTGTCTCTCTCTGTCTCTCTGTCTCTCTCTGTCTCTCTCTGTCTCCTCTCTCTGTCTCTCTCTGTCTCTCTGTCTCTCTCTGTCTCTCTCTGTCTCTCTCTCTCTCTCTCTCTCTCTCTCTCTCTCTCTCTCTCCTTTCAGTTGGCTCTTGGTGGCTTTCTCTTGGCTGTCTCTCTCTCTGCCCCCTCTTTCTTGCTCCTCCATATTTTTGCCCGTCTCTCACTCACCGTCTCTTCTCATGGCCTGGTCCAGGCTACTGGCCATGTTGATGCTGCTACTTTCTCTTCCTGCTCTGGACTCTTCCAGATGCCTCTGGCGGCGCTCTTCCTTATAGCCACAATTTAAAACAAAACAAAATAAAACAAAATGACAACAACAACTCAACCAGGCCTTAGGGTGCAGATGCCCTCATTTTATATATCTGGTGCCTAATCCCCCACTTTGTACACTCATGATCTATTTCCACCAGCTAGGCCTTCACTGTATTAACTTTTGCCCCCCAACAGTGCCACCAGCTGTGGACCAAGTGTTCAGCACAGGAGTCTGTCTGCAGGGTCACATTTCCTTACTCAAGCTGCTACACCAAGTTCTGAGAGGGAGTGAGCTAGTGGAAGCCCCTGGTCACCTCTGAGTTTCCACTCCATCCAAAAGATGGGTAGCATGGAATCCATCGCAGAGGTTCTGAGACAGAGCTCAGGACAGGCTGAGAAGAACAAGTGGGAAGGGAATCTCAGACCTGGGAGGCACACTGTCAAAGTAAAGCTCCAGGGACATCTTGGAGGGAGGTGATGGACATCTACCAGAATGACAGAACGCCATGGCTCTCCCTTTACACCAAACATTGCCCACAATCCTCAGCGCTCACAAAGCACAGATGTTGTCGAAGTTCTTGGGCTTCTACCCCGCCTTTCATCATCCAGTTACTGGATAAAAGACACACAGCTTTTATTATTATAATAAGCCTTAATCAGCACTAGAGCTGGGTAGAGATATCTACCCTCTAAGCCATTAGAATCTATTTCCCCACCAACTACCCCGAATTATAATTTGCCATGTTCTGTCTGGGTTGCTCTAAACTTCAGTTGACCAGTCCCCATGGCCGTGCTTTTATGACTTCCCTAACCCACGGTGTCTTCCTTCATTCCCCTCTCTCTCCTCTTGGTCCTCTCCAGACCCCAAGCACAGGCACCCCAAGCTCCTCCTCTCTGGTGGGAAAGAGAAGTATGATATGAGTGTTGGGGTCCAGCTGTGATTCCTCTACCTCTTCCCTCTCAGGGTGTCCAGACGCTGCTGCCCAACGGGATGACATGGGGTCTAGAACAGGTAGGGTCTACGGAATTCTGGTCTGGCAGGAGTGAGTGTCTGGATGCAGAGAGAAGGCCTTCTCAGAAGATTGTAGTGTTCCAGCTCTTGCAGATGAAGACCTTCTCCAACAATCTTCAGTCAAACAGCTCTCTGAGAAGATCTCAGCTTGTGAGCATACACATTACTTGGGGGTAAGCCAGGGCTGTGTATGAGCTTTGAAGAGTGGGAAGGAGTTTTCAGGGTGAATGAAAACCATTGTCTAGAATTTAAAATACTGTGAATGCCTGCCTCCTTTGAATGGAAAGGTATTCCAGGAATCCCAGGAACTTGCTGGGCCTGATCTTATGGGGGACAGGAGAGAGCTGAACTTGTTCTGCCAAGGACTACTTGACTTTCCCCAGGTAGAGGCCCTGTGGGAAGTCAGGCTCCCCAGACAAGGTCAGAGAGAAGGGGAAGCCCTGCTGGTAAAGGGAGTCCTCCATTTTGCTGTGAGCTACCTGGTCATGGTAGACTGTGACCTTAATTAGGATTTATCTGCAGAGAAGATAGTGCACAGAGGCACTGACTGTGGTGGAGCCTTCTGACCTGCAAGAGGGACATCTTATCATCCACATAATGCCCTTGTTCGGCTCCCAGAGGTGTGTCCTGGGTGCAGTCTAGGGAGAATCACCTTTGCACCCCAGATCTTCATGTTCCAGGCTGCATCTCCACACCACCCACTTCTTGATTCCCAAGCTGGAGCCACCTGATACAGAGTCAGAGGGCTATATCTTAGAGGACACCTATTACAAAGGGAGCAAGAGTTGCTCCCGTGCCTGCAAGGAAAATCAGTCTGAGGCTTGCTGTGGTCTCTCCAAGGACTGGAGGCATCGATTTATGTCAGAGCTGTCCCTGTAACCTTAGTCCCTTTGTTAGCAAACACAATGCAAATGGCATTAGTGAATGGCATTAGTGAAATGCTGTGCCTGCAGAGGAGACTGGCTCACAAGCTTTCAGAAGCAGAAGAGGGTCCCTGCTGGGTGGAGCTGAGAAAGTGGCTCCTAAAACCCAGGTGGAGCAACTAGAGGATGCACAGCCTGGAGATTTCTGTTTCTGGGATGGGCAGAGCAGTTTCAGAACCTCCCACACCCACTGGCCTGCCAGCATGGGGGCTCACAGGTGTAGCAACTGCAGTGCACCCCATACCAACACCCTGTCACCTGGAGTAATGAGGCTTTCACTTACCAGGGACTGAAAATAGGAGCTGGCGAGGACATCATGGAGTTGTCTCTGTAAGTGTCTAAGAGTGAGGACAAAGACAGATGAGCCATTATAGGGACACATGATTTAGCAGAAGGGGCCTCTGTAGCCCGTGGACAACATAACATAGGACAAAGTGGCCCAGGCTGAGATGCAAACGTTGGGTTCCTGGGAACCAATGTATTGTCCTCAGAATGGTTGTGTCCTCTGAGGCTTGCCTTCCTGCCACACCAGCTCCTTCTGAGGTTTAGCTGTAAGAATCAAGAGAGGGATGCCAGGATGGCAGTGGCAGAGACAACCAGAGTGCAACCAGAGTCTCTCCTGGCAGCTTCTTGGAGCACCAGGGCTTTCCTCCACTTCTGAGGACACTGACTTCCAGACAGGAGCATCCTTTCTTTTGTTTTATGAGTATGGTTACTATTGGCTGATCCAGGATGATGTCACCTTGCAATCAGCTAAATTACAGCTACAAAGATGCTTCAAAGGGAGGTCACCTTTACAGTTGTGGAGTTAGGACAGAAGTACTTTCTGGGGCATCAGGCAGTGTACCTGAGTTAGCAGATGTGTGCGGAGGTAGGAAGAGAGCCTTGCATCCAGAGTCTGTGTCCTTGAGCTGGAAGTGAGTCCTCCGCACAAGCATGGGGAGGGCTGAGTGGGATGGACACAGTGGCAGCCATTGTAGACTATGCCTAGAGCTACTCGAGATGGGCTGCAGATAGGAGGAAAGGGAGAAGAAAAGAAGAAAATGAAGGAGGAAATGGAAGAAGGAAAGGAGGGAAAGAGGGACGGAGGGGAGGGAGAGAGGAAGGAGAGGGAAAGAGGGAGGGGGAGGGAGAAAGAGGGGGAGGGAGAGGGAGGGGGAGAGAGTGTTCGATGTGTGCACTCAATCTCCAACAGTTAGACTTATCTCCTCCCTTCTCTCCCTCCTCCCTCTCTCCTCCTTCCCTTCCTTTTCCCCTCCTTCTCTCCTTTCCTCCCCTCTCTCTCCTCCCTTCTCTTTTCCTCTCTCCCTCCCTCCTTCCCTTCTCCCTCTCTCCCCTCTCTTTCTCTTTTTCCCTCCCTCCCTCCTTCCACTCTTTCCCTCCCTCCCTTTCTCTCTCTCTCCCTTCTTCCCTCTTCCCCCTTCCCTCCCTCTTTCCTTGTCTCCCTCTCTCCCCCCTCTCTCTCTCCTCTTCCCTCTTTCCCTTCCTCCCTCTTTCCCCCTCCTTCCCTCCCTCTGTCCCTATCTCCTTCCTTCCTTCTCTCCCCCTTCTCCCCTTCCCTCCTTCTCTCTCTCCCCCTCCTTCTCCCTCCCCCTCCTTCTTTCCTTCTCCTTCCTCTCTCCCTCCCCTCCGTTCCTCTTTCCCTCCTTTCCTTCTTCCATTTCCTCCTTCATTTTCTTCTTTTCTTCTCCCTTTCCTCCTATCTGCAGCCCATCTCGAGTGGCTCTAGGCATAGTCTACAATGGCTGCCATAGTGTCCATCCCACTCAGCCCTCCCCATGCTTGTGCGGAGGACTCACTTCCAGCTCAAGGACACAGAGTCTGGATGCAAGGCTCTCTCCCTACCTCCGCACCCTCTTTCTGAAGGTCCCCTCAGGGTGGACAACTTCTGGTTCGGTAACGTGCCTGGTGTGAAGGCTCAGCTAATGAAGCTGGGTGGATGGGGCATTGCTCTCCCGATGTCTGCACATGTGAGTTGAGAAAATCAACCCACAATACATATCCGGGGGAAAGCTGCAGACCAGAGCACAGGAGCCAAGAAGGTTGAGCGGGCCCATTAGCACTTGCTGCTCCAAGGGTTTGATTGAATGAGATCTGGGGTCTAGCTTCACCAGTTACTGTACTTTTCCATTATTTTATTGTGCAAATTCTTCGAAGAGTCAGCAGAATCCAGAAGCAAACTGAGCAGCTACTGTGAAGTGTGAAAAATTACCCTCAACTAATACAATCAAACTATTTGCTTATGGGATTACAGCACAGAAATGAGACCTCGGCCTGGCAGTTTGGCTGCAGTCACCGGTCACCTTCCCAGGCAGCTGCAGTTCTGGTCTGGGAGTTGTGAGTCTCCTGACAGCTAGGTGGCAGGACTCTGGGCTCCGTGGGGCAGGCACCGGATCATTTATGCAGAATTGGCACCATCATTAATAGCATCGTTGACAGCCTGTCCCTGGAGTCCGGCAGGTTGACCAGCAGGAGGAAATATGTCTATTCATTCACCCTGTGCATATTGACTCACCTCCCCTAAGCACACAGAGGCCTTCAGTCTGGGTAGGGCGGGAGCCAGTAGCCAGTCTCTGAGAGACACACCAGCCTGGTAAACTACCAAAGAACCACCAGGTAACTCTGGACCTCAGGAAGGACCGGGCAGGGTTGTTTGACTTTATTGCCTTTGTCCCAAAGTCAGGCAATATGTCCCCTCTAACTCAGTGGCTGCCCTCCCTCACCTTCCATAGCCATATAGTAGAATTAGCTGAGAAGGAAAACCAAAAATCTAATGTCTAGGCCACATACGAGACCAACATCAGCTAGCGTTACGTTTCAAACTTGGGACAAATGGCTGAGGTACCTATTTAACAGATCAAAGTGGATCTGGCCTCTAGGTTCTCCCAGTATCTCTCAGTCCTACATGTTACAGGATGTGGCTGGCATATCCTGCCCACCCTCTACCCTGAACTCTCCAGCCCAGAGATTGGGCTGACCTTCCACCAGAGACTCTTCCTTATATAATTCAACATCTTGGTTACCCATTCTGTTTGTACCTTTGGCCTCCTGACCTGGCTACTCCAGCTTCCTCTCCCTTCCACCCACCTTCTCCCAACATGGCGCCGCTCAGTTTGGTCATGACCACTCTGGACTCTCCCAGATGCCTCTGCCTCTGTCTGTGTTCTCCCACATATCTATAATAAACTTTCTCTTCTAGCATACAGAAGAACAGTCATATCCTTGGATGTCCTTTTTAGTTGTTGTTGTTGTTGTTGTTGTTGTTGTTGTTGTTGTTCTTCTTCTTCTTCTTCTTCTTCTTCTTCTTCTTCTTCTTCTTCTTCTTCTTCTTCTTCTTCTTCTTCTTCTTCATTCAACAAGGAAACCTGGATTCTCAAATGGCAATCGAAGCAGCCATGGTGACAGCCCCATCTTAACAGGGACGGAACAGGATGGCTTTGGAGAGCTGGATGCCCAGTCTCTCATAAGAGTGTGTGGGAAGACAGACCCACAGAGCATACTCTCTGACTGGCACTGCCTGCCCATGTATAGAGCCTGCCCTCTTCTGTCAGGCTTGTATCTACATGTGTCCTTTCCACACACGAGGCAGAGACTCCAGCTGTCATCTGCACCTTGTCTCTGCACCACAGCTGCCTTCTTTCAAATCCTTGAACACCTGTTGACCGCGTCATCGGCCGTGATCTAAAAGAGGGGCTCGTGATTTGTAGGAGCAGGAAAGACGAGCTCTTGCTAGAAAAGACACACCCAGAGGGGTCTGGAGAGCAAGCGCGGGCTCTTCTCTGACCTTCAGTCTCTGGGGCCCTGCAGGCTTAGCTGATTGGAATAGCAGTTCCTCTCTAGCACCTACTCATCTTAAACGTTTGGGGGTCCTAGAGGTGGAGATTAAGAGGAATGGAGGGGACAGAAGCAGCCGCTTCTCAGTACCAAAGATGAAGTTGTCACAGGGGCCTCCCTAGCTGGCAAGGAGACTCTGCATGTACAAATAAGGAAACTGCAGTGTAGTGGGGTCAGCTATGTACCCACTGCCTGGGGATGAGGGGGTTCAAAGTGGCTGATGTGGGGCTGCCCACAGCACTGGCTCATGTTCACAGAGTGGGACCACACCCTGGAGCCTGGATGAGGTAAGGCTTTCTCTTTTACAATTGCTTGCTCTCTGGAAACCCTCCTCCTTCTGCTGCCAGCATGACCCTTGGTGAAGATTCCAAGAGGGTGGTGAGAGGCTCAGAGAGGTCACAATGCTCCCAGGCCAGCACTGAGAGCTCTCGAAGCACTGCAGGGTGAAAGAGACAAAGCTCAGAAGTCCCCATGGAGGGAGCCAGGCTAGCTTTGGACTCCTGGCTTCCCCCTTCACGTGACTAGCCTGCAGCTAGCGCTATTCAGATAAGTCCACGTTGGCCGGGTCAGGATTCTCCATTGTGGAGAGTGCTGGGGTGGATTTGATTCCTAACATGAGTTTAGCGATATTCATAATGACTCTACAATCTTTATTTTGACATCATAGAAGATGTAACAGTCTCCAAGAAAATAATATTTAAAGCAAGAAAAGCAGCTTTCAGTTGTGTACAAGGCTGACACTGGACGTGGCCCCTAATGGTATGTCCCTCCTGGGACCTTCTTTCTTGCACAACTGTATGGGGCAGTAGTAGACAGGAACCCAGGTCTTCTCCTTGGAGCTAGTTTCCAAAGCTACATCTGCTGGGCTAGGGGAAGGAGGATGGGATAGACAGAAGGTGGGTAGTATAGTGGCCTGCACTGAGCTGGAAGCAAGGGGGTGCCCTGAGCTGGGGCTGGGTGGGATCCAGCAGGTGCCCTGGGGCTGGGCTGGGATCTAGCAGGTACCTTGAGCTAGGTCTGTGCTGGGATCTAGCAGGTACCCTAAGCTGGAGCTAGGTAGGATCCAGCAGGTACCCTGAGCTGGGGCTGGGCTGGGCTCTGGAACGCACACTAGACTGCATCTGGATCTGAGCCAGCAGGTGCACTGGGTCTGGTGCAAGGGCTCGTCCAGCAGCCAGGAACCGGCAGAGTTAATGACTCCACCACAAAAACATGGCACACCTTCCCTGGTGGAGGGATGGGCTTCCATAGAGACTTCCACTGTCACGAAAGGCCCTGGAGCAAGTGTGTGTGTGTGTGTGTGTGTGTGTGTGTGTGTGTGTGTGTGTGTGGTGTATGGTGTGCTGGGGGAAGGTACACTGTACGTTCCTTGTGCAGGGCATGGGGCATAGTGAGGCACAGGGAACTCCCAGCTTGAGAGGGAAAGGAGCAATTGGAGGTCACAGTCCTGACACACGGGGAGGCTGAGCAGAGCTGAGATACCTGCAGGATAGGACAGAGGACTGTCCTGAGCCAGGAACAATGCAAAATGTGCTAGGTCATTGGGCCTCCTACTGCCTGTGGATACAGGGTTCCAGGGCAGCATACAGTATTCTGCAGTATAGTGCAGTGCTATCTGGTCTATGTATTGTGCATAAAGATGATGATGATGATGATGATGATGATGATGACAATGATGTGTGTGTGTGTGTGTGTGTGTGTGTGTGTGTGTGTGTGTTTAGATAGTATGTGGTTAGGTACCGTGAGTGGGTGTGTATGTGTTTGTTCAGTGTGTTACTCTTTAGCAACAATACAGGACACTCCAATCCGTGTTCCTTGATCCATACCTTTGAGACTCTGTAGCCCTGGTTCCCTGCTGATGCTGAGTCTGACAGAAGATTTGAAAGCAGGGTCAGGATTCAGATGTCTGTGGATCTTTTCACATCCATTCCCTCCCCCCCTCAGATGTCTAGGGAGGTCTCTGAGTGCTTAGGGAGAAAAGAGAGTCCCAACTATGTATGTGATGTTTGCCGGAGGGTGGCAGACATTGTGACCCATGGCCACGCCAGTCCTTCATACACCAACCAAGTCAACACAGAGGCCAGAGGTCACAGAGGTCCGTGGGTCACATGACAGTGCTCTGGTGATGTCTCGACAAATAAACAGTGCTTTTACTAGGAGAAGAAATGACCCTCCCTCTGAGTCACATAGACAGTCCAGAGCAGCAGAAGAGGGTCATGTGTTTGCAAGGTGACACCAAGGCCGAGGACCCACAAAAGCAGCATTAAATAGCCCCAAAGCACATCAGTAGCAAGGGGTCAGCCTACAGGATGGGAAGGGACTTTATCACACCAGAAGGTTTTAGCTTCTCACTACCACTGATAGGCTAGGTAGGAGAAAGTGGTCCAGATGCAGATCTTAGAGTGGAAAGGAAGGAGGGCAGGTAAAGACAGGGCAGACCAGCTCACAATGACCAGATAGAAGCACACAGTGAGTGTGCTGTGTGCTCAGGAATTGACCTTAAACAAAATCGCAAAGACTCCCGAGTTCCAAAGAATCAATACTATGCAGATTATCTTCTTTACCAAAGCACAATAAAATTAGTAGCAAGTATTTTTAAAGGGACATGAGAACCTCTCAGAAGCCTAAGAAATGTCGAAGTGTAGGTATACTTTCATGTATGCATGGAATTGTGTAACTGAGTCACTGGGAAGAACATAAAATGGTGATATTGCTTTCACTTATGGGACACTGATAACACGCTCAGCAGAATTCGGGACTAACACAAACAAACAAACAAACAAACAAAAATCATATTCCTTGGAGAGAGGCTGGAAAAGAGGCTCTACGGTTAAGAGCACACACTTGGAGGGGACCTGAACTTAGTTCCCAGCACCAACATTGAGTGACTCACAACTGCCTTTAACTCCAGCTCCAGAGGATCCTACACTCTTTTCTGGGCTCTGCAGGCACCTGTCCCAGCCTGTACGTTCTCTCTCTCTCTCTCTCTCTCTCTCTCTCTCTCTCTCACACACACACACACCTTAAAAATAAATCTTTTTAAAAGTACATTGAGAAAAAATCTCCATCACCCCCATACTTAGGTACAGAAGAGAGAGGGGACCTGCACAACGAATACTCATCTAACATCTTGCAGAGAAGAAGAGAAAATAAACTTTGGGGAAAGCAAACTTTAGGCATTGAAATAGCGGGAGCAAGAAAGGGGGACAAAGATCTAGAAATGCTTGTGAGAATATAAATATCACCAGGTCAAGCAAATTAAAGGGGAAAACACAAGAAAGTTTTGGAGGGAGGTTACACATGATAAAATAATTTTCCTACAAATAGCTTGGGGCCACCAGGCAGAAAATCCTAAGGAAGTGCATCCAGGGACAAGGTAGAACACTGAGGTTAGAGCATTAGAGAAGCAAGATTTCCTGGGCTAGCCTGAGAAAGCAGCAGAGGCTAGCTCCACGTGTGGAGGTCAGTGTCACCTATAGGGAAAAGCCGCAAGTGCCTGAGGAAGAAGTGACATCCAGGACAAGCCATGGCACTGTGGAGGACAAACCCTAAGCCTGTCTCAGTCCCACTGTAGACGAAGATATTCTCACAGGAGTATATCGAACTCAAGTGCATGCTGGGAAATTACTCAGGGCGATTAACTATGAGTCGTTCCTTGAACTGCCAGCAGGCTTCAAGATTAGAAAATCTGTCCACAAAATCCCCCAAATCAATGAACAAGAGATAAGATAAAAGAATTGAAAATCAGCTCCTGTCTTGGATTTGCAGTTTCTGAAACCATGAGAATTAATTTTTAAAAAACCTACCTGGCCCGTGATGTTCCATTAAACCCTGGCACTTATCTTTGGAAGAAATACTATTTGCTAATAAAAAATTTTTAGGAAAAGACTTCTCTGATGAGAGTTTCATTAGGAAATTCTACCAAACCCACAAAGAGGGACAAAGAAAAAAAAAAGACAATTCCCCAATGCTCTCCCCAAAGTTACAAGATGGTGGCATAGTAAAGCTTATGTCACCAAACCAACTTTGCCAAGGCACTGAAAGCATGCACAAAGACCAGGCAAAAAAAAGCCAGAAAACACACAGACCAATATACCTGGTAAATATAGAGGCAAGAAATCCTTTTCACAACAAATACAATTCCAGCAAATCAAGCAATTTGTATGAGTAATACATTATGACCAAGTGGGTTTTGTGCTGCAAGTGCAAATCTGTTTAAGTTTCTGAGAATAAATCAATGCCGTCCATCATCTCGGGAGGCCAAAGCAGAAAAAACAAACAGAATTCCATCTCAATAGATGCAGAAAAAATTATTTGACACATTCCAATATCTATTCATAACAAGAATAATCAGCATACCAGGCATGCAACTGATCCTCCCCAATATGATTTAGAGCAGTGGGTCATGACCTCTGGTGTTCAAATGACCCTTTCACAGGGGTCACCCTATGAACATTGAAAAACACAGATGTTTACATAGTGATTCATAATAGTAGCAAATTAAAGTTATGAAGTAGTGATAAAAAAATTTTATGGTTGGGGGTCACTGTAACATGAATAATTGGATTAAATAGCTCAGCATTAGGAAGATTAAGAAGCACTGATTTAGAGGAATGCACAAAAGTCTAGGGGCTAATGTCTTACTGCACTGTGGGATGATGCTGTGCCCTGTACTCACGTGCACACAAGCTAGCTAAAAACTCATCCAAGAGATGATCTGTTCCATAAGGGAAGAGGGAAGGGAAGGGAAGGGAAGGGAAGGGAAGGGAAGGAATGAGTAAGTTGGAAAAGAGATGAGAGAAGTTTCTCTATTAACAGACAAACTGTATCAGGGAAGGGAACTTCATAGACTCCAGCGTCAAAGGGGAAAGAAAACTAAACTCTCATCTCTTTTTCTCTCCTCCCTCCACTTCTCTCTTCCCCTCTTCTTCTCCCTCTCCCTTCCCCCCCTCTTGCAAACACACACACACACACACACACACACACACACACACACACACAGAGAGAGAGAGAGAGAGAGAGAGAGAGAGAGAGAGAGAGATGTTTAGGAGATAGGTAAGCAGAAAACAGGAAGGAAGGATGAGAGTGAAAGAAAGAGGAAGAGAAAGAAAGACACTGGACATAAAATTAGCACAGGGTAGATCTACACGCTGGAAGCCACAACACACTAATGACAGAAATCAGAGCAAAGCTACATCGATACTAACCTAAGAAGTCCATGAACTCCTGACTGCATGTTTGAGATAAAGCTTCTTCCCCAGTGGATGTAGATAATTTCTGTCAAAATCCTGGTGGTTTTTTTTTTCCCCAGATCTGACAAGCTGATCCCAAAATGTGTGTGGAAAGGCAGAGGCAGCAAGAGTGAGCAACAGAGTCCTGTGAAGCTGCGGAGTGAAGACAGGGTGGTGTGGGTGAGGGAGGGCGACAGGCACAGGCCAGCACAGTAGGGCACAGAGGGCAAGGTACCCCACACACGTCAGGAGAGATGTGTGAGAAAAGCAGCTCAGTGGAGAAAAAGAAATTGTACATTTATGTGTGAAAACAAACCTGTCTCTATATCCTTCCTTACGATAAAAACAAACAAACAAACAAACAAAACCTTGGCTTGAGCCAGAGGTCACGCATGAGGCAGGAGGATCACTTGCATTTGGAGCCAGCCTGTGTACCCTAGTGAGACCCCATCTCAAAGAAAAACGGCAATGAAAATACCTAATTTAAAAAGAATCTTAGATCTGCATCTAAAGCTGCAAGATTTATTTATGAGCCAGGATTTTTGGAAACACTGATACATTAAACCAGAAGCAAACTCTGTTAAAATGTGATAGATCAGATTTGTCAAAATGTAATCTTTCCTATCAAGAGAGAACCTGTTAAGAAAATGCTACAGAATGCCAAAAATAACATTGGCAAGCCACGCTGCCAATGAAATCTGTAATATATACACTCTCAAACTCAATAGTTACACCTGTGTTCTATTACCCCTCTTAAGATCTTTCTCCATTTCTCTGTTGCCCATTTTTAGATTCCTGGCTTCTACTCCAAGTTAAACACACAGATCTAAAGATTTTGTGCCAGAATCCAAATATGAGAGAGAATGGGATATGTCTGTATATCTTTGCATAGATGGATAGATGATAGACAGACAGATAAGTAGATGATAGATAGATAGATAGATAGATAGATAGATAGATAGATAGATAGATAGATAGATAGATAGATAGATAGATAGACAGATAGATGACCTTAGCTGGATTTACTCTACTTAGAGAATAACACTCCTCTCAGAAACCATGGTTGCCAAATAAAAACTAAAAAATAAAAGAAAAGTGCCAGGTGTGGAAACTTCCTCTCAAGTTGTTGGTCAAGGGTATCCTACTGAACCCCAATATTGTACAGGATATTGCTACTGTTCTTGGTTTCCCACCTGAATTAGATGGTAAAATCTTACTGATGAAGACACCATACTCTTTAGTCACAGAACACAGAGACAGAGTTAAGACTGATCACAAAGCTTCCTCCCTGATGGCTTTCATTCATACAGTACTGGATGGTGCTCTGTAGGCTGCTGGGGGATAAAGACCATCCATAGTTTCATCTGTCTGTGAACTCTGTGCACTGGAATAATGACAAGCATAAGAAATATCCATGATTGAAATAGTGGTATGAAGATTATAGGAGTAAACAAAAGCATTCTGGCTGGATTTAAGGCTCACTCCACAGGAGGAAACACATGCCTTATATTGCAAATCTGGCCAAGAACCCATGTTTGGGGAGCTTATAGGACCCAGGGGTGGACATACTACTATTATTCTGCTAAATAACCCTCCTCCTTCTCTCCCATCTTTTATTACACTTTGCAAAAAAAAAAAACATAAAATACATTTTGTAGTGCATATGAAAAAACAAACAAGTCAGTGTGGATTTTAAGTCAGAGTCAAGCTGTGTTCAGGTGACATGTCCTTTTCTAAATTTTAGGATCTCCTCCTCAGATGTGGCCTCATGTGTAGTTGTTCTGTTGTGTTCTTGATTTAACACAGGAACCTGGCTGGTGTGGTGGATAGGGATTGGCCTACCGTCTTATGTCTAAGGCTGAGTCTTTAGTGGACCTTTTCCCTACTCTATGACCATAACAATTGCTCCTTGGGTTTTATTCTTATTCCTAATATGTGATTCAGGAAAGCTAGGACCTAGAGTTACGGTGTTTCTCTCTTCCAAGGCTGGTTATGATCTGATAACATCCAGTGCTATTATCAGATCAATATTGGTAATATTGCTTCCCTTCAGGGCAGACCTTACTAAGAACAGAATGCTGTGTGAACAGACCCTGCAACTTGAAATGGCTGGACATCAACCTTAGCGATCACATAAAAGCCAACGAGATTCAGTGGGAAATGACCTTCACACTCTGATCTTTCCTTGGGCTACGCATACATGATTTGCCACACTCTTTGCTGAGCAGAAGCAGCAACCACAGCTCCGTATCAGTCATATTCTCAATTTATAATATCTTCAACATACAATGCTATTATCAGGGATTAAGCTAATGAGCACCTGTATGTATTTCAGAACAACTCTTCCTGCTAGAAGCATCAGAGGGCTATTCTCTGGTATTCCCAGAAAAGGCCTGACAGAACTCCTAGATGGAAAACAAAAAGTGTTAGGAGTCCTGAGACTGCCTCCTTTCAAGTTCTTAACTTTCAACTGGCCACACTGGGCTGATATCTCAAATGTACCTGGAAGTAGCCACCCATCTTTTATCTTCTGTTCTAGGATTTGGGTTGTGAGTGTGAGCTCTGATCCTGATGAATTTCACATCCATTGGGAAGAAGTGTCTCACCTATGATCCAAATGAAGGACCCAAGAAGAGCTACTTTCATTTTACCACATGTTTGTCTAACTAAAAAGAGAGCTTTGTCAAGTTCTTTCTCTCTGTCCAAAGGATTGGGCTGTGCAAGGGGTTCAGTTCCTAAGTCCTTCATGTGCAACACTGAAAACCAAAAGTTAGAAACATTCTTTAAAATAATCAGTCAAATTGGAAACCCTCCAGCCAGACAAGTAAAGTGAAAAAAATGACACCAAAGCATTTGGGGGCGATGTGTAATAGTAGAAGAACATCACACAGACACAACGGAAATCAAGAGGATGAAAGGACGAGGCCTGAGTTCATGCCCATGACTTATAATGATGCAAAGAGTCCAATAAAGAGCATATTGTCAACATTTTACAATAATAAATATGTGAGGACTGATGAGTTTTCTCAGTGTTTAGAGTACTTGCTGGTCTTTCAGAGGACCTGAGTTCAGTACACAGGACCCACATGGAGGTTTACAATTGTCTTTAAGTTCTAGGGGATTCTGAGCCCCCTTCTGGCCTCTACAGGCACCAATTTTGCACACGGTGTACAGATATACATGCAAACAAACAAGTCTTTAAAACAAAGAACAAAAGCGTTGTCTTAGTCAGGGTTTCTATTCCTGCACAAACATCATGACCAAGAAGCAAGTTGGGGAGGATAGGGTTTATTCAGCTTACAAGTCCACATTGCTGTTCATCACCAAAGGAGGTCAGGACTGGAACTCAAACAGGTCAGGAAGCAGGAGATGATGCAGAGGCCATGGAGGGATGTTACTTACTGGCTTGCTTCTCCTGGCTTGCTCAGCCTGCTCTCTTATAGAACCCAAGACTACCAGCCCAGGGATGGTACCACCCACAAGGGGCCCATCCACCCTTGATCACTAATTGAGAAAATGCCTTACAGCTGGATCTCATGGAGGCATTTCCTCATCTGAAGCTCCTTTCTCTGTGATAACTCCAGCTTGTGTCAAGTTGACACACAAAACCAGCCAATACAAAAGTGCAATCTGATTATATGTTAGACCTATCACTTAAAGAGTTTCCTCAAATAAAATTTCAGTTGTAGTTGGACTCACTGTTGAACTCTATCAAATAGTCAAGGAAGAAACACCACCACCCCGGGTAGTTCTTTCAGGAAACACAGAAAGGGCCTTTAAATGTAATGTGTGGGCTCAGCTTCCTTCATGAGTACTGAGTTGATAGTATTTCCAAATCAAAAGCAAATCGAATCTATAGGCAGACAGCCATGCACAGATGCAAACACATCCATGTGGTGACATATTCAGAGCCCTTCTCCCTGGCTGGTTGTACATTTGCAGATCCAAGTGACCAACCATGAACTGAATATATTTTCTAAATTGCCTCTGTGCTGACCACGTACAACACAGCATAACAGTCATTTCTATAGCACTTTCCTTGCATTAGGTATGATAAGTAACCTGGGATGATTTAAAGTGCACAAGAGGGCATATGTGGGTGACATGCAAATGCTATACATTTTATTTAAGAGAGCCATGCATCCACAGATTTTGCTCTCCTCAGGGCGGCTCAGGAATACAAACTTGATTTTAAAATTGATTCTGTTACTATTCTGTATTAACAGAAAAGAGAAGAAAGGAGGAAATGCAGAAAAGCTTTTTTTTTTAAGCAAAACTCAATACTCATTGATGGAGACTATATGAGCATACAGACGAGAGAGGTGGGGTAAAGGGGATAAAGACACAGAGAGAGGGGGAGGGGAAGAGAGGGGAGGGGAGAGGAGAGGGGAAGGGAAAGAGAGAGGGGGAGGGGGGAAAGGGAAAGGAGAGAGGGAGAAGGAGAGAGAGAGGGAGAGGGAGAGGGAGAGGGAGAGGGAGAGAGGGAGAGGGAGAGGGAGAGAGGGATACATATAGAGAAGAAAGACCCTAGGTTCTTACAGTCTTTCTTCAGATGGGCACCAAGGAAAGAAGCAAAAGCAGGCACCCACCCTACATGACAGGTCAGTCCTCTGCCTGAGATAAATGACAGGACCAGGGTCAGTCTGAGGAAAGCGGGATCTACAGTGGGCTTGGCCTCTTCCGTATAACTAACTGCTCTTCGACCTTCACCATGTTTGCTTCAGAGTCCAGTGTAGCTGCTTCCGCTCCAACCATTGTATCTGCTAACCTAAGAGAAGGCCTGCTTAGGACCAAGTCACACATGGTTCAGTGCCAGGTGTACATCCTGAGCTGTGGAGTATTGTACACTACATTCTAAGGGCTTATGAGACAGCATCTGTCTCCAGGGAGGGCAGCTTTATCCACACTGAAGATTTGCCCATGCGCCTGACTCTTCTGCAGTGAGCTTGGCTGCAGTTTGCAAACTTTCCAGAACTTCACCTCCACCCTTAGTCTCTCTGCTCACTTCCACTATGGATCCTGTAACAACCCTTGATTTCCCTCTCTTTCCCTTTCCTTCCTTCCTTCACTTTCTCCCTTTATTTCCTCTCTCTCTGTCTCTGTCTCTCCCTCTGTCTCTCTGTCTCTGTCTCTCCCTCTCTGTCTCTCTGTCTCTCTCTCTCTCTCTCTCACACACACACACACACATGCACACACACACACACACACACACACACACACACACACACACACACACACACACACATCCTGTGCTGGAACTCTAGGGGAAACGGAGCTTAGAGGTCATTGCAAAAACATATCCTACATGTGTCGAAGCCTTCCAGGCTGGACCATGTAAGGCTGGCAGTTGGCTTAGCTGAACATAGAGATGATGGACATTCTGTTCTGCTCTTCTGTCCGCAGCAGTCATGCCAGCAGCTTCATGTACCAGTCAATGGCCATGTGACCCCATTGCCCACTGGACTTGGTGGCTGCTGACATAGAAGCTGACCCTGGGTTTGGAGCTGGGGACCGGCTTCAATGGGAAACCACATTTCCCTGTGTATAAAAATGGCTCCCATAAGTACTGCTTATGAAGCAGACAGAACACAGCTATGAGAGGCACACACAGCCCAGTCCTTGAAAGGCAGCAGATTCTGTTCCAGAAACTAGTCGGAAGCTACCCATTCCAGTTCTTAGCATCCCTGGCGTCACCAAGGCTAATGCTTCCAGAGCACAGAGTACTTGAGTAAAAGGACCAGGATTCCTGGGCTGGGCTCTGTGCATGGGGTGGGAGACTGACTTGGGAATTCTGGAGACCTGTGTGTCCAGGTCTTCTCTGTTGATGTCACGAAATTGATGGGGGGTTGGCAAGAGAACCCTTATAAACAAGTCCAGGATGCTGGGCACATCCACAAAAGAAAATAAAGGCACAAAATCACCTCTGCAGTTGGGAGAAGAGCAACAGAGAAAGTACATCATTCTTTCAGCAAATACTTAAAGATGGGGTCTAATAAACTCCTGATTTAAAAGCAAATAAACAAGCCCCAAATAATGCCACCTTCCTCCTGAAGCATCAGCACGAGGAGCTGACGTGTCAGACAAGGCGCCTCTCGGGGATGTGATAAATTTCCATTTATGTGTTTCTGATTAAACCAAAAGTGATTTATTCGATTTATATGAAGGTCTCTTCTCCATATCTTAAAGCATAGACTGCATGGGAAGTGCTGTTCACGGCCATTGTTTCAGGACTAGATTTACTTTATTATCTTATTTAGTGATTTATGGCTTTACTTTTGTTGAGATTCCAATCTTAATATTGTTGGAGCTGTGGACAAAGTGGATGCTGTGTCTCTTGTGTTGGGGTGAGGGGGTTAAGATTCTTACCTCCACCTGTCTTAGCAGCTCAGACACCCACTTACCCCAACATTGGCCAGGTCCAGATGGGACAGTCCTCTGGGTTAGTGAACAGAGAAGTCTGGCATTGCATGCTGGGATAGCAGAGGGTACAGGTCAAATTCCATGCTGGAAGAGGAGAAGATGCAGAACAAGCTCTGTCCTGTGCACGAGGACAGGGGTGCATTCTGCAGCAGGTCCAAAAAGCATGGCACAACTGACCAATCAATGAAAGAGAGACACAGACCAACTAAGCAGCCCATCACTGCCAGCTTTGACAGTCGATCGCACACAACACAAACTGGTCCCTTGATGAACTGGTAGAGCACTGGAGTACAACTGAGGCAGGAATAGGTATGTACATAAAGAGGGGTGAGCTCCACTGACCCAGATCCATACAATGTCACACACAAGTATAAAATATCTGGATGTAAATTAAAGCACAGCCACCTGAACACAGAGCTATTATTTCAGGAGAATTTTCTAGAATCAGTGAACCTGACAATGGAGGAGTTGCTTCCTTAAAAAGTCCCAAGATGCCTTGGAGACCCAGCTTCTTCATCATCCACAAGCAACTGTCTTGGGCTAGGCTGAGAACTGGGGCGCAAGGGCCCATTGCTGCCAACTCCTTCCAACTGAGCTTTTGGTAAACCCACCACATAGCCAGATAGACTTGGTTACTTTTCAGGCAGAAGAAAAAAACACAAAGAGCTTGAGAGCACTTCTTTAAAGAGCTACTGAGGGATGTTACCATCCAGCTAATGGTCATTGGTATGATACATGAAGGATGGTAAACTTTGGGATTACCAGCTGACATTTGTTCTTAACCTCACCGTCTTTGCATGCTACCATATCTCAGGGTCCCTCAGACAGTGTGTGAACTGAGTCAAGAGGAGGTGTGCAGTGAAGTGCGGAGAGTGTACTGGTACCATGGACGTCACTGCCAGCCTCAACGTTAGACTACCTAAGCGTGTCATAGGTAAAGGGTCAAGGGAAGCATGGCTAGATGGCTTTATTACAGGCATTTTTAAATTGGTGCCAGGTATGGGTTTCATCTTGTAAAGGGAGCCTTAAGTCCAATCAGAAATGGTTGGTTACTCTTCTGATGCTCCTGCCTCTAACATACTAGAAGTGAAAGAGAAAACAGGGACACCAAAAACACAGAAAGTTACGTGCAGTAACATGAATGACTTGTGTGCCAGTACACCCAACACCCAATATAGGACTGGTACTTTCTCAGTAATCAGCACACCAGAGCTACTCATGGGGAAACAGATGAAGCAAACACCTCTAGCTAGGAAAAGAAGTGAACGTTCCTGCAGAGAACATGGGTCCAAATTCACTCCCAAACCATCACCTCTTCCCAGGCACGTAAGGAGAAAACAATTGCCCGTGTGTGTAACTCTTCCAGACAATCCACTCTGTGAAGCCAGCATCACCCTGACTGCAAAACAACAAAAACCACTATAGTAAATAAAAATCACAGACCAGGAGCCTAGACAGAGGGATCAGCAGTTAAAGATAAGAGCATTTGTTGTTCCTGAAGAGGACCTGGGTTAGATTCCCAGCAGCCATATGGGGCCTCACATCTAGCCAATGGTCATTGGTGTGAATAGGTAAAGGATGATAAACTTTGGGATTACCAGCTAACATTTGTTTTTAATCTCACCATCTCTCTGTGTTACCATATCTCAGGGTCCCTCCAACAATGTGTAACTCTAGGACATCTGTAACTCCAGTTCAGGGTGGTGAGGAGGGGTGATTCAGGGGGGAATCTGACATTCTATTCTGATGCAGCTGGTACACAAACATACATGCAGGTAAAAGAAACATACAAATATCATAAAATTAAAAAGAATAAAGTAGAGAGTAATAGAAGAATACACTGGACACCTTGTTCTAACTCTCTGTATAACTGCACATGGATGGATATACAGAGAGAGAGAGAGAAAGAGAGAGAGAGAGAGAGGATGGAGAAAGAGGGAGAGAGGGAGGGAGAGGGAGGGGAGAGAGGTGGGGGAGAAGAAAGAGGAGGAGAGGGGGGGAGGGAAGGGGAGAGGGAAAGGAGGGAAATGAGAGAGAGAGAGAGAGAGAGAGAGAGAGAGAGAGAGAGAGAGAGAGAGAGAGAAGAGAGGAAGAAGGAAGGGGAAGAGGAGGAGGAGGAGAGGACAAGAGGGAGAGAAGGAGAAGGAGGGAGAGAAGAGAGAAAGACAGAGAGGCCTGGTTTCATTCTTTTGCATGTAGACACCCTATGTCCCCAGCATTTTGTATTGAAAAAAATTTTTACCTCCAAAGAGCAAACACCTTTGCCAACATCAATTGACTTAGACTTACTTATGCTATGGTTTACTTTTCTTCTCTGACTAGGTATCTGCTCTTACACCAACATCATGTTGTCTTGATCACTACAGGGCTGGGTACTAGAGCCAGGTAGAGTAATTCCTCCTGTTTTGTTCTTGTTGAGGCTTTGCTTGTATTGTAATGCTAAGTACTGGTCCCCAAGGCCTGGTTGCCCCTAGGGACTAGAGAATCACCCAAGTGACATACCCAAATGATGCTATGTAATCTTGCCCCACAAGTTAACCTTGATTGGTGAGTAAAGATGTCTACAGCCAATTGCTGAGCAGAAGAGAGATAGGTGGGGCTTTTTGGTACCTAGGCTTGGAGTGCGAGGAGACCATGAGGAAGGAGAAGCTGGAGAGAGGATGAAGTCACTATAGGGTAGGTGAATCATGAAAACCTTACCACAAGGGCTAGCCAATTGGAGTTAAGAACTGCACAGAAGGAACATGGTAAATTATAATTTGGGGATATGGACAGAGAAATAGATTCTTTTTTTTTTAAAGATTTATTTATTTTATGTATATGAGTACACTGTAGCTGTCCTCAGACACACCAGAAGAGGGCATCAGATCCCATTACAGACGGTTGTGAGCCACCATGTGGTCACTGGGAATTGACCTTCGGAAAAGCAGTCAGTGCTCTTAACTGCTGAGTCATCTCTCCAGCCTGAGAAATAGATTCTAATAGCATATAAGGGTAGGTACCTGCTCAGCTCTAGTGCTGATTGAGGCTTGTTATTATAAATATAAAAGTTATTTGTCTTTTATCCAGGAACTGAATGGCCAAAGGCAGGGTAGAAGCCCCTGCTTGGGATTAAATATTTTCTACAACATGGTTTCTTTGCTCCAGCCTGTTTTCTGTATTCAGAGCATAACACAGTTCTATGCAAGTTTTAGTATGCTTTTTCATCATTCTGGAAAAGATGTTGATATTTTAATAAGGATTGTGCTGAATCTACACATACCTTTGAGATGTGTGGGCACACCAATGATATTGACTACCCTAATCTATGATCACAAAATATATTTCTATTTTGTTGTATTTTCCCTAATTTCTTTCACCAATATTTTATGGCTTTCTTTTGAGTTATCTCTTACCTCTTCAGCTAAAATTTTCCTGGGTATTTTTTTTTCTTTTTGTATTTACCTGAGGCAAGATGGGGTCTTGATTTTCTCCTTGAATGATTTGCTGTTGGTGTGGTGTCAGTGGCCTGCACTGGGCTTGTGTTGGGTGGAAGACTAACCCTATTTATCATTAATCACCAATGCTAGTGACACAGAGGCTTCATGCTCTAGTTTGGAGGCTCTGGCACTTACCAGCTCAGCTCATCTCCTTTTTATATGGATCTGGCTCCCCTCATCTCACTCATCTCCACAGTCTGGAGATATTCACTGCTTCCTTCCTATCCTTTTGCTGTCTCACCCTGAGCGGGCATCTGTTAGCACTCTTCTGATGGTGCCTTCAACAAGAGCAGATGCCCATGGGTTACATTTTCCTCCTGTTTGTTGTCTGAGTGTGTACATCTTTTCCTTCTATATTATCCATTTGTTTATCCAATGTCTGCCTCATTGCCAAACCATTTCTCCATTGAGTCTGCCTTCCTAGAAGGGCTGGCCTCCTGGCCCCGTCTGCTCAGATACAGTGTGTACCATGAGAGTTCCTCAGGCCTGCTCATCTCAAGCCCATTGGTTTGTCCTTTTAGACACATGGCTTCCAGTTACTTTGTCCAACATCGGTGACTTATTGGTGAGTGGAGTGGTCCCAGTGGCCATCATATTGTTAGGAGGGACATGGATTCTAGCTAGCATCCCTAGAGGTGATTTCTAACTGACCAATTTAGACCCCTCTACATGAATAGATTTTTTCTCTCTCTCTTTAAATCCATATTCTTTTAAATCAATTTGGAGACTTGGAAAGTGAGCCCCAGTGCTCCCCACACCTAGCAGGGCTTATGTAGCAGAGGACATGAGCTTCTAGATCCACAGCTTCTGTCCTCTTGTCCTTCAGGCTATCTGGTCATATAAATTTATGTCCTGGAATTTCACTGAATCTCATTTGTCTTTTGGGTCCACTTCTCCCACGGTGAAGAGGAGTGCATGTCTTTTTCTCATTAAAGTTTATGCAATTGCTTTGTATGCTCTATTTTTCCTACTATATTTATGTGGGCCTCTGTGCAGAGGCCATGCTGAAAGCGGGTGCGGGGGTTTGCCCACGCTGCTCCGTGCCGATCCGGTCTGAGGCTGGCGAAGGCCACCTAGCCGGGAAAGGTTGCGACGGAGCGGCCGACAGTGGAGCGGCCGACAGTGTTCCGGGAGAGAGAACCTCTTCCCGTGTATTACAGTTCTTTGTGATAAAATCTCCCAGACGGCAGAGTAATCTTCAAACACCCTTTATTCTATTCTAGGATCCAGGTTGGGATTTATATATGATTTGGGGATGCTCCGGGGTTTGGCAGCAGGTACTTCTCATTGGCTTGGATTCAGAGTTTAGGGAAACCTTATTTACATGTGGGAGGGGCTTGGGGCCACAACTACGTGACTGGTAGCCACACGTCTCTCCTGGGGAGGTTGCAACTGCACCAGGAGCTAGGTTCCAGGGGGCAGTGACTGAACTCCTCCCGTCCCATGCAGGTGGAAGCTCTGCCCACAGGATTGTAGGTAGAAGCCACCCCCTACCGGGTCCCGGGGTTCAAAGTCCTTGCTCTACCTGAGAACCAGGCTGCCTGTGCACAGATCACCTCCCGACATATATATTATATAGCATCCTAAATATATTACATACTATATAATTACATTTTACATAGTATATATTTATAAATAGTATATAGTATATAATTATAAATATTATATAGTATACTATGTATATTATACATGTATATACTATACATAAATGTATAATATACATAACATACTATATAATATAAATAATATACTATATATATGCTATACTACTATATAATTTATGGTATATAGTATAATATATAGTATAATAGTATATATACTATATATTATAAGGAAACATATACATATTTTCTTTTCAGGTATATGAGTGTTTTGTCTGCATGTATTATGCATTATATATAAATAAAATATATGTATACATATAGTATTTATATATATATACAGTATAATCTACAAATACTATACATATACATATATAATATATGTAATATACTGTATATATAAATTGCATACTATATATACTCTATACTACTACATAATATATAGTATATAGTAAAATATATAGAATGTAATATATAATACATATACTATATATTAAAACGAAACACATACATGTTTTCTTTTCAGGTATATGAGTGTTTTGTCTGCACGTATGTCTGTGTACCTTATGTGTGCTTGATGTCTGCAGAGATCAGAAGAGGGCATCAGAGCTCCTAGAACTGGAGTTACAGATAATTTTGAGCTACTCTGTAGGTACCGAAAATTGGACTTAGGTCCTTTGAAAGAGCAGCAAACTCTGTTAAGTACTAAACCATCTCTGCAGTCTATATATGTACACACACACACACACACACACACACACACACACACACACACACACACGAATACCAGTATACATAATGAAGATACACACAGGTGTGTACTATATAGTGAAGGGGCCTGGAAGCCACAGCAGACAACATGGCAAGATCCCTTCCAAGCCGGATGGGAGTGGGGGCCGAGAGAAGAGGAGGTGTATGCATTTTTAACTCAGAACAGTGGCTCCCATTTACCATAGGGAGGTCAGAAAGAATAGGTGCTAGGGGAGATATCTTCAAATCTTTGAAAGATTGTTTCTATTTTTTTATTTATTTGTTTTACGTATATGAGTACACCATTGCTCTCTTCAGATACACCAGAAGAGGGCATCAGATCCCATTACAGATGGTTGTGAGCCACCATGTGGTCGTTGGGAATTGAACTCAGGACCTCTGGAAGAGGAGTCAGTGCTCTTAACTGCTGAACCAGCTCTCTATCCCTTGAAAGAGCTTTAGTGCTTAGAATTGGAGAAATGCTGAATGTCTTTGGAGAGGGTCAGGGCATGGCAGGCGTCAGAAAAAGTTCTGAGGTTCCTGGTGTCTTCTCCTTGATCCTAGCAATATGAGTTCCTATGTAGAAGAGGGGTTCTGAGCTAGGTTTAGAAATGCTGAACTGGACCCAGGGAGGCACTAGTGTGTGTCAGAGAGGAGGTTGGATGCAGTGAGAGTTGGTATTCTGGGCTAGGAAGGAGCAGCAGGTGCAAAGATGGGGGCATCCATGATGCATACCTGAAGCTGCAGAGGAGAGTGACATCACTTGGATAAGGGAGGTGTGTGAACAGAGAGAACCCCAACTCCCTCTTGAGGTACTTTGTTGCTCCATGCAGGGACAAAGTCTGAGCTATATAGGAAGGATGGAGCAGACAGAAAAGAGAATATCCGCACTGACACCTGAAAAGACTGGGGAAAGAGAGGAAGAGGAGGTGGGATGCCTCCGTAAAAGGCAGTAATGGGATTGGTCAGAGGCTGCAGGTAGGAGGCAGGGGTGTTGGGAGGGAGGTGGAGGTCATTGGGGGTGGTAGTTACAGGGAGGAGGCAGGGGCATTGTGGGTAATGGCTGCAGGGAGGAGACAGGGCATTGGGGGTGATGGCTGCGAGGAGAAGGCAGAGGATATTAGATGTGGTGCTCCATTCTTACCCACCCACTGCTGTTCTTAGACTCATATTTCAAGCCAAGTGTGTTGGAATCTTCTCGGCCTTACCTGTAGGAGCTCATGGTCTACAGGCAGCAGAGCTTCAAAGCAGTGGCTTGTCTTGTTTTTATACTTTTCTCGCTTGGTGGCCCTTGTACCCTGAGGTCCTTGGGAACAGTTTTGGAACTCCATACCTGAGCTTCAGATCACAGTAGTCAGTTCCAGATCTAGAGAGTCAGCAAATCACTGTCTTTAGGTCCACCTATACCAAGTTGGTTCTTGGTCAGGGCTTAGGACAGATGCCACACACACACACACACACACACACACACGGGCACTGACAGTTTTGTGATTCAGTGACATTCCTCACTCAAAATCTGTATTTCAATTTCCTCCAAATTGATCTACTGCCAAAAAAATCCTCTAACTTAGTATTACAAAAATAATCATTACGATCTCCATAAATCATGAGCTTATAGCGGTTATGGTAATCGTGGCTCTAATGACTGTTACATTGAGATGGATGGTGTCCTAATCACTTGGCCTTCATTAGTGTCACAGAGCTGATCCTCTGTAAACCCTCCCCCCACGTGTTCTGGTGACAAGCAGTCCCTCCAGCTCCCAAAGCATCCGTCTTACTCAAGTGCCCTGGTCATGAGAGGCCTGACCACATCTGTTGCTAGACATTTCCTGGGGAGTCTATTTCACACCCAGAGAGAACAACAATAACAAAAACACTAAGTAAATGATTCCATCCAGGTCCAGCAAGTAAAACAGTGAATTTATTGGAGTTATATGGAGGAACGTGAGTCAGGGATTCCATACAAGAACATGAGTAATGAAGTTAATGGCTTTACCTAAGAGTCACACTTCAGAATGAGTGGTGACCCAGGAAAGTTGCATCATTGGAGTCTTCCATCTCCTGTATACCCTAACACTCCAGGAATGCTGGAGGGAACTTGTGGCTGGAACCTCAGGTGAGGGGATTAGGACCGTCCAACTCTTGGGAAGGTACATTTATAGGTCTGATCTCCTGAGGGTCTCATGAGGTTGATATAGTTGCTTTGATTTTTCTAGAAAGCAAAAGACCAAATCATGCCTAGAGAACAGGATTCCACAACAATATCAAAGTCAGATCACCTACATCCCACACAGTCACATCCACCCATCCCAGGCCTGTGTGTGCTTCGCTGTACACTCAAATCTCCCACTTTGCCTGGGAATGTGCCAAGGACCAAAAATAGGCAGGGAAGTGGGTGCCCCTACATGCTCTGTAAGGTATCAATGGCAACTGTAGCTGTTTTCAGGGTGCTAGGGAAGGGACTTTCTGCCTTGCTTGGCCAGAAGAGCCATTTTATCAGGAGAGTCTGAGCTAAAACACGCCATTCACAGTGGGACAATACTAAAGGGGAGCTGGTGACCTCATGGGCCCTAAGCACGTATGTGGGATGATAGGACATAGTAGGTAGTGCTTGTCTTTTTTTGTGGTGTGTGTGGGAGTGAGTGAGTACGCACGTGCGTGAGTGTATGTGAGGCCAAGGACAACCTGAGATGCTTTGCTTAGGTGCTGTCCACCTTTCTTCTTTGAGACAGGGCCTCTCACTGACACGGAACTCAGAGTAGACAAGGTTGGTCAGTGAGCCTCAGGGATCTGCTTGTCTACGCCTTCTCAGTGCTGAGACTACAGTCTTGCACCACCATGCCTAGCTTTTCTTTAAACACTGGTTGCTGGTGTCAAACTTAGGCTCCATTACATGCGTGACAAGCACTTTAAACTGAGACATGTTCCCAGTTCTGAGGGTTATCTTTTAAGATATTTGTCTGCCTATCTCTATGGGTTCTGAGCTGCAGATTCAACGAATAGTGGCTATTTGAAGTTTGCTGGGTGAGAGAGAATCATTCTTAATTGAGGATGTGACCACTGCTGGCTTCCCATGGATGACCCTGCGCCCATCTGCCTATGTGCAGCACTTATTAACTCATTGGGTTAATAACAACACCAAAAAGACATGAAGTTGGAGAGATGGGGGAGTTGAAAGAGAGGAAGGGAAGAAAAATATAATCATACTTCATTGTATGAATGCATAAAATTCTCAAAAAATAAAGAAAAAATATGCTACTATAGCTGACATGTGCTATGGAATTAGCCTACAACAGTTGTATCTGTACTGAGTGTGTGTATTTCTCCTTGTCCTCATTCATTAAGTAATACATAGTTCCTCACAGCATTTCAACATTTAGCTGTTCAAATACCTAGAGCTGGCTTATAGTTTGAGGAGGGCTATGTGTTGGTTTCATGTAAATGCTACGCAATTTTGAATAAGGGCTGTAATCAACCTTGGATTTTATCTACAGGAAGCCCTAAAACCAATTTACCAGAGATGCTGAAGGAGGACATGTGCACTCACTGCCTGCACTACACATGTCAGACAGAGACCCTCTATAATGACTGGGACTCATTTTCCCTATCACTATCTTGAGGCATCGATAGAAGACCAGGTATGGTCAGGAGGGCTCACACAGGAGACTACAGATGCAAAAGTTTCACCTGTAAGGGTCAGAAGCTAGATCTGGAATAGTCCCTTTCAAGCCCTGTGCTGGGCAGTGCTTTGTCTTTCTGGGAACAGTCCAAGGACTAGATAAGATGCATCTTATCTAGTCAAGCCTTGGCTCTCAAGCCAGGTTCCCATGAGAATGTTCAGGTCTTCTGTCTACTTCCTTTGCAAAATTAGGAGAGACATGTTGACTGCTCTCATGAATGCAGTGGACAGACTCCAAGTTCATGAAAACCCTGACTTTCCCTCCAAGAGTATGTGAAGGGTGAGGGAGTTTCATGCCTCCTCTGTGATGTTGGACCATGCTGACTCACCTCTAATCTCTCCATACTTGCTCCCATATACAACAGGTCTGTCTTTCACTAACCCCCAGACTTCTCAGACCACTCTCCTTTCATCTTCATGAAATATTCGTGTAACTGATTTACATATTTATTACATTGATTCTGCAATTGAATGAAGGTCATAGAGGGTAAGACCCCTCCCTGCTCCCATTTCTGGGCATCTCTCAGCCTCTAGAACAATGGTAAATCAATGGAGCAAAGTCCTTTTCTTAGTCAGTGTTCTATTGCTAAGAAAAGACACCATGACCATATCAACTCTTATAAAAAGAAAGGATTCAATTTTGGGGCTTGTTTACAGTTTCAGAGGTTTAGTCCATTATCTTCATAGCAGTGAGCACTGTGGCATGCAGGCAGACATGGTAGCTGAGAGTTCTAGATCCAGATTTGAAGGTAGTAGGAAGAGAGAGACAAAAGGCTAGCCTTGAGTTGTTGAAACCCCAAAGCACACCCTAGCAAAACACTTCCTTTAACAATACCATGCCTTTTAATCCCTCTCAAATAGTGTCACACCCTAAGCATTCAAATATATGAGCCTGTGGAAGCCATTCCTATTCAAACAATTATAGTCCCATAACAAACATGATGGGGCAATGGATAAGTAGATGGGTAGGTAGATTAGTGGATGAATGTACAGAAAAATGGATGTGTAGAAAATAGCTGGATGAATTGATGAGTGGATGGATGGACGGATGGATGAATGGATGGATGGATAGAGATAGAGATGGATAGAGGCATGAATGGGTAGGTGGGTAGATAGATGAATAAGTGAATGAATGGATGGATGAATTTGTAGATAATGGATTAATTGGAGGACTACTGGGCAGTCTCTGCAAGTAAGTAGCTGCCCAAAGGAGCCTATTGATCCCTGGGTCATCACACTTTTCTGACCAGCATATGACCAGCTACTAGGGTTATTCTGGGAAGTTGGGGTTATTACCTCTAGAGGCTGAGTGTCCGGAATATAGGGCCCATCTCCCACAGGAGCAGCCATGGTGGGGCATCTTGGTGTACTCCCACTGAGTGAAAAGACCCACAAGGCTGTCATAGGAAAAGAGGGTGTGTTGAGTTTCAAGGACCCTAACCTATTATATACCGCCTAGAAGAGATGTAGCTCTAGCAGATCTTCCCGTCATAGAGTCCAGGGTCTAGTGAAGCTTTAGAGGCCTGTGGCCAAGAGTGACCTTGTCTTTCAGTAAGCACATAGGAACTTAATAACCTGCAGAGTTTGGACTCCAAGAACAGTAGTACCAAGTGGAGGGAGTGGTGGCAGCTGCTATGGGTTCTTTGGAGGGCCACATTTCCACACACCCAAAAGCCAGGGACTCTATTCTTGCAGGCTTAACTTTCTTCTCATGCTCTGTGAGCCCCTGAAGTCAAAGCAGGTCATTGTGTGCCTCATGGTTGCCTGCAGCCTCTATGACCATGCCTGGCCACAGTTGTCTGGCTTTCCTCTGAAATAGGTATATTTGGGTTAGAACTGGCCAGAGCATAAGAACTAAGAAAGAGAACTTTGGTTTTCCCATAGCCAGGATCTGTCTGTTCCTGCCAGGCTCAAATTATTTCAATTAGCAGGACACTCTCCAGTTCCACCCATTTTCCTGTAAATGACAGTATTTTGTTCTTCTTTATGGCTGAATATGATTCTGTTGTGTATGTAGACCACATTCTCTTCACCCATTCATTTGCTGATGGCACCATACCTTGACTATTGGATAGTGCTGCAATACACGCAATGTAAACTCTGTGGCATGTGTGCAAGGGTATGCATTAAAATGTCATAATGCATTATGCATACAAAATTAAAATATTTCGAAAGGATGGGACAGCTGGCCAATAAAAAAGGGAATCTGTAGTGGGTGGGTGGGAGATATGGGTGTGGCTCTCCTCTGCCTCTCCCTATTCTACCTCTTGGGGCTGAGAGGTAGAAGCTGCCTTCTGCCTCCAGGGTTCCCTGGTCCTCTTGGAGGGGCAATGAGGCTATAAAGGGAAGCAATAACATTCTCCTGTGATGGCAGTTAGTGGGGAGGGACTGATCCCTCCTGGAACTCTGAGGCAGATAACAATGGGAAAGACCCCAAAGACTTCAGGTGCTAGGAACTTTAAGGTTAATTAACCTGAGAAATTTTCTATCCATTTCCATGGAAGCAAAATCAGCAAGGACTCCTGAGTGTCATTGTCTCTGTCCTAATGTGGGAATTCCATGTTTGTTCTCTGGGGCTTTCCTGCAGTAGCCTGGCCCACACTATCCACTCCCAAGGTTAGCAGCTGTTGGGAGGACAGAATGATAAAGAGATAATCAGCTACTCAGAGGGTCAAAGTTACCTGGAACTGCTGTGAGTCACATCTGGTATGAGAATTCAGGAATGCTAAGGATATTCCAGGACCCTCAAGACAGTTTAAAGCATACTAGAATATCCACAAGATAGCCTAAGACATCCAAGATATACAGGATGGCTCGAGATACTTCTGGGTACCCCAGGACAGTTAAGGATGAGCCACAACCAACAGCACCAGTTAGCATCCTTCGACTTCAAACCTAGCACACTGCAGCTCCAAACCCATGCCTGTCTCCTCTCTAACGAAAGGGCTCCTTTGTCATCTCCCATTCCCTGAACTCCCTTAGTGACAGGCAAGGTCCCATGCCACACAGGTGCTTCTGGGTGTCTTCCTCCCATATCCATCTCCTCTGAAGTTCATGGTCCCTGCCAGCATGACTGGGACTGGGAGGTGGCTGGCTCCTGGTGGTTAGGCAAAAGGCTGCTTGCTGAGACCTGAGTGGTGACTGCTGTTTGCTGCCTGCTGTCTTTGTCCTAGCTTGTGAGAGCATGTACTGTCATCTCAGAGGTTCCTCATTGTCTTCCCAGAGGGAAGGAGCCAGGCCCTCAGTGACCCAGATCCTGACAGCCAGTAGGCAGCTGTGCTTTCTGCTGCCTTGTCCTTGTCACAGCAAGTGTGGAGCTGTCCAGAGAAGGATGCCCTTGCTGTTCTGAACTCCTCATCCAGGATACAGGGATGCTTGGGTGACCCTATACTGTGCCAGGTATCCTCAGAGTGGGGAGACACTCTGGAGCTAGAAACATAGACAGGATTTAAAAAAAAAACATAAACAAGAACCAGAGCTGAGAAGGAGAATCTGAATACAACCAGTGAGCCAGAGTCACCAGATGGCCACACATGGTGCTAGATGACTTCTGACAGTATGAGTGTTTCTGAATGAGGAATTGTGACAGCTCCTTTCTGTCTAGTGCTAGGTCATATCCCATGTTGCAGGGTATCTACTCTCCTGGGTGTTAAATCTCTGTGTGTATGTGTCTGTCTGTGTGCATGTGTGCATGCACATGCTAATGCATGTTTTCTGCTTCTCTGGGTTAACATCAGACCCCTACAATCCCCAGATCCTGAATTAGGAGAGTTTGTTTTCATAAGTTCTGTCTTCCAAAATGCTGCACTATTTTGCAACCCCTCCAATAATGCCTGGGTTTCTTCTTATTCCATCTTCTGCTCAAAATTCGGTGTCTCTGATGTGCTTGATAATTTTGACTAAACTATATGTGAGCGTGTAGCTTCTTATCACTGCTCAGGCCTGTTTTTCATGGTGAATGAGATTAAACAGCAGGAGGTGCTCTGAATCACATCCTGGACAGCCATGAGTTCACTAACAGGCCGAGAATGGATCCAAGGTCTACCAAACATTTCTCTCTTTCCTTTCTATCCCAGCACACTACCACAAACCAAGCCACGGCACCTTGTGCATCAAGAATGGCTCACAAGAAGGAGGGCTCAAGGCATATTCAGCAGTAAAACCCTGATCTGAAATGGCAGAGAAAATATCAGAAGGAGCCAGGTTAAGGATTTTGGGATTGGGAATTCAGAGCAGCAGTGACTAATGTGTTAAGGCTTAGCTAACTTTTCACAGATAAGAGTTCTAAAACACGAAGAAAGGGGCATCAGGAACAAGGGAGCAATGTATGCAGAAAGGAATGCAAGCACACAGTCGAAACCAAAACACAGAATTGGTAACAGCAACAGCAACCTTAATGGACTCTGCCTTCAGTTGGGTCATGAGCAGATGACATAGCTGAGGGGGAAAAAATCTCTAAGCTTGAAGACATCTCAATAGAAGTCTTCAAAACTGAAAAGAAAAGGGCACAAAGACAGACTAATAGAACAGGGTATCAGGGACTGTCAAGGTACAAATGCACATGATGGGAATGACAGGGGAGAGGAAGGAACAAGGGACACGTTTGAAATGACGAGTGTTAAGGTGCACCAGACTTAGGAACAGGTACTAAAGCACAGATCCAAGGATCTCAAAGTGCATCAAGCAGACTATTATCCCCACCCCCAAATACTCAAACCCTTTTAGTTACAAACTGTAACTTCATAAAAATCAAAGGGTTTTTTTTAATCTTGAAAGAAATCAGCCTGTAAACCACATTATCTAAAGAAGCCACACAAACGAAAGTAAACTGAAGTGAAATATTTAAAGCATTAGAGAAGAAAACAACAACCCCGAATGCTATGCTCTGCAAAATTATCTTTCAGAAGCAAGGAAGGAAAACATTTTAAGAATTTATGCTGGTTCCACACACTTCCTAACTCATATTACAGGACCAGCATGGTCTAGAAAACAAAGCCAGTCAAAGACACTGGAATAAAATACAATTATTTTTATGAAATAACACAAATATTTTTATGAACACACAATAAAATACTAGCCAACAATTTTAGTCAGTATGTTAAAATAACCATACCCTCTGACCAGGAAGAATTTCTATTTGGGATTCTGTGGTGGTCCTGACTGTGAAAAGAAACTGGTTACTATAGCATTCTTAAACAAAAATCATGTGATCAACTCAAATGATACAGAAAAAGTATTTGATGAAATTCAACCTTCATCCATAGTAAAAACACTCAAAAAACATAGATTAGAAGGAAATATCAACATGTCTTAGGGTATCTATTGCTGTGAAGAGACACCATGACCAAAGCAACTTTTATAAAGAACAGCATTTAATTGGGGCTTCCTTACAGGTTCAGAGGTTCAGTCCTTTATCATCAAGGTGGGAGCATGGTAGTATCAAGGCAGGCATGGTGCAAAAGGAGCTGAGAGGTCTATATCTTGTTCTGAAAGCAAAAGGAGAAGACTGGCTCACAGGCAGCTAGGAGAAGGGTCTCAAAGCCCACCCCCACAGTGACACATTTCCTCCAATAAGGCCACACTTACTCCAATAAGGCAACACTTCCTAATAGTGCCAGTTCCTGGGCCAAACATATTCAGACTACCACAATATATGTGAAACCTTCAAGAATAACATGTACAGTGCTGAAAAACTGAATGCTTGTTTCAAAGATCAGCCACAAAATAAGACTTGCTTTAATTCTTTGTTTAGCACAGTACTAGAAGGCCTAGCCAAAACCATTAGGCAAGAAAAATAAATAGAAGGTAGTAAGCTAAGAGAGGTCTTCCCAGCAAATGGGGTTAGAGAAACTAGGTCTTATGTACAAAAAATGAACTGGGACCTCTATTCTTCACATATACAAAATTAATTAAGAATGGGCTCTGAGATCTAAGTACAAGACTGAAAATATCAAAATTCTTGGAAGAAAAAATATGAGACAAAAGTATCCCAGCACTGTGGGGGTGGTGTCTTCTTGAGCTGGATACAGAGTGCATCAGCAACAAAGGGAAAGAGGCAAACTGGACTTCATGGAAAAAATTACAATTTGTACTTCCTAATATAAGTAGAGTAAACTGACAAGCAGAAAGATGGGGGGAGTCACATATCTGATAAGAGATCAACATGCAGACTATAAGATTCCTGAAACTCCGCAACAAACAAGTTGACTTTTGCCATTATTTTGCTAAATGGACATAGCACTAAACTATCTCCTAACAACTTATAAGCTTCTATTTACAGTAGATGGTTATTAACAGAAGACCCACAATTGGCCAGAATATAGGAGACTGCAGAATGCTCAGCCCCAGATAAACATATGTGCTGCATTCTCTCCTCTTAAGGCCCAGGGATCCTTGTGTAAGAGAGTGTATGGGATGGATATTCTTGGTTGTCGACATCACTACATTTAGATTCAACTAAAACCGAAGTGGTTGTGTACACCTGTGAGGAATGTTTTCTTATTAATAAAATCATTTGAGGTGGAAAGACCCACTTTTAATGTGTATCCTTTTAGGTGAGGAGATACACCATTAATCCAGATCTTTTGCATCGAGAAGATCTACCTTTAATCCAGGCCACACCGTCTTCTGGCAGTCTATATAAAGGACATGGAAGAAGAAAACCTTCTCATCTCCACTGGCTTTTGAGCCTACATGTTTTGGGGGATTCTGGGATGTATGGAAGATCAGCTGAGACATCCAGCTCTGTGGACTGAACAACTATTGGATTCTTGCAGTTTCCACTGAGACATAGCCATTGTTGAAGTAGCTGGACCACAGGCTATAAGCCACTCTAATACATTCCATATATATTCATCCTATCAGATCTGTTCCTTACAGAAACTCCAACTAATACAAGGTGGAAAAAAATGTAAGAGCCAGAGGTGATGGAAATGGTATCTTCAGGACACAGCAGGGATGCTGCTCACATGACCTCACACTGGCTATGACAGCAAGCACAATACCTGAATAAACTTAAGCCAGACCAAATCCCAGCATGGAGATGGGAATTGGGCATGAAATCCCACCCATAGCAGCAGAGTTATAGCCTACTGCTTGAGACTGAGAAAGGAAGGTTGTAAGTTGACCAAACTCCATTGAAAGACCACGCATCCAAATACAAAAAAACACATAGTTAAGTGGGTAAAGAAAGGGAACATGGACCAGGGAAGAGTTGGGGTATGAATATGATCAAAACACGTTATATAAAACTCTCAAAGAATTAATAAAATCAAAGACTTGAATAGATGTTTCTCCAGTAAAAATTTACAAGGGTCTAATAAGCACACAACAATTAGAATACACCTTAAAACAGACTGCAGTAAGTGCTGGTGAGGATGTGAGGACTCTGAAATGCTTGTTCTCTGACAGTAGGGATATAAAATTTGGCAGCCACTGTGCAAAACAGTGTGGCAGCTTCTCAAAAAATAAGAATGGAATTAATTACCATGCATCCAGAAAGCCCACTTCTAAATTATACCTAAACAGACTGAAAGCTGAGTTTGAAGAAATGCTCATGCACTCACATCATGCTAGTGTTATTCACAACAGTGTAAACGTGGCAGCTACTGGAGTGTCCATCAATAGACAAGTGGGTAAAATGTTTGAGAGTTGTAGATGCCAGGGAACATCACTTGGCTGAAAAGGGAAGGACATTCCTATAATACAGTACAGATGGGATCTGGAAGATGCAATAAATGGCATCAGCCAGTTACAAAATGACAAATTCTGAATAATACTATTTACATGGAGTATTCAGATTCATAGTAGATAAATGATGTGGGTGATAAAAGGTAGGTAGGTAGATAAGATAGATTATAGATGATAGAAAGATAAGATAGATAATAGCTAGCTAGCTAGATGATTTGCAGAGACCCCTCAAGGAATTGTGGTTTCTGGGTCTGCGCAGATGGAACATGAAGATGTGGCACTTTGCTTTGGCAGGAGGAACATTCTATAGATGAATGATGCTGTACAATGTGAACTTTCAATGCCACAGAATGATGCACGTGGAACAGTCAGAATGATACAGTTTAAAGCCATGCATATTTTAGCATAATTTTTAAAGTAAATAAATGATGGCAAGGAAATTCTAAAAATCAGTGAACTAGAATAGTTAAAAGTGTGTGTGTGTGTGTGTGTGTGTGTGTGTGTGTGTGTGTGAGTGTGTGTGTGTGTATGTGTGTGTGTAAGAAAAAATTCAGGGAGCATTTGCTGGGAGCACTTGCCTTGAAAGAGATGTGAGTAGAGTTGAAAGGGGAAGGGAGGGTTAGGTCCTGGGGAAGAGAGGGAAGTAGTGATCATGGTCATGAGACATCATTGTCTGATATTCTCAAAGAACTAATAAGCGAACACAAAGAGAAGGAGTTCATCATGGAGAAGGGAAATGCTTTAGGTCAGACCTCTGGCTCACACTGGGGAAGGAATGCCAGGACCCAGTGATGGCAGAAGAACAATATTCCAGTTTTATTACTCTTAATCTAAAAGATAATCCCACTGTTCAGTTAGTGGATAACAGAGGATTGATTTTATAGAAAAAATATATATAGATTGTGGAAGAGAGCTGATAGACAAATAGATGACAGACATAATAGGTAATAAATGACTAATAAAATATGTGGATGATAAAGATAGATTAATGGGTACAAAATTGATAGATAATAGATAGATAGACAGATGATAGATAATAGATAAATGGATAGGTCGATAGATAATAGATACCTGATCATAAATGGTAGATAGATAGATAGATAGATAGATAGATAGATAGATAGATAGATAGATTATAGTGATAGAAATAGATGACAGATAGGTAGATAGACAGCTGATAGAAACCTATGACAGACAGACAGAAGACAGATAACAGACACATGTTATCTAAATGGTAGACAGATATGCTTACATCCCCTGCATAGCCCTGTCACCTGAGTCCTCACCTCTCTAATATGCTAAGTCCTTCCCACCTAAAGAACCCAGCTCTGGCTAAGTCTAAGCCAGCATGAGGCCAACACTTTCAAGGGGACAGCACTGTTGGGCGCTCTCCTTCTCAGCCTAGCTCCCACCCCAGACTGCAAGCTCCTGCTGTCACACTAAGTGCTTTGTTGGGTCTGCTACCCTATGGTCTATTAGTCCTGCTACATCTGTCCTTTGCCCCTCTTTCCCTTCTCCTTTCCTCCTCTCCTCTTTTTTCTTCCCTTCTTCTCGCTCAGGAAAGCAGTGTGGTACTTGATGTCCTGAAACCCATCCTGCCAACCACTCCTGTGAAAGGCCAATCTTTCCAGCTCTTGTTCCCAACTTGGCTTGATTTTTAATAAGTAGTTGAAGGCTAGAAACTCAACAAGACATCCACTTTTGATGAAGAGATTGTGCGTTAATAAAAAGGAATGAAAAACCTGTCCTTGCTGAGGCCTCTGGGGATCATCAGCTTGGAGGACTGTATCTGCCTTGCTCTCTCCTAGGGAGGCAAGGCACTGTTTCTGGACCCAGCAGAAGCAAGACTCACCACCAGGGACCCTTACACTTGAAGCTAGATATTCACAAGCAAACAAAAAACCTGTTTCCTCCTCTGCCAGAGCATTGGCTTCCTGTTGGCTCTGCTCCTTATCCCTTTCTTCTGCTCCTTGGAAAAGACCTCTCCATCAAGGCAGAACACCCGAGGGAATGGCAGGTCTCTGTAACTAACCCAGTGTGACACCTCTGGGCTAGTGGTGAGTCCAGTACAGATCTGTTTGAGCTTGCCACCCTCAGGTGCTCAGACTCAGTCTATTGGTACATGCAGCAGAGGAAGGGCTTACAGTCTCCCACCACAGATGCGAGGAACTTCTTCTAAATAATAAGAGTCTTCAGTGGTTGCTGGGGCCATTCATGCAAGGGGTGCTGGGATCTCTGCCACTGGGATCTGTGCTCTTGAGACTTCCCCTGTCTGTGAACATGAAACAAATCCAAGGTCATACTTCTAATAAATAGAAATAGGCAAAGAGGTGGGGCTTATTTCCAACAAGAAAGAAGAGGTCACTCTGTGGCTGTGAGTCTCAAAACACTTAACCCAAGGGCTGGATAGATGCTGAGACATTAAGAACATTGGCTGCTCTTCCAGAGTTTAGCAGATTAAAATCAGCTGCAATATTCCCTGCAGATTCAGAAGACCTTATGCCTCTTCTAGTCTCTGTGTGCACCAGGCATAAAGGTGGTGCACAAACATACACATAGGTACATACATTGAAAACGGAAGCAAAAAGGCAATCCAGCCCCTTTCTTTCACCCATCATTCAGTATGGCGTTTTGTGATGAAGGAGCCCCATTGTAGGGCACTAAGGGAGATAGCTGTCCATGGCCTATGAGGTTTCAAATCCAGTCAAAAGCCAGGCCAGATTGTGGACCTCCAAGTGAGCACATAGCAGCCACACTTTCTGTTGCCTCAGGATGCTAAAAAGAAGCTTCCCGCCAAAATTTGCTACACAGCAATAGACATCCAAGTTAAGTAGTCACAGCTTCTGTGTGTCTGTGCGTCCACGTGTCTACACGGTATATGTAGAGCCTATGTATATGTGTCTCTACGACTATGTGCATGTATGAGCATATCTCTCTCTCTCTCTCGTGTGTGTGTGTGTGTGTGTGTGTGTGTGTGTGTGTGTGTATCCCACAAAGGTGGTTTCAATCAAGCCCAAGTGTAGGTCCAGTGACCGCTGTCACAGCAGGCCATCTGTACTTGGCTCTGCCCCTGCCCCACCAGCAGGGGGTCTTCAAAGGGCTTTCCTGGACTCCCCATGCTCTCAGATCAGTGCTCGCTGGATTATTCTGACGCAAACAGCACTTTGAGAGTGTTTGAAAGCACTCAGTGATCACCTCCTCACGAGCTGCGTCTCCCTCTGCACCATCTCTACATCCATTTCTAGATGACAAATGGACTCTGAAGCATATGAGAGGAAGACTTTCCAAATGGTGCAACACTGCCCGCTGCTCTCTCCTTTCCCTAGTGCTAATGGCTCTCAGTGTATCTCAAGCTCTTAATAAAAACGAACGACAACACTGAGCAACTGTCTCTCATCACACTTCAGACAAGCAGAGTAGCAAGGGATTCTAGGCTAAGGAACCTTGGGAGATAAACAGGTTGCAGTCTCCATGCTGGGGTCCTCCTGATGGTCTTCACTGGGACAGCAGGGAGGCTGCTGAAATCTTAGATCCCATCAGATGATCAGTCAACATATGGGCAAATAGACATTACACAGAGTCTATTCCAAGATGGTTCTGTCTGAGAGAGAGGGAATGGGAAGGTGATGAGAACAGGGTAAGTTTTTATACAGGGAGTGTGTATCATTACCTCTGTGTGTCTTTCTCCAAACTTTCAAACCAGCCAAAGCAGATACCTCACTCGTATCCAGCCTCAGAAACTCTAGTGGTCCCAGTTTCTTAGGCAAGGTCCTGGGATCTGAGAGAGGACATAGTATCAGCCATGTCCAGAATCCCAAGTAGATTGTCACACATGCCAAATAAGGGCCTGTAGTTATGATGGACAGGAGAAAAGAGGGAGAAACTCCGAGGGAGGAAAGGAAAGATAAAAGGAGGGAGGAAAACCAAAGAGAGGAAATCGAGTGTGTTATTCACAGGATCAGTGTTCCAAACACTCCAGTGTTGAAGGGAAGAGGCATCATCTAGCTGTAAGGGTCTCTTGGAGAATCTGTGCTTGAAAACATGACAAGACAGTTGTTCTTGAAGGCTGTGGAGTAGCTAGTCTAAGTGCATGAAGTCTCTGAGACACCCAACATATTAAAAAAAAAATCAGGAGCCTGGAATGGCATATCTAAGGGAGCCTCAGACTTCTCCAAATTTGTGGTAGTTATGAAAGTCTCCATATTGACTAGTGAAAATGACAGTCATGTGGAAAAGTCACCCTGTGTTCCTAAAGGGGGACAGGCTAGATGAAGTAGACCTGGAATTAGAGTGCCCAAGTGTCCAAAGGGCCTGGACATCTGAGAGTTAACACTCACCTGATAAAACGCCATTGAGTTGGAAGACCCCTGTCCTCTGCTCAGCGGAAGGGGCAAGTCTACCTATCGAATTTTTTAGGACTCCTAGTAGCCAAGTGAACTGGCCTCTCTTTCCATCCAACCTTAAGAAAAGAAAACCTTTTGATTGACCAAATTTGAAAACCAGGATTAGTTTAGTAGTTCAAAGAAGCCAATGAGCAGAATAGTATTTAGCAAGGTTCTACCAGGGAGCACTAGCTGCTGCTTCAGGGGATGATGGGTCTGACTGTGAAGAACTGTGGCTCAGTATTTATCATCAGCATTCAGTGACTCTCTGGACGGTCATCCCGCTCAGGCCTGTCCCAAAGGATGGCCACAAGGCAAACTTGTTGAGTACTGGTACCCCTTTGAGACACTAGGTGTCAACTGTCTTCAAGTCACATGCTCCCAGGGGTGTGGGGAACCCAACACGACTGTTTCTAAGTCTCAGTCTCTGGGAAATGGTTACAAAGCAAAATAACCCCTGGACAGATGAGTGGAGACCTTATTCAAGAGGCTGCCGTTGAAGCCATGCAGATGCCAGCAAGCATGGAAGGACCAAGAGGGAAAGTCTCTGTATTCATGGCAGTAGACAGGGCGTCTACAGGGCAGTTGAAGATGAGGTGAGAAGAGAGCATGATGGGACAGGGAGTAAATGTGAGCCATTCTTTCTAAAGGAGGCGCTGAGATTTGGAGCTTTCTCTCAAATGGGGATGCACCAGCATCTAGAGCCCTGAGGGCACAGACAGGGCTGCTGAAGCTTGGCCAAGATTGTCAGAGGGTCAGAAGCATGCTCATCTGTCTCTTCCCCTTGAGCGCGAGTTGAGGAACATTCTGGTTCTTCAGCAAGGGCTGGCCAAGCTCATTTAGGGAATGAGCAGGTGGGCAGTCCTGGACAATTAGCTCCAAGGACAGACTCCTCGCCTCTGCTTTGTGACTCTATTCATTCACCCGTCCATGCACTCACTGTGGTGGTGTGACTAGGAATGGCCCCCATAGACTCGTGTGCTTGAATGCTTGGCCCACAGAGGATGATACTATTAGGAGGTGTGGCCTTGGAGGAAGTATGTCACTGTGGGGCAGGCTTTGAGGTCTCAGAAGTTCAAGCCAGTCACTTTCTGCTGCCTGCTCATCCAGATGTAGAACTCTCGGTTACATCTCCAACACCTTGCCTGCCTGCAGGCTGTTATGCTTCCCGCCAGAGTGATAATGGACTGAACCTCTGAAACTGTAAGCCAGCCTCAATTAAATGTTATGTTTTTATAAGGGTTGCCATGATAATGTGTGTTACTTCACAGCAATAGAAACCCAAAGACACCCACCAACCCATTGATTCATTTCTTCCCCTACCCATCTATCAATCTATCCTTCTTTCCATCCATCCACTCATCTATCCATCAATCCATCCATTCATCCATCCATCCATCCATCCATCCATCCATCCATCTATCCATCCATCCATCCATCTATCCATCCATCCCACATTTTCCTGTTCTGTGGCCTGCAATGATAAGAAATGGGAAATATATGAGCAAGAAGCCCAGCTCTATCTTTGGAGAGGGAGTACAGGCTCATGGGATTCCTGGTCACCAGTCTCTTGAACAAATCTCCAGATATAGACACACAACCTTAGGCCTCTTAGGTGAAAGACGGCCAAGGCAAGAGTGAAGGAACCACTAACTTAGGTACACAAGGCCACAGGGCAGGCACTGGAAGCAATGCTTGGGCCTCCTCAAATCCCAAAATAAAACACAAAAGCAGGGCTGCCTTGCCTCAGTGATGAGATTGGTGATGAATGGAATTCCAGGGCACCATCCGTTTCTCAGGAGGTTTGGGCTGTTTCTAGGAGATGGGTTAGAATGTACTCTTCTGGTTGGGCTTGCTTTTGAACAAAGAAACAAGGCAGAGCACATACAATGAAATGGATTGGATGGGAAGCCAAAGGACTGTGCACATGGTGGGTTACGTGTAACAAGTCACCCACTCAGCCATGCTGTGCAGGCAATGGCAGAGGACCAGCAGATGCAGATGCCCTGTGGGGAGCATGCCTCCAACGTCCTGAAGGCAGAAGAGGCCTTTACCACACAGATTGTATGAAGAACCCTTAGATATGAAGGTGACCCATTCCTCAGGCACAGGCCCACCTTGAAGTGCTCAGCCTAATCGTCCACCAGGGCAGTACTATTCTCTGGCTGTAGAACCTGTCTGTGTGTGCTGATTCTAGGTATTAACTTCTAAACACCAGGAGAGCACAAGTCAAAGACTCATAGTCTCTCCTAACACATCCCTGGATGCAAGAAGAGGCCTGGGATGACCAAAGCAGCCACAACAGGAAGCTGAAACAAGAGCCGTGACCATCTAAGTGCCAACAAAGTTAATAACATTTTCCCACCAACAATTCCACATGAGATACAATTGCCTGTCTGCCTGACGCTCAGGCTCTTGAAGAAACAACTGCGTTATTGGACTGTACACACCAACTGTCTTCTGAGACTGCAAGTTCCATGGACCCTAAGAAGACTTATGCCTGGCCCACCCACATTTCACCCAGCATGCAGAGGTGGACCCCACAGAAAACTGATGAGTGAAGAGAGAGTATACCTCAGTTTGGGAAGGAGAGAACCTCACCTATGGATATGTACCCATGGGTACATATGCACACACATGGAAGTGCACATGTGTGCATACAGACATGTTCACAGATCTGAAGTGCACACACACTTGTATGTCACAAGCACATGTGTCTGCACACAACATACTGCTATGCCCACACACACGGACAGGCCCATATATGTCCATATGACACAGCTGAGTGCCATACAAGAGAGGACTTATTGTGGATCCAGACTTAAGAATGATCTGCTGCATGGGTCTCTGTCTGGGGGACTATGACTGGTCCCAAGACTTGGATGACCCGTGTAATTGCATTGAGCTCCAGGTCTTCCTTCTTTGCAAATGCATGAGACTTCTGTCTAGGGACTGCCCAGAGCCTGAAGGATTATCAGTGTGATAGAGGAGGAGAGAATTCATGGAAGGGCCATCTGCAGTTGACACACTCACTGCTACTCTGTCTTTGTAGTTCCCGTGATGGTAGAGACGGGGGAGAACCTACCCATGCCAGAGATATGAGGGCCTGGGTTCACGGTGGGGGAATCACAGATGTCTAAGAACGGGACTATGCCAGAAAGCTCCATGAGGATTGTCCTGGTCCCTTGCTCCACTCTTGTCCTCTGTGTGTCCTTCCCCACCTCCACTAACATCCAAAGCACAATTCTTGCAATCAGCTAGAGCAGGGTTCTCAACCTTCCTCATGCTGTGACCCTTTACTGCAGTCCCTCATGTTGTGGTGACACCCCAACTATAAAATTATTTTCATAATTGTGATATGGTTGCTGTTATGAATCATAATGTAAATATCTGTGTTTTATGATGCCCTTAGGTGACCCTTGTGAAAGGGTCATTCAACTTCCCAGGGGGTCACGGCCCACAGGTTGAGAACTGCTGAGTTAGAGACACACAGGCATGTGAATAGGTCCATCTGTAAAAAGGGACATTTCAAGGAATCTGAAAATTGGCTGCCACCCTAGGGCATTCAGGCAAAGCCAGTCTGGTAAGAAACCCTGATCCCAACCAGGAAGTAGGAACCAGCTTGCATCCTAGGCCTCACCCTTTGAGGACCTTCTTGGCTTGTTCAACTACTTCCAAGCTCTCCAGGGCAAACACTGCACAGGTTGAGTGTGCGACAAGCACATCTGTTCACCCACAAAGTCAGAACGTCCAGTGTAGTGAGCTGAGGCTATCCCCTCAGCTTGAGGATTATAACACCAAGAGGCAGCAAGTATCAGTGTGTTGTCCAAGATCCATACTCTCTAGTCCTAATCCACTTCCAGTGTTGTTTTCCCCTATTAAGGGCAAGACTTTCAGCAAGAGATGGGGAGGATTTGAAGAGGAAGGAGCCAGGCCTTTGCCTTTTGAAGAAATCTAATCATGAAACCCGAATGAGGCTCCCGCTGAACACCGCTCACACAGACAGTGTGATAATGTGTTCAGGCCGTCAGAAGATACAATAGGAGGCCAGATCCCATTTACACAGCAACAAAAGAGACAAAACACCCATGAATAAATTGGACAAGCATTGTGCAAGACTTGCTTGGGAACCATGAGACACACGTGAGCAAAGCCAGCAGCAAATTTGAGCAGATGTAAATTTACACTTGGGGAAACAGCAGAGTGTGGTGTGGTGGGGACTCTACGGGGAGCTAATGTGTCATTTTAATCTTATGACAATAAAGACAGTGGTGGGCTGCCTTCTCTGCCAGAAGCACGGGTGAGAGCAGCTAAAGAAATATGGGGCAGGAGGGTCTATCCTTGAATTCCCTGCCATGGTGGCTTGTGGTCCAGCATAAACTTTCTTCACTAAGTTGCTTTTGTCAGGTATTTCACCACAACATCAGAAAAGAAACTAAGACAACCGCTCCACCCAAAGACCTGTTCCGGGTAATGCCCACCGGTACTTGCTCTGACAGACATGTAGTAGCTGATCTTTATCCAAGGACATCATGAAGCATTAAGACTTTGAATAGGGATAGAATAGGAGGCAAGGGGATTAAAAACAGAAGTGGGGGATGGAAATTTCAGGGAAGCATGGGAAATGGCAGGAGCTACTGAACATAGTTCTGGAGGCTTGATAGAAGTCCTCTGCACCAGGCTGGCTGAGTCAGAAAACCCACATGGGGAGAAATGGCCATGCAGGGTTTCCCCAAGCTCTGGGGACACTGCCAGCCCCAGCCTATAAGTGCTCCAGTTTTTCCAGATGTAGCTATAAGAGCTGAAGGTTCCCTGCACACTGAATCCGGGGAAGGCAGAGTCCAAGCTTGAAGATCCTTGGACATCATCTGTATCCCAATCTCCTTCATACACACAGTGTCCCTCACCCCAGGAGTGTTGGCTAAGGGACCTCACTCAATATCTTTTAAGGGTCAGATTTTGGCTACTAACCTTTGGGAAGCCTGATACACTCTCTGATCTTGCACTCACTTGTTTACTCTTTAAGCCAATCCGATTCCAGGCCACTGAAAATTAGAGAAAGCAAAATGAGTTAAATAAAAGTCATCAAAGAAGAGCAGGCTCAAACCCTGCTCCACCCCCAGCACATGGTGGGACGGATCCTACTGTACAAGGGTTTCTGGTCATGCCAGAACAATGTCAGCATGGGAGATGTGGCCTCTGCCTGGGAGGATACAGTTCCCCAGCAGTCCTGACCTTGAGAACTGGCTGTTGGTCTTTTACCTAAGTCCTAGCTTTCCACCTACCCACAATGCTCTGCTATCCCTGCTCACCGAACTCCCAGCATAACAGGGCACAGGTTGGAGAAATGCTGCAACTTCCCTTGCTATGTTTTGAACACTACCAATGAGTTGTTTAAATGAGTGTGCACAGCCTCAGTACAACCTACACATCTGCCCTTCAGTGCAGGCATGAATATTAGAAAGGGGTTGCTAAAATCCTTCTCCTTTAGAGTGCTAGGCAGGCAGGACACCCTTGTTTGTGGAGTGAATTAACACTTTGCTGATTGCATTGATATTGTGGCTCTGTCTCTCTCAATCTAGCTGCAGGAGGTGACCTCCAAATAAAGGTAATTTAATCTGCAGAAATCACCCAGCAATTGACTTTCTCGAAACTGGTATTAGATGAAATATCTGTTCCACTGAGGCTGCCTGTCATTAGCCATTCCCCACTATTCCCCATGAAAGGCCTAATGTACATGGTTTAGCAACCTCCTTTGATGTTGTCGGGTTTTATAAGCACAGTCTTTTATTAAGGAATTAGCAGCAATGTGGATTTGGGGCTTGGTGAGTTTGGACAGATCACCAGAATGTTGCTTTGGGCAGACAGGACTTTCAAGGACTGAGTGGTAGCATCAGAAAGATCACTACCACCTATGCATGGGGCAAGAAAGATATGGTGCGCAGAGAAAGGGAAAAACTAGTTCCTCAAATCCAGAGAGGCAATGAGAAGCTAGGCTCCTCTGATGGAGCTCGGAGTCACTATAATCCAGGGCACACCCTGCCCACCCTGCAATCCACGCCAATTTCCTGCCTGACCCCAGCCTCAGTTCCCAGCACCCATGATGTTGGGTTGCCTTACAAGTTCATGTTGTTCCAGTTCCAGGGCATCCAATGCTTTCTTCTGGCCTCCAGAGGTATGCACACTTGCATGAACCACACACACATACACACATACACACACACACACACACACACACACACACTCACACACACACACATATATACCATATACAAACATAAATACACATAGGCACGCAGACACATACACACAAATTCATATGAACACACACATTCACACACACGTACATATAGACACCATAAACACACATACCCACAAATACACATATAAATACAAACACATATATGTGCATATATATATATATATATACCACATACAAACATAAATACACATAGATACTCAGACACATATACACAAATTCATATGAACACACACATACACACACACACATACACACACACTGTGGAGCTCCCAGCATGACCTCTGACACTGCACTTCCCACCACCACACCCAGAGTCAGGGAATCTAGCACACTAGAGTTCCCCTGTCAAGCACCTTCTCCACTCACCTCACTCTGGGAGAATCAAGCAGCACACCTAGATATCTAGGGCTGTGCCCAGAGGAGTCCAAGGGCTCAGAATAAAGTAGATAGTAGAAGACAAGGCGGGTAGCTTGTCTGGAGCCCAGAAACCTGACTGGGCTGTGGAATTGCTCCTCCACCCCAGTTCTCCCCCTCCATCCTAAAACGTATGCCTGGGTGCCTATGGGCCAAGAGAGACCTGTCCTTGGGCCAAGATTGCACACAGAGGTATTGGGGACCACTCCCATAAGGTGATGGCCACATTAACTGACATCATTGCCCCTGGAGCCCTAGGTTCTATCTTAGCTTCTGCTCTCTCCCTTTACATCTCCTGTACCCTGGAGATCTCAGGACAGCCAGTGCCACCTGCCCTCCCTCTGCAGAGCTGTCATGTGATGGATGGTCCTGGGGCTCCAGGTTCTGGCCCTCACTGCATCACCTGGGGCAGAACATCTCATGTGAAGTGTGAGGAGGTTGTTGGTGTCCCATCTGCAGAGCTCCCCACTCGATTGTGGCAGCACTGAGTCTAAGCCCAGGGTCAGGGTCATGCAAGGATGGGGACAGTCGCTTACCTCTCCCAGGGCTCACTGCCAAACCCTGAGGTCTGTGAAGGAGAGGATGTCTAGTGGAGCAAGAAAGTGGGTGCAGGAAATGAGAGGAACTATGGGGTCCCCCTAAGTCGGCCTGAGGGTAGGTGCCAGCCAGACTGCCATCGGCTGAACAATGCCAATGCGTGCTGAGTTAACCCGACTCCTGGGAGCTGTGTAGCTTGTGGGAAGGGCAGAAGGAAGTGAAGACAGAGCCCAGACTGCCTTTCTTAAGCTGCACAGAGCCAAGATCTGGCTCTCTCAGGGCACCTCCGGGAAAAACAAAGAGAGATATTAAGAAAAACAAATCTAAGATCCTAATTCCTCCGTGTTCTGAAAAGCACTCAGAGGGCAGGTTTTCACTCCCCATTAAATAATTCACTCTGACACCAAAAAGCAATGGCGGATATTCTTCAAACAGCCTAAAAGAGCAGGTTGAAAAGCAAGGCACCTGCCTGACCCTCTTGTCTTCCTGGGATCCTTGTCTGAGATGCCCCACCCAAACCAGCCAATTCTGGCTGCCCGTAGCTAGCAGAGGGACCTGAGGAGAGGCGAGAGATCTTGGAGGTCACAGAGGGGTTAATAAAACTGCCTCTGCGTACCTTGCTCCTGTGACCCCATCTACATCCCTTTCTGTGACTTCAGGATCCAATTCTCAGGAATATGATTGCATTGTCTATTAATCTCTAGGAGTTTAGGCTTTGAGCCAAAACCCGGCTTTCACCAGGCAGCAGCTACAGGTGCAGATGTGCGCCGGCTCACCTCATTTCAAGAAATAATCTTAAAGAGCCGCCTCCACCCTGTTTTGCCCACTGATTCCCAAGCCCAGACAAGCATGAGCACTGTGAACTTTACTGATTCTGAAACCTGCTTCCCAGCCCCAGGCAGGCTCTTGGACTCAGCCTATTACAATAACCTCTGGCCCTGAAGCACTGCAGACCAGGTGGGCAGCTGTTGCTATGATACCTGGACCAGCTATGATACTCAGTGGCCCTGGACATAGGATGTGGGAGATGGGGCCCTTGAGTGTCAGGTGGCCTATGAGGAAGGCAGCTGGTCCTGTCCTAGAGAAAGTACCTAGGCACAGGAAAGGTAGAAGGGGGCTTACCTGCCAATGGAAATATAATAAGGGCTCACGATCTCACAGGAACCAAGTTGTTGGGGAGACAGAAGATGGTCACTGCTAGACAGAGGCTGCAAGAATCTGTGGCCTGGGCCAGGAGTGTGCACTTCTTCAGGAACCCTGGGCACTAAAAGAATGTCTATGGAGGAGGAGGAAGAAGTGAAAGAGGAGAAGGAAGAGGAAGAGAAGGAGGAGGAGGAGGAGAAGGAGCCATATATCTAACCAAATAATCTTTGGGGGCTTAGAGGTGGGAGCTCTAGCCAGGGTTAAGAGCACCTCCCAAAAACAAATACAGAGATTCTGACGTTGCTCTGTAGGACTAGAATCAGCAAAGTTTCCCTCCCTTGCATGGCTAGCTAGAACATCTCTGATGATGAGGGGAGATTGTGGAGCCTAAATGAAAGCCATAATCATGTAGTGACACACAAGAAGGAAAGGCAGAAGAGAGGACAAGTCAATCCCTTCCTTCTGCTCCACTTGGAGATGGCTCAAATTAGAGGCATCTGGGCTAGCCTCGTGAGTGCACCATCACCACTATCATACCCACACACACACACACACACACACAGAGAGAGAGAGATCATACCCAGCCCCCTACTTTCCACCAGGTGCCCCTCAGCACCATGGGCTTTGAGGTTCCCTGAAGTCTCCCTCTTCCCATTAGCCTTCCCAAGCCCCGCTGCGTAAGTGATCCACAGTACATGTGCAGAGTCTAGTCCTCCCCTCAATCCCTCTCCTCCGAATTGCCCTGGTTTCCATCCCAGTTTCTGCTAAGTAGCCAGAAAACCCTTGGAAAGCAGGGTTGGCCCTAGCCTTTCTGACTCAGGATCCTGCAGTGTGGCTTCATGAAAGAGTCCCAGCATCCCTCCAGTGTGGTTTTATTACGCACCCTTTCCCAGCTCCTCATTACCCTCTCTCCCTTCATCCTCTCTCCTCCAGCCCAGCTGACCATCCTGTGATCCCCAAAGCTTCATAGTCAGAAGCACATACCTGGAATCACTCTTCTCATATCACTGCTCCAAGATCTCCTTGGGGACATTGTCAGAGACCATCCTTTCAGAGAGGACCTGGTGGTGGCCGCCAAGCCATCCCTTCCCTGTAGTGGGCTGTACCCTTGACTTAGCATTTTGTCATGATACCTAGCTTGCTCCTCCTCCTTATCTGTCTGACCCCATTGCTCTCCTGCCTCTCTCTCATCTCCATATACTCCAGGAACTCAAGGCCATGCCTGTTTTGTCCTCATTTCACATAGGCTGTCAGCCATCCGTCTTCTGATTCTACCTTCCCATAAGCTACTTGAGACTCCCTCTACCTAAAGGGTCCAGAAACCTCCGACTTATCCAGGGGACTGTCTGTCAACAGAATGTGGGAATTCTAGTTGACACAATGGTGACAAGGCAGCTGGAGGTGCCAAATGCCCCTCTCACACATCTGTGCTTGTGTCCCTTTGCCTCTGACAGGAGCCTCCCGTAGCCACAACGTAAATCCTGTGCAGGAATGCAAACCCAGCGCGCAGTGCCATAATTGCTCCGTGAAATCCAGATCCTCTTTCTGACACGCATTTTAGCTCCTCGGCTAATCATTAACTGATACTTCGGTGCACGGAGATAATATTTCTAATATGTAATGCAATTTGCTGAGTAGAGAAAGTGCTTACGGCACAAAGCTGTTACTAGAGGTCGAGTCCCTGTATGGAAATTGATGAAGATACGGCCTCTCAAAGGCAGTGTGGCATCTGGTGTACACCAACGGTCCCGGTGTGTGCTGTTTATCTATGCAGGAGATGTGTTTGTAAATCAAGGAGAAAGGAAAATCAATGAATCTGCATCTTTTCTCTCTCCGAAGCCTATTAGACAGACTTTATTTAATGCGGGGCTCATTTGTCGTCCATCACTTAGGGTGATGCACGGGGGTCAGGACCCACCAATAATTTTAATCTCCTAAAAGCACATTTCTATGCTAATTTTTAATTACAATTAGTGCCAATGTCAGCTGTTAGCTCTGGTGGCTGACTTAATGATCTGCCTGTATTATACTTCTGACGTGAGACTTGAAGGGAGAGGTCATTGGGGCAAACAGCGATTCGGATGTTCAGTGAAATTGTTTGAGATGCGGGCAGCTTCCTCATCTGATGCAGGTATCTTTGTCCTGAGCCCCACACAGCATGCTTCACACTCTTTCCACTGGGTATAACAGACCCTGATCTGACCTCACTCATTTGCTGAATTCTACACCTCCATCTCCCCATGTGCCAGCCAGCTCCTTCCAGGAGCTCAGAGCCCACCCTTCTAGCCAGGCATGGAAGAGAGACAGACACAAGTCACAGGGACTCTGTAGCAGCTTCAGGAAGCTCTGAGAGAGAACTACACTCAGGTTCAGAAGGTTGCTACCCTCTAGGTTTCCCATTTTACAGGGGGAGGGAGGGCCCTGATCTGCTCACAGTAGAAGCTAAAGGATCACAGCCTACTCTAACCTTCTAAACAAACAAACAAGTCACCTTATAGCTGCTTAGGTCATGGGAAGCCCTGGGGCCCTGGGGACTTTCAGGGTTCACAGATCTTTTGTGTGGTTGGCTGTCTTTCATGAGACTTTTTTGCAAAGCCCATCCTAAAATCCAGGTTCTTTAAACTAGAGGTGTAAAAGGACCTTCCAACACCCTGTCCCAGCAGCAGAGAGTGATATGTGGCCGTGTCTTTAGGTCATTTACATATGACACAAAGTCTTCCTGTACAGCCAGGGTGGCCTCCGACTTGCAATCCTTCTATCTCTGCTCTCCAAGGAAGCACTGAGATTATAGGTGTTCACCACCATGCTAGGCCAAGACTCACTTTTTTAAAAATGTGTGTGTGTGTGTGTGTGTGTCACACACAGGAAAAATATTCTGTGACTGATGCTCATATATCAGTCTCACAAAGCCAGACCAATGCAAGAGCAGCCCAGCCACTGGAGGTTGCAAAGGTCTTTGGGAGGGATTTATCATCACCTCTAGGCTGGGCAGCAAGCCTCTGAGAAGAGAGAAGTTTGAACGAGAAGAGCTAGCTGTCTGCATTTCCCTCAAACAGGCGGGAGGGGGCACTGGCCTCTGACAAGGGAACAGAGGAAGGGCAGAGAAAAGAGAAGTCTCTGGGACAACAGACCTGATTGAGTGCCCATTGCCTCTGCAGGTTTTGCAATGCCCTGACCTGCCTAGCAGAGGGCTCCTTTCCTTCTTGGTGTCCACCGGGCCTCAGTAATGGAAGCTGACAGAATGCAAATGTGTCTCTGAAAGAAGGTGCGGAAGTAGTGGTTTCTCTCATTTAATTTCAGATGGGCTGTCCATCTCCTGGGTGCACAATCTCATTAGAATTCAGAGACTAATTTTGTCCATCAACATGAGATTATTAGTTTGAGAAAGGCGCAAGGGTGTCCTCAGAATGGCTGGCTTGCACATCAGGGGCTCCAGGGCACTGTGGTACTGCTCGAGGCTTTGTGACGCCTCCACAGCACAACAGGGAGAAGCCAGAGCTTGGGATAGAAGCCCAGGATCCTAACGCCACAAACACTCAAGGGTTTGAGCCAGGCGCTGAACTCCTTCTAACAGGGAGTGAGAAAGGAGCTACAGCCCAACCGTTTCTCCAGAGAGATGCCCCGCAGCTCAAGGCCCAAGGCATTCTGAGAAGTTTCAATATGGAGTCCCAAAATCCCACACCAAAGATAATGCCTTTGGGAGCCTCAATGGGGCTCCATCCAGAGTCCCAGAGGAGGACATCATCTCATAGAATCTTTACAACCAGACACATGACTAAGTCCACCTTACAGAGGGGGAAATAGTAGCTCACACATGGCCGTCCAGGGACATTCAGACAGTGGTGTTCATGCCAGGAATGGTTCCCAGAGCTGTTTGTCCCAAGACACAGTTGATGTCTTTATGGTCCACTCCTTGTGGCTGGCTACCTTGCAGGGACTGGTACTGGAGTGAATGAGACTGGAAGAGCCAGTTAGTAGCAAGTGCTGTTTCCTCTAATTTGAAGCATCCTCTCCTGAAAGGAGGAGGGGACTCATTAAGACTCACCGAGCAAATGAAACACATTGCCTTGGGGGAGCTCAGAAGGATGCAAGGTTCACAAACTCTTCCCCAAGGTAAAATGAGCTTGCTTTAGAGAAATGACAATGTCTATGGAACTATCTGTAAGTTGTATAGAGAACTGCAGGATCATCACATATGCTGGGCAGGTTTTAAGGAATGCAGCTACCTCCAGACACATCCACGGTCCTGCAAAAATCCTCAATCAGCTCACCAGTTTGCCACACTAGACTTGGTTGGAAAACTTGTTGAGCTTGCCCTATCAGAGTAAATAGATACTTGATCACATCTCCCAAGACAAAGTCATACAACAGTCTACTTACAGAGCAAGAGTAAGGGGCAGAGATCCCAGTGGGAATATTCAACCATCCTGCCTTCCTTAGACACACCGTGTGATCTCAAGCCCTATGCCTTATGTTTTCCTCTCATATTGCATATATCCTAGGGTTCTCACCTGTGGCTGTTCTAGTAACAGAAAGCTATATCAGAAAACTGAGAGGAAAGTGAAGTACAGAGAGGGTTTAAACTCTCATGAAGAGTACAGACCACTTACCACAGCAATACACCTACACTCTTCCTTATCTGCCCACTGAGAGCCCATTCCTTTCAAAGTCGGCAAAGCATCTACCTGGGTCCTGTCACTTGCTCCAGCCACATCCTCAGGCAGAGCATGACACTGGATAGGTATCCCTCTGTGAGAATTTAAAGTAGTGACTAACCGACAAAACGGTGTCAGAAAATGACTTGGATCTAAGAAAACAGCCATGCTATAAAGGGTCAGGAAAGTATACACAGGAGTGAAAGGGTTTATTAGAGTGGGCAGACTCCTGGTGACCAGCAGCCAGTGTTTACAAAGCACCCTCCCTAACACCCCCCCCTTATGCTTCTGCTCACTGCTTAAGAGAGAATCACATTTCATCCTTGTGCCTCTAGGGCAAGTCCATCGTTATCAGGCAAAACTTACTGATGGAGGGAGGGAGCCTGCCAGCTTCCCTTCCGCGACCTCTGTTCCCGCGGACTGCGCTGGAGAGACCGGTACCCAGGCTCTCCCCCCGATATAACATCACTTGGGACACGGCCTGTTGGGGCTTCCGTCTGTGCCCGAGGGCGGATTGGCGCTGTGGTCGTCTGGGTGCCAGATCGGCGGGCCATCGTGACCACAGGGCAGCTTGTGTGTAACCTGCTCCCAGGTGCTGGGCTGATCTGCAGTAACCAGCGCGCCAGTTCCGCGGTGGAACCTTCTGCCTGGTGGAGGGACCCCGCGCAGGGAGGGAGCCTGCCAGCTTCCCTTCCGCGACCTCTGTTCCCGCGGACTGCGCTGGAGAGACCGGTACCCAGGCTCTCCCCCCAATATAACATCACTTGGGACACGGCCTGTTGGGGCTTCCTTCTGTGCCCGAGGGCGGGTTGGCGCTGTGGTCGTCTGGGTGCCAGATCGGCGGGCCATCGTGACCACAGGGTGAGCAGCGCCACGGAGAGTGCCCTCCGCCATCTTTGCTCCAGTGACCAGGTAGTTGGGACCACCAGGCTCAGAGACAGACAGGCATAATATCGCTTCAGGTTCAGGCAGCTTGTGTGTAACCTGCTCCCAGGTGCTGGGCTGATCTGCAGTGACCAGCGCGCCAGATCTGCTGTGGGACTTCTGCCTGGCAGAGGGACGCCCCCTCCCCCCCCCAGGAGAGATCACACACCCCTGCACAGGGCAGGAGCCTGCCAGCCTCCCTTTGGCGACCTCTGCTCCAGGAATCCACTAGGCTGAGCCTTTAGATGTGCAAGGCCTCCCCAATATAAGATCACTTGGGGCAAAGCACATTAGGGCTCCAAAGTCACTCAGGAGCAGGCAGGCCCCAGAAATCGGTGCCAGGGGAATCCTGGTAATCCAGGGGGGGCAGAAATAGCTTTGCAGGCTCACAGGAGGTCCAACCAACAGCCAGTGGCAGCAGGACCAACTAACACCAGAGGTATCCGATGGCAAAAGGCAAACGTAGGAATGTTACTAACAGTAATCAAAGTAATGTGGGACCATCCGAACCCAACTCTCCAACAGCAGCAAGTCCTGGATACCCCACCACACCCGAAAGACAAGATCTGGATTTAAAATCACCTCTCATGATGCTATTAGAGGATCACAAGAAGGACACAAATAAATCTCATAAAGAGTTACAGGAGACCATGAATCAACGGTTAGAAGCCCTTACAAAGGAAACACAAAAATCGCTTAGAGAAATGCGGGAGAACATGGATCAAAAGATGGAGGCGCACAAGGAGACAACACAAAAATCGCTTAACGAGATGAATCAGTGGGTAGATGCACTCACAAAGGAATCACGAAATTTGCATAAAGAAATGCAGAAGAATATGGGTCAACAGACGGATGCCCATAAGGAGGCAACACAAAAATTGCTTAAAGAAATGAATCAACGGTTAGATGCCCTTACAAAGGAAACACGAGAACTGCTTAAAGAAATGCAGGAGACGATGGATCAACAGATGGAATCCCATGAGGAGGAAACACAAAAATCGCTCAGAGAAATGCAGGAGAACGTGGGTCATCAGGAAGAAATCCTGAAAGAGGTAATGCAAAAATACCTTAAAGAAATACAGGAAAATACAAACAAACAAGTGAAGGATCTCAGCAAATCAATCCAGGAACTAAAAAAGGAAGTAGAAACAACTAAGAAATCACAAAGGGAGACAACTTTGGAGATAGAAAACCTTGGGAAGAAATCAGGAGTCATAGATGCAAACATCAACAATAGAATACAAGAGATGGAAGAAAGAATCTCAGGTGCTGAAGATTCCATAGAAAGCATCGACTCAACAGTCAAAGAAAATGCAAAATGCAAAAAACGCGTAACCCAAAACATCCAGGAAATCCAGGACACAATGAGAAGACCAAACCTAAGGATTATAGGTATAGATGAGAGTGAAGATTTGCAACTTAAAGGGCCAGTAAACATCTTCAACAAAATTATGGAGGAAAACTTCCCTAACTTAAAGAGAGAGATGCCGATGAACATACAAGAAGCCTACAGAACTCCAAACAGACTGGACCAGAACAGAAATACCTCCCGTCACATAATAATCAAAACACCGAATGTTCTAAACAAAGAAAGAATACTAAATGCAGTAAGAGAAAAGGGCCAAGTAACATACAAAGGAAGACCTATCCGAATCACATCAGACTTCTCACCAGAGACTATGAAAGCCAGAAGATCCTGGGCAGATCTCATGCAGACACTAAGACAGCACAAATGCCAGCCTAGACTACTATACCCAGCAAAACTCTCAATCACCATAGATGGAGAGACCAAGATATTCCATGATAAAACCAAATTTTCACAATATCTTTCCACAAATCCAGCCCTACAACGGATAATAGGTGGAAACCTCCAATACAGGGAGAGAAACAACACCCTGGAAAAAATGAGATAATAACCTTCTTGAATCAAACCCAAAAGTAGAGAACCACTCAAACATAAAGATAGCGTCAAGAATGGCAGATGGCAATAATCACTATGCCTTAATCTCTCTTAATATCAATGGTCTCAATTCCCCAATTAAAAGACATAGAAAGCAGACTGGATACGTAAACAGGACCCAGCATTTTGCTGCATGCAGGAAACGCACCTCAGTGTCAAAGACAAACACTACCTCAGAGTAAAAGGCTGGAAAACAATTTTACAAGCAAATGGCCCCAAGAAACGAGGTGGAGTAGCCATCCTAATATCGGATAAAATTGATTTTCAACCCAAAGTCATCAAAAAAGACACAGAAGGACACTACATACTGATCAAGGGAAAAATCCACCATCAAGAACTCTCAATCCTGAATATCTATGCTCCAAATGCAAGGGCACCCTCATTCGTAAAAGAAACTTTACTAAAACTCAAAGCACACATCGCACCGCACACAATAATAGTGGGTGACTTCAACACCCCGCTCTCTGAAATGGATCGTTCAGGAAAGCAGAAACTAAACAGGGACACAGTGAATCTAATTGAAGCCTTGGACCAAATGGAACTAACTGATATATATAGAACATTTCATCCTAGAGCTAAAGAATACACCTTCTTCTCAGCTCCTCATGGTACCTTCTCCAAAATTGACCATATAATTGGTCACAAATCAGACCTCAACAGATACAAGAAGATAGAAATAATCCCATGCCTCCTATCAGATCACTATGGAATAAGGGTGGTCTTCAATGGCAACAAAAACAAAAGAAAACCCACGTACACATGGAGGCTGAACAATGCTCTACTCAATGATAACTTGGTCAAGGTGGAAATAAAGAAAGAAATCAAAGACTTTTTGAAAGTTAATGAAAATGAAGGCACAACATACCCTAACTTATGGGACACAATGAAAGCAGTGCTAAGAGGAAAATTCATAGCCCTGAGTGCCGCCAAAAAGAAACGGGAGACAGCATACACTAACAGCTTAATGGCACACCTGAAAGCCCTGGAACAAAAAGAAGCAAATACACCAAAGAGGAGTAGAAGGCAGGAAATCGTCAAACTCAGGGCTGAAATCAATCAAGTAGAAACAAAGAAAACCATACAAAGAATCAACAAAACGAGGAGTTGGTTCTTTGAGAAAATCAACAAGATAGATAAGCCCTTAGCCAGACTAACCAGAGGGCACAGAGATAGTATCCAAATTAATAAAATCAGAAACGAAAAGGGAGAGATAACAACAGAAACTGAGGAAATTCAAAAAATCATCAGATCCTACTACAAAAACCTGTATTCAACACAACTAGAAAATCTTGAGGAAATGGACAATTTCCTTGACAGATACCAAGTACCAAAATTAAATCAGGATCAAATCGACCATCTAAACCGTCCTATAACCCCTGAAGAAATAGAAGTTGTCATTGGAAGTCTTCCAACCAAAAAAAGCACAGGTCCAGATGGTTTTAGTGCAGAATTCTATCAGACCTTCAAAGAAGACCTAACACCAATACTCTTCAAACTGTTCCACAAAATAGAAACAGAAGGAACACTACCCAACTCGTTCTATGAAGCCACAATTACACTAATACCAAAAGCACACAAAGATCCGACAAAGAAAGAGAATCTCAGGCCAATCTCTCTTATGAATATCGATGCAAAAATACTCAATAAAATTCTTGCCAACCGAATCCAAGAACACATCAAAACGATCATTCACCACGATCAAGTAGGCTTCATCCCAGGGATGCAGGGATGGTTCAATATAAGGAAATCCATCAATGTAATCCACTACATAAACAATCTCAAAGAAAAAAACCACATGGTCATCTCATTAGATGCTGAGAAAGCATTTGACAAAATTCAGCATCCTTTCATGCTAAAGGTCTTGGAAAGATCAGGAATTCAAGGCCCATATCTAAACATAGTAAAAGCAATTTACAGCAAACCAGTAGCCAGCATCAATCTAAACGGAGAGAAACTTGAAGCAATCCCACTAAAATCAGGGACTAGACAAGGCTGCCCTCTCTCTCCATATCTTTTCAATATAGTACTTGAAGTTCTAGCTAGAGCAATTAGACAAGAAAAAGAGGTCAAAGGGATACAAATTGGAAAGGAAGAAGTCAAACTATCACTATTTGCAGACGATATGATAGTATACATAAGCGACCCAAAGAACTCCACCAGAGAACTCCTACAGCTGATAAACGACTTCAGCAAAGTGGCCGGATATAAAATCAACTCAAGCAAGTCAGAAGCCTTCCTATACTCAAAGGATAAGCAGGCTGAGAAAGAAGTAAGAGAAATAATACCCTTTACGATAGCCACAAACCATATTAAGTATCTTGGCGTGACGCTAACCAAACAAGTGAAAGATCTGTATGACAAGAACTTCAAGTCTCTGAAGAAAGAAATTGAAGAAGACCTCGGAAGATGGAAAAATCTGCCATGCTCATGGATTGGCAGGATTAATATAGTAAAAATGAGCATCTTACCAAAAGTAATACACAGATTCAATGCAATCCCCATCAAAATCCCAACTCAATTCTTCATAGAGTTAGAAAGAGCAATTCAAAAATTCATCTGGAATAACAGAAAACCCAGAATAGCTAAAGCTATTCTCAAGAGTAAAAGAACCTCTGGGGGAATCAGTATCCCGGACCTCAAGCTGTACTACAGAGCAATAGTGTTAAAAACTGCATGGTATTGGTACAGTAACAGACATGTAGATCAATGGAACAGAATTGAAGACCCAGAAATGAATCCACACTCCTATGGTCACTTGATCTTTGACAAAGGAGCTAAAACCATCCAGTGGAAAAAAGATAGCCTTTTCAACAAATGGTGCTGGCTCAGCTGGAGGTCAACATGCAGAAGAATGCAAATTGACCCATCCTTATCTCCTTGCACTAAGCTCAATTCTAAGTGGATCAAAGATCTCCACATAAAACCAGACACACTGAAACTAATAGAAGGGAAACTAGGGAAGAACCTTGAACATATGGGCACAGGGGAGAATTTCCTGAACAGAACTCCAATAGCTTATACTCTAAGATCAAGAATAGACAAATGGGACCTCATTAAATTACAAAGCTTTTGCAAGGCAAAAGACACCGTCAAAAAGACAAAGCGGCAACCAACTAACTGGGAAATGATCTTTACCAACCTTACATCCGACAGAGGGCTAATATCCAAGATATACAAAGAACTCAAGAAGTTAAACTCCAGAGAGGCAAGTAACCCTATTAAAAAATGGGGTACAGAGCTACACAAAGAGTTCTCACCTGAAGAATATCTAATGGCTGAGAAGCACCTAAAGAGATGTTCATCATCCTTAGTCATTAGGGAAATGCAAATCAAAACAACCCTGAGATTCCATCTCACACCAGTCAGGATGGCTAAGATCAAAAACACAGGAGACAGCAGTTGTTGGCGAGGATGTGGAGAAAGAGGAACACTCCTCCACTGCTGGTGGAATTGCAGGCTGGTACAACCACTCTGGAAAGCAGTCTGGCGGCTCCTCAGAAAACTGGGCATGACACTTCCGGAGGATCCGGCTATACCACTCCTGGGCATATACCCAGAGACTTTACCTGCATGCAATAAGGACACATGCTCCACTATATTCATAGCAGCCTTATTTATAATAGCCAGAAGCTGGAAAGAACCCAGATGTCCCTCAACGGAGGAATGGATTCAGAAGATGTGGTATATTTACACAATGGAATACTACTCTGCAATTAAAAACAATGAATTCACGAAATTCCTAGGCAAATGGTCAGAACTTGAAAATATCATCCTTAGTGAGGTAACCCAATCACAAAAGATCACACATGGTATGAAGTCACTGATAAGGGGATATTGACCCAGAATCTCAGAATACCCTAGACACAATCAGCATATCAATAGATTTCTAAAAAGATGGAAGGAGAGACCCCTGGTCCTGGAAAGACTGGATGTAGGGGAACGCCAGGACAGAGTAATGAGAGGGGGTTGAACGGAGAAAAGAGGGAGGGAAGGGGGCTTATGGGACTTTCGGGGAGGGAGGAAACGGGAAAGGGGAAGTGATTTGGAATGTAAATTAAAAAAATAAAATAAAATTAAATTAAAAAAAAAAAACTTACTGATGGGGAAAAGACTCAGAATATAATCTGTGAGCAGCACAGAGATATAAATAGATAAATAGATAAATAAATAAATAAATAAATAAATAAATAAATAAATAGCAGCAGAAAAGGCATCAGGCCAGGGGAGTCTCTGAGATACCAGTTCTCAAAACAACAGGACTACATAGAACAGGTGTTCTTCACAGAACCCAGCTCTCAGACCAAGAGTTCTCTCCAGAGACCAGCTCTCAGACCAAGTGTTCTCTCCAGAACCCAGCTCTCAGACCAACTGAACATGAACCCAAATGACCATGTATTCTCTACAGAGCCCAGATCTCAGGTCAGGTGTTCTCCACTGCTGCTAATGCCACTTCACAACACCCCCAGAGCCTGGACCTTGTAGACAACACCTCAGAGCCATCAGAAGGCATGTAATGACAGCATCCTCTGTAACTTTGATTTTTTTTTTCAAATCCTATTTTTAATGATGGTTCTTAAATGTTTTAACTTTTCCTGTAACCTACCACCCACCAGAGGTAGTGGAAAAGAAAGGATAAGGGACAGGGAAAGTGGACCTGTTTAGAAAAGTTCTCTGGAGCAACTTCCATCTGTGTTGTCTGGAAATCAGCAGTTCAGTTCACAGGTCAGCAGGCAGTGGCAGCTTGATCAACCTGCAAACACTTCACGGATACACCAGCAGTCTAGTTCAGTAGAGTCAGGTTAGCGACAGTGGTGACATGGCCTATCAGAGACAGCCAGGCCTCAGCCTCTGCCTCAGCAAGAGTCAGTAGGAAGGAGCAACAGGAAGAGCAGAAGTTCTCAGCTCTGCCTCTCTCAGGGAAACGAAGATCAGTGAAGACTCGAGACCCACAGCATGGCGCAGCTAACTGTACCAGGAAGCCAAGCTCTGTCCCCATCATTCTGTCTAGTCCTATTTGTACCCTCCAAACATCAGTGTCCTCCACGTGTCTTGCCTTAGCGCATGTCTTGCCTCAGTATGTGCCTCCTATCAGCCCAGGTACTTGGAAGCAGCAACCAACTTCAGCACACCACCAGAAGTTTTTTGGTGCATTTCCCTCTATGGAGTCCCAACAAATGCAGCTCAACTATGCAATGTAAGGCAGACCAATACATGTCTGTTAGCAAAGAATCTTTCATCATGTATCCTTTCACGTGTTTGCTTCAGCAGACCATTTTCTCTCCTGTGTCTGTTTCAGTGAAACCTTCCTTCACGAGTCTGCCTTAGCCTTTTACACCTGTGTCTACTTTAACGAAACACTATCTAACCGACTTCCCAAAGAACCCTTAGGTTTCCACTTCAATTTTTCATTCTCATGAGCACTTGACAACCTCAGAACTTTCTCACCATAGTCCCTAGAAAAGAAGCCACTTATGATGACATGGTGGTCGTGTCCTTCAAGGCAGGTGTGTACAAAACTAGTGATTACAAACCAGGCTTTTGAACTGTCCCCACCCCTCCCTGACAACACTTTTAACAAAACTACCTAACTGGGCATTCCCATCACTGGGGACATGGGCATCAGGATCTCATGAACCTTCAGGGAATTGCAGATGGCATGATGAAGGCTCATTTCCACCAGGAGCTGCTTCCTCAGAAGCAGGAAAGAACAAGGAGAGCTGTGTCAAACCAAGAGAGCTCTGAGCCCCAGTCTTCACTCGGTTACAAGAGACTGTGAGGGAAGAAGATGGAGGGTTCAGACAGCCAAAGCTCCGATGGTGTCAAATGTCCCCAAAAGGTGGCTTCTTAGAGGACAGACACCTGTCCCTTGGGAGAGAGTCTACCTCATCAAGGGTGAGAACATGGTAGGAAAGGAGAGAGGAGGTTAGGTAGATGTTCTAGTAGTGACTGCACCACGAGATGATAGGAGGCTAGGAGACTCTGACCCTTTGCTGACCACACAGGGCATTGTCTCTCAAGCATGGGATCATGGGTCCCACTGAAAAGTGTGCAATAAAAAAAATGGTTAGCGACTGTAGGAAACTGCACTAGTGAAAGCAAACAGACAAGGCTCAGGGAGCCAGTGGTGTGGGCATGCAATAGATACACTGGGCTGAACAGATGTGCCAGTGTGAGCACAGGCTAGATCACAGTGGCTGAGTGGACACAAAACGAGCCTAAATGCCATGGGTGAGCTGCAGGAAGCCAGAGGGGTCTCAGACTCCTGAGAAGCAGAGGGTAGAAAAACCAGGAAATGAGCCGGTGAAGCAGGGAGTGGCAGAGAGTGGCTAACAGCTCGGAAGAGAGTTTTCCGAGCACAGTTTCGAAATGACAGTCCTGCAAGAGAAAATGGACAGAGATCAATCAGATATGTGGGCGAAAAGAGAGAAAATGGAGACAATTTTAACAGTGTATAGAGAAATGGGTAGCCAGAGGGCTGAAACAAAGAAGACGAAAGATGGTTTGAGTGCCGCCCCCCACCCCCAGGGGAAAGGGATGGAACACAGCTCACTCACCGTGCTTACAAAGACAGACATGACCTGCAAGGAGGGGCTGGTATGCCCAGATCTGAGGCATAGAAGGAGCAGTATTTCCATACATCTTTGGATTGTAATGATAAGGACTGCTGGGACAATGAGGTTAAAGGGTCAAGTGTATCTGTCTGCAGGAACATCTGAGAAATGATAGAGGTTGTTTGCATGTGTCCCACTGTGTGGATGGACCACAGGCTGAACAAATGACACAGCGCACTCATGAGAAATGACAACAAGATCATCGCAGGACTGATTATCAGTGAAGCCTTGCATCAGAACACAATGGAATCTCAACAAAACAAAACACAAGCCCAGAGATTTGTAATCGCACATCTTGGACTATCAAGGCCACAGAAGAACAGTGATGAACACATGTGATCTCAAGCCTTTAATCACAGGTCCTTCTCGGGGCCAGCACCAGGCAGGTCTGCTGAGGTCAGCCGGGGACCCTGGGGAGAAACAAACACTAGTGTGCAAATGTGTCATGGGTGTGCATATGCTGGTACATATATGTGTGTGTGTGTTGTGTGTGTGTGTGCACACGCGTGCATGTGCGTGCATGTGTATGTGTATGTATGTATGTACGTATGTATGTATGTTCCTCTAGTCATAGAGGTCCTTGTCAGTTTTGCTATACCACTCTTCTTTATTTTTATTTTTTTTATTATTTTCTAATTTTTTATTTACATTCCAAATGATTTCCCCTTTCCCGTTTCCTCCCTCCCCCAAAGTCCCATAAGCCCCCTTCCCTCCCTCTGTTCCCCATTCAACCCCCTCTCGCTTCTCTGTCCTGGTATTCCCCTACATCCAGTCTTTCCAGGACCAGGGGTCTCTCCTTCCATCTTCTTGGAAATCTATTGATATGTGAATTGTGTCTTGGGAATTCTGATATTCTGGGTTAATATCCCCTTGTAAGTGACTGCATACCATGTGAGTTCTTTTGTGATTGGTTTACCTCACTAAGGATGATATTTTCCAGTTCTGACCATTTGCCTAGGAATTTTGTGAATTCATTGTTTTTAATTGCAGAGTAGTATTCCATTGTGTAAATTCTTCTTTATTTTTGAGGAGTTAAAACTTTACTGAACTTGGAGCTTACCAGTCGACTAGTCTGGCCAGCAAACTGTGAGAATTCATCTTCAGCCACACTACTTCCCGATCAGCTCTGAGGTTGTAAGAGATGCTAATGCTGACTGTCATCTGCTCAGCACGGCTTCTGCATAGATGCTGGAGATCAAACTCAGGTCCTCATGCTTGCAAAGCAAGCACCTCACCTACTGAGCCATTTCCCAGCCTGGACGTACTAGATTTAACTATAGAATCTTGCTGACAGGAGCCTGATATGGCTGTCTCCTGAGAGGCCCTGCCAGAGCCTGACAAATACAGAGGCAGATGCTCGCAGCCAACCATTGGACTGAGCGTGTGATTCCCGATGGACGAGTTAGAGAAAGGACTGAAGGAGCTGAAGGGGTTTGCAACCCCATAGGAAGAACATCAACATCAACCAACCAGACACCCCAGAGCTCCTAGGGGAGCTCCAAGGGGTACACATGGCTCCGATTGCATTTGTAACAGAGGATTGCCTTGTCAGGCATCAATGGGAGGAGAGGTCCTTGGTCCTATGAAGGTTGGATAGATGCCCCAGTGTAGGGTAATCTATGGCAGGGAGGTGGGAGTGGGTGGGTGGAGGAACACCCTCATAGAAGCAGGGGGAGGGAGGATGGGATAGGAGGTTTCTAGGATGGGGGGGGGAACTGGGAAAGGGGATAACATTTGAAATGTAAATAAAGATATATCTAATAAAAAAGGAAGGAATCCTAAAACAAACAAACAAAGAATCACACTATGTGGCAAGTTTATAGTTGGCATCTGTTAACGTGCTAAGGCAAAATAATGACGTGTGACTGGTTTTAGGGACAGTCAGACTACAGGGAAAGTGGATGGCCTCACAATGCTAGGGCAGGCTTTGTTAAATGCTTGCAAAAGGGTAGAAAGAAAAAAAAAGAGCCTGTCGTTGATTCTCTAAGTACCTGTTACAGAGTTTGAGACATGGCAGTCCTGGCAGAATTAGGAAAAGTCTTATCAGACACCAGATGGATATGATAAAAGTCAAGATTTTTTTTAAAAGGGGGGGATTATGATAAAGGTATACATGTCAGTGAAGATGTATGGTCCGTGTGGACTGCTGTGAACTCTTCCATCCTCTCCCATGCAGCCATGTTAGCAAAGAGAAAATGAAAGTATCCTAGGCACATGAGGTGTGTCTGAGACAGGGAAAGTTGTCTAAACCAAACCAGGGGCTGAGAGCCTAAGAGAACCTACCAGGAGGAGTCAAGGATCACCCTCATTGACCCCCAGACACAAGATAATTCAACCCAAAACATTGGACAAAACCAGAGGTCATGATAAGAGTATAGCATTATAGATATTAATGCGTGTGAAAGCACATAAAATTGATAAAGAGAAGCTGTAACTCAGATATAAGTGGCTCGAGCCTGCAACTTTGACTATGTAGTTATTATGGGTCAGAGAGAGAGACTCAAAACAAAATCACACTTCACAAATAACAAAGAAGAGAATCAGCCTTCTAGATGTTTGAACACAGTTGTGCTCTGAAAAAGGTACATGGTAGTGTTTCATCAAATGAGTGAAATACTCAGTTCGATAAGCAGCAACATAATCATCAAACACCTGTAGAAAAACAATAGTGTGCTATCAATAAAGAGAAAATAGTTGCAGACTGCAATAAAAGTGCAAAATGACTGTGCAACACTCGGGTGTCACAGGATTACCCGAGACAATCCTTGTTTAAAATACATATCCTTTCCCATTCTTTCCCTTGCAGCTCTCCCCATCTCATCTTTCCCTGACAGCTCATCTGATAAAGAATGTAGGCCCTTCCTCTGTTGCTGCATCCTGGAAATCAGTAAAGAGATCTTGATGTTAATCACAGTTTTTAAAAAGGAAAAATAATGAATCTGTGAAGTGGGATATAACAGAAGCAACACCTGCCAAAACAGAGGAATATCCAATATTCAGAATGAGGACAGGGCTGGATGCTCAGAGGGTAAAGGACTTGCTTCTCGCAATCATGAAGACCCAACTTCGGATCCCCAAGACACATGTAAAAAGCCAGGTGTGGAGTGCGCATCTAACCCTAGAGCTGGTGATGTGGAGGCAGGATAATGCCAGTCAGTCTAGCCATTTGGTGAACTCCAGATTCAGTGAGAAATACTGTCTCAAAAAAAAGGTAGAGAGTATATAAGGAATATATAGGACTCCACACACATGTATACACATGTTGCACACATATATATGCACACACAGATATACACACAGATAACGGAATAAGTTATTTCTATGAAAATAAAATTTAAGACTGAATAAAATGGAAAATATGCAAGAAATTGCATTTACCAGTAATTAACTCAAGCCAAATGTCGACAGTCTAGGAGGGCCAAATTTCTATTAGAAATAAAATGGAGTTCAATATTCTCAGGCATCAGGGAAAGAAATATTAAAACTCCTTTGAGATCCCATCTCATCAAAGTCAGAATGGTTCACATGAAGAAAGTTGAAGATAAAATGTGAGGAGGAGGATGTGGAGAAAGAGGAGGACCATTCACTGCTGGTGGACTGTAGCTTGCGTGGCCATTATGGAAATCAGTATTAAAAGTTTCTCAGAAAGCCATGAATAGTCCTGCAATATGACCCAGCTATACCATCTTCAGTGGGCACCTAAAGGAATTCAAGTCCTACTACCGAGATTTTACCACAGTAATATTCATTACTGTGCTGTTTACAACAGTCAGAAAATAGAACCAGACTTGATGTCTACTAATAGATGAATGGGTCAAGAAACTGTGATCTACACACACACACACACACACACACACACACACACACACAGAGAGAGAGAGAGAGACAGAGAGAGACCGAGACCGAGAGACACACACAGAGAGAGAGGGAGAAGAGAGAGAGAGAGAGAGAGAGAGAGAGAGAGAGAGAGAGAGAGAGAGACCCCTATCCCCACTCAAATACTATTCAACTGTAAGGAAAAATGAAATAATAAAATTTTCATGACATTGCATGGTACTGGCAATAATTATCTTGAAGGAAGTATCCCAGACTTGAGAAGATAAATACAATGTTTTCTGTCTATGTGAATCTTAGATTTTAATATTCATAGGGGGCCATAGATCATGAAACTACAAAGGAACCACCAGAGGGGAAAAGTAGATCTTATACACAAAAAGAAAGCAAAAACGAATTTAAAAAAGAGGGTGACTATCCAAATTTCACTTTTATTGCTGTGATAAAATGTTCTGACCAAAAGCAAAGAGGGAAGAAAGGCTTTATTTCAGCTCATGATTCTAGTTTATGATTCATCATAGAGTAGACATAGGATGGTACTTGAAGCAGGTAGTCACATGTACAGTTGAGAACAGGGAGAAAGTAATGCGTGCATGATAAGTTGTGCTCAGCCCATCCCTACACCTATTCAGAATCCCTGGCATAGGGAATGATGTCACCCACAATGGACTGGGTCTTCTCACATCAATCAAGATGATAAAGACAATCCCCACAGATACACCTACAGGTCTAAGTGATCTAAACAGTTCCTCTCTGACATTATCTTCCCTGGAGATTCAAGGTTGTGTCCAATTTTGGCAATTAAAGCTGACCAGCATAGCAACAGAATACTCACGAAAACAAAACAGGGAGTAGCTGAGATGGGAGGCAGTGATAGGAAGTAGGGGATGGGGAAAATCAGAGCAAGAAGATCAGCAAAAGCAAAGTATTATGAAAACTCTGTAAAAAACTAATAACTTTGTATATTTAATTTTTATAAAACTAACATAAAGAAGGAAGGAAAGAAAATTATAAAGATTTTATTTCCCGTAAAACAACCCCAAATGCTCACATGATATTAAGAGAGAATTTCACTAAATCTAATCCTCTAAAAAAAAAAAATCTCATTATTCATGTTTAATTAATTTCCAAACTCTCTTTCTGCAGCAAGGTATCTGATATTTTAATACTAATATTTGAAAATTATTCACAATAAAAAGGCAAATTAATGACAACTTGTGCATATTACTTCAAAATGTCAAATACAATATTTGAGAATGTGCAAACAATATGACAGATGGTTTGTAAGCAGCATCTGACTCACACAAAATTAACTATGACATGACAACTGGGGTTCATCCTGGGAGCACAGGTGTCATTCAGCATTAAGAGGAACCTTCAGTGATTTATCATCATAATAAGTGACAGAGCAGAAAAAGTTCATATGGCCACCTCTACAAAATTCAAGAGATCCCGAGAAAGAATTCAACACTCATTCCCTTTCCTAGGTAATACTCAGTATCAAAACAAGTCGACATATTTTTTTAGGCTAATACAGCCTAGCCAACACAAAGCAGGGTATCCCAGTTTAATATAGGAACACCAGAAGCAGTTGCCTGAAGACATCAAGACAAGAACACCCACTCTTTACATTACTGCCCATCACTACTGCACAAGCAACAACCCAAACAATTAGACAAAAGAATCCATCTTTAGTATCAGTGGCAAAAAAAGGAGAAATTGTGTGTTTTTCAGTTCACAGAGGTTTTAACAACGTGCTCAGAAACCAAGCTAGTTTTAAGACAATAGCTTTGTAGTGTAACTTGAAATCTGGGTTTTTGTAGTTCAGGATTGTTTTAAATATCCTGAGTATTTTTATTTCTCAATGAAATTTAAGATTGCCTTTTCAATTTCTGTGAAGAATCACAGACATGGAATTTTGATGGGCATTACATTGCTTTTGGTAGGACAGCCATTTTCACACTATTAATCCTACCCAAGCATGGACATGGCGGGGGTTTTTCCATCTCTTGGTGTCTTCTACAATTTCCTTTGTTAGTGTCTTAAGGTTTGCATTGTATATATCTTTCACTTCCTTGGTTAGATTTTTTTTGAAGTAATTATGTATGGTACTGTTTCCCTGGTTCCCTTCTCAGGATGCCTGTCATCTGTATACAGGAAGGCTACTGTCTGTCATGTGTTGAGCTTGTATCCTCCTGCTGTGTTCATTGACTGCATTTTTTGGTACAGTGTTTGGGAGCTTTTATATATAGCATGTTACTGGCACATGAGGTCACTTTGAGTTTTCCCCTTCTGATCTGTACTCCTTGTTGCTCCTTCACTCGTCCTGTTGCTCTAGCTAAGACTCCAGAGTTGAGGGGGAGGGAGGGAGAGGTTTAGAAGGAGTTGAGGAGAGTTGATTGCAATGATCAAAATATACAAAATTCTTCAAGAACTAATAAAAATGGAAGAGAGAAAGGAAAACACAGAAAAAAGAAACGACTGAAAAAACAAAACAGTGGCCTATAGGCAAGTGTCAAGAGTGAGTATGTCACTACATTCTAAGGCACATTTGCCAAGGCATAAAAGGACACAAGCAAGCCTCTCTGCACCTAGCATTTCTTTCTTTAGCAAATTTCACTGTGGAAAGACCAGTAATAGGGATTGCTAGAATAGATGATAAAGACATCACTCAATTTTCTGTGGCTATAACAAAGCAACTGATGCTAGGACATTGTAAAGAAAAAAGGGCTATTTAATTCACAGTTCTGGGGGCCCCAAAGTTTGCTACCAGATATGCTCATCTCTGAGGACTCTAGGATGTATGTCATAGGAATATAGAAGCACATAAGATAAAGAGGTCTTCTACTATGACAAAGAGTCGGTGAGGCATTCAGAATTTAAGTTTGTTCTTTCATGGCAGTTTGTGAACTATCCAGGAAAACTACAGCAATCCCTTTATGGCTCCACCCCTTAAAGGAGCCACTATCTTTTATTAGTTCCAAGCTAGGCACTGAGCATCCAGCACATAAATCTCAGGGCACAACTACAGTACCCTCAGTGAGATGCTGCATGCCAGTAGATGTAGCTGCATACTCTGGCACACAAGTAAAATGAACAAGACACAGGTCTTGTAGCTCTGTCATGGTTCTCATTCATTCAAATGAAAATATTAACCAACATCCATGGTAGAACAACTCTTCCTCATCAGTGACCTCCCCACGGCACCCGGTAACAATCAACACTCACTCCTAGATCGAATCTGTCAACTGATCTTTTTTTTTTTTTTTTTTTTTTTTTTTTTTTTTTTTTTTTTTTGGTTTTTCGAGACAGGGTTTCTCTGTGTAGCTCTGGCTGTCCTGGAACTCACTTTGTAGACCAGGCTGGCCTCGAACTCAGAAATCCTCCTGCCTCTGCCTCCCAAGTGCTGGGATTATCAACTGATCTTTAAATTACACATACAAGCTGGCTACAGATCTAAGTGTTTTGTCTAAACCCACAGAAATCGTCTTGAGAATTGTCCCTGTGAACAGAAAAAGCATTATTGTACACTCTATTATCATCTAAAGAATTGTGTGCCAACTATGGTATTAGATAGGTGGATGGATGGATGGATGGATAGATGGATGGATCAATGGATGGATAAAAGATAGATGATAGATAGACAGGTAGATAGATGGATAGATGACAGATGATATCAATAGATTGATGATAGATAGATAGATAGATAGATAGATAGATAGATAGATAGATAGATAGATAGATTGACAGGCAGACCATAGATAGATAGGTAGATAGACAGACCTTAGATAGATAGATAGATAGATAGATAGATAGATAGATAGATAGATAGATCATAGATAGATAGACAGTAGATATAGATAGACCATAGATAGATAGATAGATAGATAGATAGATAGATAGATAGATAGATAGATAGATAGATATGATTGATAGGTATACAGATAGTAGATAGATAAATGATAAATAGGTAGGTGAAAGAAATGGATTCTGGATAGATAGGTACTGTACATAGTAAGAAAGTGGGGTGATAGGGAAATCTTGGTTTCTGCCCATCATTATTCTTAATTAAACCAGACTTGGAGTCATTTTTGTGACAATAATTTTTATGCAAGTGAGAAGACAGCACAAATATATGTTCCAATGTGTTTGTGTTTCTTGAAAGAAGTAATGTCACCATAAAGTAGAACCTGAAGGTGAAAGGAACAGAAACAGAGAGGGGATTGGTGAATGTGTTTCTATATCCTAAGCTGTGACTGTAATACTGTCAAGTGTTGTGTGGACTACTGACTAAATCAAAAGGAAAAACAGCCCTGAAGGCTGGGATGTAAGCTGAAAACTCTGGGCCTAACTTTCTTTCTTTCTTTCTTTCTTTCTTTCTTTCTTTCTTTCTTTTTTTTGTTTGTTTGTTTTTCGAGACAGGGTTTCTCTGTGTAGCTCTGGCTGCCCTGGAACTCACTCTGTAGACCAGGTTGGCCTCGAACTCAGAAATCCGTCTGCCTCTGCCTCCCAAGTGCTGGGATTAAAGGCGTGCACCACCACTGCCCATACTGGACCTAACTTTCTAACAAATAAACAAGCACAAGGTGTCAGCTGGACTGGGTTCACAGGAGGAAAGCACAGTATTTTGACAACAGTTCCTCACAGAGGCCAAGTGAAGAAGGCAGGCAGAAATAACCTGATGTAAAATTATACATCTGTCTGGCCAGTACTACAGCTGTGATTTTCAAATGTGTACACTGTATGAAAGTCAAGTACAATCTGATGGAGCAGAAAGGATGTCAGGATGCTCATAGGAACTGGTGGGAATCATGAACACAAACTCAGGGAATTCCTCAGAACTGCAAGAGGTGATGGTATGTTTGTGCTGTCTTCTTATTTGCTTAAAAAATTACCCATGGGTATATGACTCTAAGTCTAGTTTTATTACATATGAAGAGTTCAAACTAAGATTTGTTTTTTGACCCAGTTTCCTTTATTACTATGCAAAATATTGATCTGTCTGTCTGTCTATCCATGTATGTGTGTAGGCATGTATGCATGCATGTATCTATTTATAATCTATCTATCTATCTATCTATCTATCTATCTATCTATCTATCTATCTATCTATCTATCTATCTATCTATCTATCTATCTATCTATCTAATCTATCTACCTATCTATCCATCTAACTTTGTATGTATGTATGCATGTATGTATGTATGTATGTATGTATCTATCTATCTATCTATCTATCTATCTATCTATCTATCTATCTATCTATCTATCTATCTATCCATTCATCCATCTATCTACATATGTATGTATGTATGCATGCATGCGTCTATCTATCTATCTATCTATCTATCTATCTATCTATCTATCTATCTATCTATCTATCTACCTGTCTGTCTATTATCTATCTATCTATCTATCTATCTATCATCTATCTATCTATCTATCTATCTATCTATCTATCTATCTATCTATCATCTATCTACCTATCTATATTTACCTATCTACTTGTCTGTCTGTCTGACTGTCTGTCTGTCTATCTACCAGGGCAGTGAAAGACACCCAGTGCCCATCCATCCATCTCTGAAGATTCTCCCCTCCCAAGGGGTTGGTACTGTGTGGAGAGACAGTCCACTGCAGCAAAGTAGGCACAAATGGAACATTGGAAAACAGGAGGCTACACTACACCAGTGTGACTGTATCAACACACAGAGCCCCAAGGCTCCTGCCTGGTCTGTTGCTGTTTGTTTGTTTTGGTTTGTTTTTTAGACATATACAGCCTGTTAAGCCTATGAGTTCCTAATGTGACTTAAAAATGGCAAGCCCACGGTCATTATTAGAAGCTGCCTGGGTAACCACCCATTCATATAAAATACTAGGAAAGGGAAGACTGCGAAGGGTTCTGCACCCTTTCTGCACAGATTTATTCCAGACCCTGAATAGAGGAGATCATTCCAGCATCCCTAGATGCTCCCTAAAGCATCCAGTCCAGGTGACATGCATGACACACTCAAAGACCTATAGCCATCCAGGCTTTGCTATGATGGAGAAACCCTTCAAAACACACCCTAGTGAGCAACACCACCATACCAAAGGAATAAGCCTTCCACTTCCTGCCCAGCCCTACAGTGCATCTAGGTGCCAAGAGACCTGCCACACTGGTCCACATACCTCCCTGTGCTCCGGGGCCAGGATGGAGAGAGGAGCCTACCATGTGGGAGCTAAGTAAAGCACAGTCCCTCTATAAGGTGGGGTCTCAGCCTTCCTCCACATTGCTCCTATAACACCCCCTGAGCCCTTCTGAGGCCCTTCACCTCACTCCCTTTCCAAACAATAACACACTGCAACATTCTCCCAACTCGGAGTAGAAAAAACGTTCCTTGAATGCAGTAGGTATTCAATAAATGCCTGTGGCTTGAATGAACTTGTAAGATGGGTCTAGACTTGCTTTTTCAGCGTGCTAAAAAGAGGCTGAGGCCCTTGGCAACCCTTCCAGCAGGGATTCATCTACAGTTATCTGTGTTGAGTTCCACAGACACGTCCCCCCGCCCCCCAGCCACACTCAGAACTGACAATGGGCTTCTAATCATGTTCATCTTTCCCTTTCCAGAATGTTCCAGTGGTGATCTATCCCTTTGGTCTCCAGCTTCTTTCAGGGTAGACCTCAGGAGGTTCTTTCTCACCAGGGCCAGAGTATCCAGCCAATGTAGCTGAAGCAGAGGTGGAAAGGCATATCCTACAGAAGGTTGGGAAGCCACGGAGTCATCTCTAAACAGGCCAAAGAGCTGTGACCAGAGGGGGAAGGGAAGGGGCAACTGACCTGTGCGCTCGTTCATGGTTTCCTAGTGCGCAGACCCCGTCCCTCCTGGGTGTTCCAGCATCCACAGTCTCCCCTCTCAGGTGTCCCAGTGTGAATAGCCACCCCTGCAAGGTGTTCCATTGTGCAGAGTCTCTCCTCCTAGGTGGTCCCAGTGTGCAGAGCTCTCCTCTCCCAGGTGGTCCTAGTGTGTGAGTCCCCTCTGTCCCAGATGTCCCAGTGCACAGAGCTTCCCCTCCCAAGTGTCCCAGGGTCTGCACCTGCTTTGTGCCACCACCATTGAGACCTCTCTCTGCCTTGCCTGACGCATGTGAACCTCGCTTTCACACTTGTCAGCAGCAGGATTGTTTCCTGCCGGAGGCCACGGTGGCGAGCACACAAGATGCTAATGGGCATTCTGAGTAGAAGATAATCTTTTAATGTTTTCTAATGTTTTCCAAGAGGCCTCCGTGGGCATGATGCTTTGTGAGCACACCTGAGGAGCCAAATCCCAGCTTATCCCCTTTGATTAAGCTGCTTTGTGGAGGGCACCAGGGGAGGCCCTGCAGGTCTAAATCCAACTCTTCATGGGAGAAGACAAGGTGGGCTGGGCTTGGGAGCACATCTGCAGTTCAGAAAGCCTCTAGGTCCTCAGCAGCTACAATGTGGCCCAGCTGCAGTGTAGGGTCCTCTGAACAAAGAAGGGATGAGCCTGTCTGAGGAACTGTGCCACTGTGTCCCAGGCAGAGTGGGTGAGACTGTGGGGGCCTCCACAAAAGAGCAAAGTGGGTGTCAGGGCGCTCCATCACTGCCAACAAGCTGGGGGTTGGGCCCTGTAACCCAGTGGTATGCTGTTTGCCCAGTCTCCAGGGATCGGGCAGAGTGAAGAGCTCAGCCTCCATCCTGAGTTGCAAGCAGGGGTGACTCTGAGATGTGCATATATCAGGAAGCCCCAGCCACCCAGACTTGTTCTTTCCTTTTTCTTCTTTCATGCATTTGTGTGGCATATATGCATATTTGCATACCTGCATATATGCGTGCATGTCTGTGTGTGTTCGGGGGTGGGGAGGGACCAAGGTTGATATCTATCAATTGCTCTTACATCTTTTCCATTGAAGCAGAGTCTCTCAATCAAACCCAGAGCTCAGTGATGTGACTAGTCTTGCTTTGCTCTGAAGATTCCCCTGGATCTGCCTTCCTGTGCTGGAACTATCGGTACAACACCTCTGGGTGTCTGCTTGGGATCTCAGGATCTGAACTCTAGCCCCCACATTTGACTGACAAGTGCCTTAACCACAGGGTTCTCCCAGAGTTGCCCTTATCTAGTACCCCCCCCCCATAACAGAGAGCCTGGAGTCCCATTTAGTGGATGCCAGGTGAGGCTGGGGAGTCATCTGGCCTCACATACACAACTCAAGAGTGTAGTGTTCCATCTACAATGAGGATAGCAGTACCCATTTGTCCCAGAGGTGGCTCTAGCCTTGTCCACATCTGCCCCAGAGTGTCTGGTGCAAAATTCCAGACTTTAGAAAGTCAGGCAGTAACCAATGCTGAAGGAGGCACCGGGGCAGGGAGCACATCTGTGTCACTGCCTACTTGTCGAACCCTGCTACCTTGCCTTGTCTTGGAGGCCATTCCTTTCTCCCCTTCCATTCACAGGGAAGCTCTGTCCTGCAATGTCCCAGGCTTCCCACAGGGTCAGATCCTGCAGGCTCAGCAGGAGACTGCCCTCCCCTGAGTTTTATGCATTCTGCCCTGTCGTGGCAAAGATGCCAGCTCCTTCTGCCCTGCCCACAAAGCATATTGAGTACAGTGGGCTGGCCATCTATCTCCTTAATGAATTCATTTGTCACTCCAAGTGTCACTGTTGGCCTGGCTGATTGAGTGGGCCTGCGCTGGTCTAGACCAAAGCATGTCAGGCCAAGTTGACTGGAGGTCACCCACAGGCTGGCCAGGGGCTTCCATGAGGCCATGGTTAGGTCAAATAAGCTGTTCAGAGAGTCCTTGCTTGCTGTGTGCTCTGTCCATACTGGAGATGTCCCAGGTAGAGATCAGAGCCCATTTGCCCCTAAACAATATGTTTCAATTACAGATCTGTTTCTTGCTCCCAGCAGAAGGTCATATGCCATCTCCCCTACTATGCCTATTTACATCTGCCCTGGATTGTAGACACTCATTGACTTGCTTGGACCAAAGGAGATAGCTGCCTCTGTGCCTAAACAGGAATGTACCATAGACCAAGCTACAGCCTGACTAAGGGCAGGGTAGAGCAGGGCTCAAGAGAGGGTCCTCAACTCCACCATACTACTTTATAACTGAGTCATTTTGGAAATGTCGCTCCTTCCTTAGCTCTTCCAGAAGATTCCAAAGGATGCAGGGCAGTGCCTGCCTCTCATGCCAATGGTGTCATGTCAAGGCCAATGCTTAGCTGCTCAGCTGGACCTATTCGAAGTATGTCAGGTTATGTCCTCCTATGAACTGTGAGAAACCCCAGGTAAATGTCAGGGGCTGGAAGATGACTCCTGGGTATACGATGCCAAGTGGAGACTGTCCATTGATGTTTGGCCATCTGCTTTCGGCACTGGAGATAAGGCAGTGCCACTGGTTTAGGATTCAGGCAGTCTCAGCTTCATATCGTGAAATCCTACAGAGGGTCTATACTCCAGACTCTGGGGCATATGAATTTTGTTGATTATAAAGTAGAGGTTACTGCCTTCCCTGCCTCCACCAATCAGATTACAGATGCTGAGTCATCAGCAGCCAGTCATAGTGCTTCTTTCAAGGAAAGTCTATGATTGGATCCTGGATATCTATCAGTCTCCTGAGAGGCGGGTAGGTTGTTGCTTCCTCTCATTGCAACGACAAGTTCAGTGACATTTTGCTAAACAAGATGATCATTGCAGGCAGGCAGAAAGGACAGCAGAGACAGAGATGCTGGAGGGGATTTTGGCACCAAACATAGTTAGCTATGGGGTTGGGGACATTCAACCAGAGAAAGGATTGAAAGGGCATGTCCACCATTGTGAGGAACATGGATGAGAGGACAGGAGGGACTTGTCTACAGAAGGGATACGAGGCATCTGAATACTGTAAATCCCACCTGTATTTTAGGACATTTCACACAAAGGGGTTCATCTCTCCTGGGTCCCTGTAAGATACATGACACCCAGAACCATAAAGTTCTTTTGCTGTTACTTCTTTACAATAATTTTACTACTGTTATAATACATTGTAATGTAAACATATGATATGCAAGATATCTGATATGTGACCCACAAAGAGGTTGACACATATAGGTTGAGGAGATCTTGAGTGCTGAATGAATCCTTTGGCCTGGATATATAAGGCCATTTTTGTGAGAAGCCTGGGAGCCACACAGATTAAGTTAACAAGATCAACCCAGCCAATGTGTAAGGAATTAAGAAATAGAGGAGTCCTGCTCCACCCAGCTCATCCCCAAGGTCCCTGGATTGTTGTAGAATTCAGGTTCAAGGCTCAGGGTAAATAATCATCTTTGCCCAGGTCTTCTCTGTAGGAAGGTGGTGAGTAGCACCAGGGGTGATGTACCCTGGGGTGGGGGGTGTAAACTCGTGACTGCAGAAATAGACAGTAGCAGGTCTTCCAGGGATGCTGGGGTTGTCTGAATACCCCAGTCAGCTGGCCTAGCCTGGTGTAGACTCCATGAGGGTTCCCCATGGTCCCCATGAATAGAGTAGGATGAGCATGCGCAGAACCAGCCTAGTAGGACTAGATCTATTAGCTTCAGCTCATGATGCAATTGTGAAGCCTGCAATGGGACTTTGGAGAAAGCCACAAAGTGAGAATAATCCTTGTCCCTGCAGTGATTTTGAGAGATCATGGCCTACTACAATTGGCCATGCCCAGATCATCATGTGAGCAGCTGAGGCTCCCAGAGCCACTGAAGGATCACGAGAGGATCATGGGACTCCGCCCTGGGTTTCCTAGAGAAAAAAATAAACATTTGCCCTACTTCACAAAGCATGCCTATGATGACCACATCTGATGAGCAGCTCCTCACCAGGATATACTTCAATGAGTTAATTCTATTCGATAGTCTCCTGTGGGTCTCAGAGGCAGACATCCCTTACCATGCATCCCATTCACTGTCCGGGTTGTACCAGAGATGGACCAGTAACTCTGCATCATTCCTGTTCTTGTCCTGCCTATGGGCTAGTCATCTCCTGCCCTTAGTGCCATCAGGTTTGCCCAAGATCATGTCTTCCCCTTTGCTCCTTCCCCAGTTCTCTACTAAGATCAGATCACCTCTGTGTGGACACCTCCCAATTCCTGCCTGGGGGAGGCACTTCCCTGTCCTGAGGCCCCCATTTCCACATTAAGAAAGAAAACTTGGTGTCAGGGAAGCTGCAAGATGGGGCTTGTCACAGAACCTTGCCTGCTGCTCCCAGAGCTGCAGAATCAAAGGAACATCGTCCGAGACTTCTGGTATCAAACAGATCCTGCTGAGAGTCTCACTCTGATTTCCAGTGTCAGGAGTGGAATTACCCCTGTCTCACTGCCCAGGTGTTATGAACCTCATACACAGGACCTCCTTTGTGACCCCTGCCACCCCTTCTCCAAGCTCAGAAAGTCATCCAGTCATGGGGAACTGCTACCTTAATAGCAAGATTCCCCAACACTCCTGTGTAATCTTGCTTAGAAACAAAGTTGTGCAGATATCCTTCACTATCATGTTGGTTCAGGGTGGGTGGGACCCAGTCCCAGAGGGGCTAATGGCAAATGGGGGAGGGGTAGAGATTGGGCTCACACATATGCAGAAAACCCCATCAGCCAATTTTGAAGCAAAGGAGAGCCTGAGCTATTCTTCCTACCCAGACCTAAGCTGGTAACTTGCCTGGGACTTACAACATTCCAGAGCTGTGTGTAATTAAAGTCCTGTGGTGACACCACCCATCTTAAGCACTTTGTAAGAGAGCTGCAGAGATGACAAGGCCTCACATCTTAGCTCAGATTGGCCTGGGAGCATATTATTTTACTATGTAGCTCAACTGGCCTTGAACTTGTGATACTCCTCCTGCCTCAGCCTTCCAAGTGCTGGAGCTGCCACCATGCCTTGTATTGTCTGTGGTGTTTCTTTAGGTAACCACAAGAAGCCAATAGGTAAAATTCTCTGCAGACAGCAGAACTGTTGTGGAGGGTGCCGTCCTTGAAAGGCCAAATCTCCCTGCAACACAAAGCACCATATTCCCCCTTCTGAAAGCATCAGCACTGGGTGCAGTTGAGTGTGCAGAGCCACAAAGGCCATAAAAATAACTGCAGCCATCCATGTGACTTGTGTTACCCATTCATTCATTCATTCATTCATTCACTTCCTATAAGCCTCTGGGCATCTGGACAAAGGAACACATGCCAGGATGATGTGGGCATCCATTGAAGCAGATAAGTAAAGAGGTAAGACAGATATAGTTAGATGAAGACGGATGGATAGTTTGAGATAGAAGATAGATGGAGAGAGAGAGAGAGAGATAGAAGATAGATGGAGAGAGAGTTGATGATAGATAAATAAATATGCAAAGAAATAGATGATAAAAGATACATTGATAATAAATAAACAAATGGATGGTTGATGATAGATATATAAAAGGCAATAGAGAAATAATTAATATGTAATACAAATTATATATACCTATATATGATAGATAAATACCCAAATAGATGATAGCGATTTAGATAATCAATGACAGACAATAAGTAGAATTAAAGAGACAAAATAATCAAAATAGAGTATGTTAATAAAAACATGAATGTAGCTTTCTAGTCCAGACTCTGCAAACTTCCTCAGGCGATCCAGCTGCCAGGAACCCTGAGAAGTTTCCACCAGGAGCGTGTCCCCTCCCTGCCACTTTTCCTGGAGTCTGAACCTAAGTCCTGCGTGCAGACCAGGGGCTTGCTTCGCTCAGAAGAGCTGCCGTGACTCTGATGGCACTGGGGACATGGAAAAGCCCAGGTTCCTGTGTAAAGTGGAGAAGATGCAGGTGGAGGGGGGGGCACATTCCACTCCTCTGCTCTAGTCTCATTTTGGGTGAAGACTCTTCATTATGCTGCTGTTCCCTCCTCCTGAGAGCAGTGCTCCCCAGACTGTGCTCCTGAAAATGATTGTGGGGTGAAACTTCATGACCCATGAAAGATGCACCAGAGTCACACTCCAGCAGCCTCAAAGGAGCCTTGGTGTGGCCAGAGCATGTAGATTGCCTCAACAAAGACATCAGTGTTTCACATGTACACATACATGAAAACACACATACGTGTGCATACACATACACATGCATACATGCATGGAAATACATATACTCACATGTGCACACATACACATATATACATATGTATATACACATATATACATATGTATATACACATATATACATATGTATATACACATATATACATGCATGAAGCAACACACACACACACACACACACACACACACACACACACACACTGAGGAGGGTGTATGAAAGGGGAAGGGGAGGTAATTAAGAGAGATCCTAATGCCAGAGCTAGAATTATTTGAACTGTGGGATAAAGTTCATATAAAACTAACCAAAAGCATAAAATAAACATCCATGAGTCTGTGCTGATATGAATAAATACTAGAATTAAAAAAAAAAAAAAGAGGCCGGGCAGTGGTGGCGCACGCCTTTAATCCCAGCACTTGGGAGGCAGAGGCAGGCAGATTTCTGAGTTCGAGGCCAGCCTGGTCTACAGAGTGAGTTCCACGACAGCCAGGGCTACACAGAGAAACCTTGCCTCGAAAAAACAAAACAAAAAAACAACAACAAAAAAAAAAGAATATGGCGGGTGAATAGAAAAATCTGTGCAGAGCAATTACCAGGTGATTTTTGTAGCCATCCCACCCACCTCAGGTGAAGCATAATTCCACCTCAGCCTAAAGCCTGGGCCACAGACCGCTACTCCATTACAAAAAATATGGAGCAGGGAGGACAGGCAACCCCACTCCTAAGAGGTAAGGAGGGGCCACACCCCTGCAGTGCTTCAAGTTGTATTTTTATCCTGCACATAATATTATAGAAAGTCCTCTCTCAAACGCAGCAAAGTCTATAAGGAAATGCCAAGTGAATCCCAGTCAGGGGAGGCCCAACAACGTAGTGACCAACACCCTTCAGAACAGACCAGTGCGGATGAGAAACCTGAGCAGCTACAACAGTCAGACAGACCTAAAGATGCTCTAACCATTAAATGTCTTCCGATCCCTGAACAGAGGAGACACAGACCAAAGCAATAGGAGAACAGCAGGTGTTAGGGTGAGTGACATGTGGTTGTAGCCTTCCCCCATCAACCATAACGAGACAGGGAAACAGGGCGTGGGGCAGGAGACTTCTCTATGCTGTCTTTCCAGAGCTTTGCAAATTTAAAGCTGTTTGAAAAAAAAATTTAAACTATTTTTAAGAATCGAGGCAATGGTCCCCCCATGTGACCACAGTCTATCAAACCTTACATTTGTCCCTGTGGCTACAGGATGACCTAGTCCACCCTTTTGGCTTCTCGGTTCCAACATTCCCAAACTTCCAATTTCCTGTTGTGAGGTTTGTCCAGGGAATGATTATCCCTGGCTGTGCCCAGGCTGAAATGTTAAGCAAAGGACAAAGATAGCAGGTTCAGAGTTGGGCTACCAAAGCCTAAGGACCAGATGACACCAGAGAACCTTGTTCCCTGTCACACTCACAGCCATACTTCTCTTAGGGGGCATCCAACTCCAGAGCCATCACCCATCTAGAGGAAGGGTACATCCAAGTACTCGGTTTTTTTTTTCCTCTTCAAAACTGTGTCTGCTCAGGCCCAGGCTGTGTCCACCCCTCTTGCCTGACTCCCCACCTCCTTCCAGCTGCCTTCTCACAGCTCCCTTCTCAGTCAGTGTCTGAAGGTAATGAACAAGTCACCCTGGGATACTCCTTCATGTCTCAGAGCAAGGAGCATCATGACTGTCGGAATGAGTTTTCTAGCTCCTCCATCCTTGTCAGTGCTGGAAGGGTCTGTTGCTTCACCCAAGCCCTCCTGCAGGGTACCATCTTGCACAGCCACCAGTCACCAGATCCCAGGATTCCAGAAAGCTAGCAGCATCTTATCCCGGGAGACAGGCCCCACAACAGTGTGGGGCTGGAGTCTGATTCTTCTCCCTTGGCTGGATCTTCAGGGTCAAGCTACTGCTTCCAGGCTTATTGGTATCCACCCACCTCCATGATCTCCTGTTGTCTGCTTCAGTGTGCTAATCAGTCCTTCCATCAGGCATGCAAAGCTATTAAAAACAGCTCATTTAAAATATCTGTTAGCTGAACCAAGAGGTGGGATGGCAAAAGAGGAATCCTCTCCGGGGGGAGCCACACTCTGGAGTAAGACTCCATGCCCTCCTGGCTCCCAGACTACTTTCCTAGAAATGGCTCACCTTCAGCTACACATAGGAGGCAAGGTCTGCTAACTTTCAATTATGGGAAATCCATAGCTAGCGCTTTTGTTCAGGAAGGCAGTATCTCCTATGTTTGTAAGGAATTAGCTAGAGCAGCTCCTACCGTGATTAACTAGACAATGCCCAGGTTATGCTTCCCAGCCCTTAGCTCCAAATCTCCACCTTCTCTCCTGGGCAGAACTTTGGAACTAGTGGCTCAACAAGGGCCGTCTCCTACTCTGGGGAGCAGAGCCCCTTCCTACTGAGGAGGCTTCTGGCCTGGCCGGATCCCAGTCTTGCCCTGCCATTGGTCCTGAAGGAGGGGCTGGGGACATCAGAAAGAAGCTGGCTTTCCCCATGGCTTTGTCCCTAGCACCACGGTTCTTCAACCTTAGGAAAAGATACAGAGCTCTGCTGTTTGCCTTCTACTTCAGTCCTTGCTCCAGAGTCAGAGCAAACTAGGTGACCAGAACCCCGTGAAGCTCTTCTTGCTCTACATCACCAGGACAGCAGGCACGAGGGATTCTGGACCAGATGGGAGTCAGCAGGAAGGATGGTCCCTGAACAAAACTGAAGACTCAAGCTCATAATTTGAGGGGTGTCTCTAGACATCCTGGAATGGCCAGTCCCATAATTCCAGAAAATGCACAGATGCTCAAAGGACCTGAGTTCACTCCACCTGGGTCTCTCTCTCTGTGCTCCTATATGTACATAAGCTTCAGGGCTGCTCCGGGAGGCAAAGGATCTTTGTTTCCTGGCACAGGTTAGGTTCAGCATTCAATCTACTTCCTACTACTCTACCTACTGCTGTGACTGGGTGTCAAAATTCCTCACTTCCTAGGAGGAAAACAAGCAATATTTCCAAGGTCGCAAGGCAAACCGAGCCACCCGACCATAAGGATGCATGTTCTAGCCCAGCTCACGGCAGCTCAGGCTTCACCGAGTGTGCTGACTGGTTTCGTGTGTTGACTTGACACAAGCTGGAGTTATCACAGAGAAAGGAACTTCGGGTGAGGAAATGCCTCCATGAGATCCAGCTGTAAGGCATTTTCTCAATTGGTGATCAAGGTGGGAGGGCCCATTGTGGGTAGTGCCATCCCTGGGCTGGTAGTCTTGGGTTCTATGAGAAAGTAAACTGAGCAAGCCAGGGGAAGCAAGCCAGTAAGTAGCATCCCTACATGGCCTCTGCATCAGCTCCTGCTTCCTGACCTGCTTGAGTTCCAGTTCTGACTTCCTTTGGTGATGAACAGCAGTGTGAAAGTATAAGTTGAATAAACCCTATCCTCCTCAACTTGCTTCTTGGTCATGATGTTTGTGCAGGAACAGAAACCCTGACTTTGACACTGAGTGTCTGTCTAAGTTAGGGTTTTACTGCTGTGAACAGACACCATGGCAAAGGCAAGTCTTATAGAGGACAACATCTAATTGGGGCTGGCTTACAGGTTCAGAGAGTCAGTCTAGCATCATCAAAGCAGGAACATGGCAGCATCCAGGCAGGCATGGTACAGAAGGAGCTGAGAGTTCTACATCTTCATCTGAAGAATACTAGCAGAATACTGGCTTCCAGGCAGCTAGGATGAGGGTCTTAAAGTCCACACTCACCATGACACACCTACTCCAACCTCCAACAAGGCCACACCTACTCCATCAGGGCCATACCTTCCAATCCTGCCACTTCCTGGGCCGAGCATATATAAACCATCACACTGAGAGTGTACATACTTGATCTACCATGCGGACATGGAGGAGTGGGACAACCTAGACCTACTATTCTAAATGAAACTGACATAGCAGGCTTTCTAAGCACCAGGACTTGCAGAGAACTATGTAGGAATTGGGGGTCAAGGGGTCAGGGGGTAGGCGGCAGTGGGTCATCACTGCTTAATAGGAGGAGAAGATGGTCTCCTCTGTGGATAGATCATCCCAGAGGAAACCCTGAATGGATGCTGCTCTCTGTCTATAGGAGTGCCTGATCTGGTGGTTGCTGAGAAACAACCTCTCTGTTTCAGGCACACAGTTTGCTTCATTTGAGGACCTGCCTGATGTGCTCCTGCTCTGGGGTGGTCAAGGACATCTCTGGGGATCCTCTGTTGGGCCATAAACTCTATTCTCAGACACTTGATGAGGCTTATAATCAGATACTTTTCATCACCAAGATGATTCTTTTTTTTTAATTTGAAATTAATAATCCAAGATTCCACTACATATTTTATGAAAAAACCGTATCTTCCACTTAATGAACTCTGCGACTGATCAGAAAATAAAATATATAAAGTGGGGCATAGGCTTGTAAAATGAGGAGGGGAGGAGACAGCAGGCATTTGGCTGGAGCTAGTCTTGGAGATGGCTGAAGATGGGGTCAGTACAAGACAGGCTATGAGGAAGGTGAGAAAGGAGCCTGGGACAGAACCTGACCAGCTGTGGTCAGAGGTGCAGGTCTGCTCACTGTGACTTGAACAGAGTTCCCTGTTGAAATGCAAAATTTCTAGAGTGAAGCCCTGGTCAGGCCACCCTGCTTGGTTTTGAAGCCTGTGTTTCTGAGAGAGAGCCCAACCCTGCCTGCAATACAGAGGGAGAGAGGCCTGGTGGTAAGCCAGAGAACATGCAGGTTCTCTCCCACAAGATGCAAAAATACAATTTGTTTTACCCCAAGGAATGCTGTCACAGCCTCCACTCCTCAGGAAAGCCAGACTGGCTTCTCACCAGCTGCACAAGGGTGTTTAGAATTCATATAAATCTTCAAATAGAGGCTCAGATGCAGGCTTCTGACCGTGGTTTCACTCCCCAGGTTTCAGTTAACTGCAGCCAACCTTTATCCCCGCAAGACGAATGGGGAGGCCGGAGAAATAAATAATTCACACTTTTAATTCTTTTTCATTACAAGATATTATCAGAGTTATTCTACCTCATTATTGGCAATTGTCGATATTTCCTGTGCCCGATTTATGGTTTGAACTCTGAACAGGTGTGCTCAGGAATAAACTGAACTGGAGTCCAGCACTGTCTGGAGACCTTCTACATGGATAAGGGAGTAACCATGATTGCAGTGTTTTAAACTAAAGTAACAAGAGGGAGGGGGAAGGGGTACATCTCAGCCCCTCCTCATACCCAGGGAAGGGATAGATGACTGAGATGTTGGAAAGATGGCTCAGCAGCTAAGAGTAGTTTGCTGCTCTTGCAGAGGACCCAGGCTGGGTTCCCAGTGCCCACATGATGGCTCATAACAGCCAGTGACTTCAGTTCCAGGGGATCCAATGTTATTTTCTGGTATCCATGAGCACCACAGACACACATGAAGGCAGAACCTCATACAAATAAAAAAATATTTAAAAAAATCATTGATTTTCCTCTCCTTTTTGTGAGACCAGGGCTCTCTATGTAATTTAGCCCATGTCTGGAAACTCCTGGCTGAAGCAATGCTCCTGCCTCAGCTCCCAGGTATCTAGACTGGAGGCTTGTACCCCAGCGTCTGGCATTCATATTTCCTTTCTTTTCCTTCTCAAATCTCAGCTGATCTCTGTGGCCCACTGGTCACTGATGACCATGTGAAGGTTTTCAGAGAGCTCTTAGTCCCTAGGATGGGAGGTTTGAGATGCCCTTGTATAAGAAACACTCAGCAAGCAAGAGGACCTGTCTTCATGACACACTGCTTGTTTTTTTTATATTTATTTATTTATTTATTACACTGCTAGTCAAAGGTTCACACTGCTGCAGACTTTCCCCTCTGTCTTGGCATCTTTGGCCTTGAGAGCAGCTTGCTTTCAAGGGTTGAAATAAAATACACTTTCAGGGCTGGGAAGAGGGATCAGTTGATAAAGGGCTTGCTGTATAATCTTGAGGACCTAAGTTCTATCTATCTCACCCACCTGGAGACCAAGTACAGTGTTGTGTACCTCTAACCCAAGTACTGGAAAGTTGAAGACAAGGGATCAATCAAGGGATTGTCAGTCAATCCAGGAAATTGGTAAAGTCCAGGTTCAGTGGGTATGCTACCAAATTTTATGTCAACTTGACATATAACCTAAAGTTGTCTGAGAAGGGGGAGCCTCAATTGGGAAAATGCCTCCATGAGATGGGTTGTAGGTAAGTCCGTAGAGCATTTTCTTAATTATTGACTGATATGAGAGAGCATGGACCATTGATGGGTGTTGCCACCTGTTGACTGGTAGTCCTAGGTTCTATAAGAAAGCAGACTGAGCAAGTCAGTAAGGAGCGCCCCTCCATGGCCTCTGCATCAGTTCCTGCCTCTAGATTCCTGCCCTGCTTGAGTGCCTGTTCTGACTTCCTTCAGTGATGAACAGTGATATGGAAGTGAAAGCCAAACACAAGTTTTTTTCCTCCCTAAGTTGCTTTTAATATGGTATTTCATTACAGCCATAGTAACCTCAATTAGGACACACAGAGAGAGAGAGAGACCCTGTCTTAAGAATATAAGGTAGAGAATGAATGAGAAAGACACCTGATGCCAATCTCTGGTCTTCACACACAGGCACACAAATATGCCTAGATACTCTCAAATATGTGTACATACATAAATGTATACCAGCACACAAAGTTTACCTTTACCTCAGTACTGCCATACCAGACAAAGATCTCCTCTGGCTTCTTAGGAGCAAGAGAGGAAGCTTTCAGACAAGACTGCACCAGTCTCTCCAGGCTTCACCCTGGCAGGATCCACAGCCGCAACTCAGGGCTGGGAAGAGCCAAGACCAAACCAGACTCTCGGGTCAGTGAAACCTGTCGAGCTGGGCACTTTGCTGATGTTCAGTTAAATTTCAAGCAAGTTGCTCAGAGTTTTGCACTGTCCAAGGTTACAGGAAAATAAAGGCAAATGGTCCATTTTATGGTTTGACATCAGCTACCATCCACGGGTAAGTGGGCATCTTAGCATGGAAATGGGTGGGTTAATCTCCCCCAACATCCCCTGCTTTCCTACTGCAGGGAGCAGCACCCTGCTCATTGCCTCTCCTGGGCTCTTTTCACTAGAACATTGAGCGCACTGGTCACAAGAGCAAGATACTCTTCTAGGGGACAGTCACCCTGGACATTTGACAAGTGCATCAGCACAGACAGCTCCTGACTCTGCCCTGATCCTATTCAGGTTATCTACAATTTGCCTTAGTTCTTCCATCAATCAAAGTCAACCCCCTTCCCCTTAACCAATGGGAGCTGTGACTCTTACTAAGAACATGCCACTGCTCTGACAAGCCTCATGGTAAATCCCCTCCCTCTCAATGACAGCCGGATTTCTCAGTGACCCTCAGTCCTCCAGGGTTTCATAGTCCATCACTACAACACCTTACCTACAGCTTCTACCCTACCCCTAACCTCCCTGAAGATCCTAATGTTCCTGCTGTGCTAACTCAGGAGACACACACACATACACAAGCCCATTGCTTCCAGCCCACTTTCCTTCTCCCTCTGCTGTGGAGTTTCAGTTTCATATTGCTACAGTGACATGTGTTGTGCGACAAAAATTTTCCTGGGAAGATGCAGCACACATGTCTACTCACCCCAGATAGGGAGCCCAAAACAGATCAAAATCCAGATATCACAAAAGCCCAACTTGGTGAACCAGGACTTTTATTGGAGTTATTGACAGGAATATGGGTGAGGAGTTACTTACAGGACCAGAAACAACTCAAAGGCAGCTACATCACCAAAGCCCATCCCAGATGAGTGACAGGTCACAAAGTTGGGGACCTGGAACACACTTCACAGTCTGCACTGGCTGGAGACTCTTCTTCCCAAGTGACTCAGTTGCTCTAAACGTCTTCCAGGCAGCTCAGCTGGTCTCTGCTTCTTCCAGGAAGCTGGTGTGCTCTCAGAGTCTTCTTTGCAGTTTGATTTTGCTTTTCTGAGAGGGAGACTCTCAGGTTTTCTTGCTTATTCTGTCAGGGAGGAGCCTAGTGAATCTGGTTGGTTTTGTTGAAACCAATCATGGAGGAAACTGTTACATAACAACATGCCAGAAAGAAGGAAAGCCAAAAATGTCTGTTAGGTTGCAGTTTCGAAAACTGAAAATCAGGGTTGTCCACATCAGTTCTACTGTAAAACATGAGAAACAACAGATCCATTGGAGTCCTTGGATGTAGCAAACGTCACAACTTTAGCCATAAGGTGGGGAGTGGAAGAAGTCTATCATTCCTTTTGAAGTCATATCCTATGACTCATGACAAAAGTACCTCCCATAAATACATGTCCCCAAAGTTTCACTATGTTCTGGGAGTATGTTGGTGGAGACTGAGCAGTTCTCAGAGCACCATGAAAGCCAGAACAAGTTTAGGACCATTTCCCCTAGTGCCTGAATTAGCCTCTGGGGAGTGAAGCCCCAACAGTTTCAACATGCATGAGTCAAAACACCACCATTCATGATCAACACACCACCATTCATGATCAACACACCACCATTCTTGATCAACCCATTCTTCAGCACCCATACTTCACCACCCACACCCCATGTCAAGAATCTTTACTTATTCTCTTTCCTCTACAGTATCTTCTGCTTCTAACACACTGAGCAATGGTAATCACAGAAGGAAGAACTCTGGGTGTTTACTTGATGATCTATCTTCCACACCCAGAGCAGCTGTGAAAACAGCACCCTATATTCTCACCTGTAAACCCTGGGTTCCATGAGGCCTTAGAAGCAGGGACCACACCCCAAATGGGATTTGCTGTTTGATTTCACTCCATTCATCCTTGAGTGGCTATGTAAAGGAAAAGGAGGGTGAGGAAGTAGAAACCACAGCCTGCCACAAGACTGGACACAAGTGACATTCAATCTTCAATACAGTTACAAAATCAAAACACAGAAAGGGCACAATTAACAAGGAAGGGTACACTAGGCCTTCTCTGCAGCCTCAAGGAAGGTGAGGAACTCGATGTGTCTCCTCAAGAGGTACAGCATTCTTATTCTGTTCCTGTGGATATCATGGGAGAACACGTTTCCATAGATTCCCTAAGACCATGCATATTGAAATAGAGATGGATGAGACAGAAAGTCTGACACTTTAACAAGGACAGCTAGTCCTCAATTAGGGACCCAGAAGAGCTATGGAAGATTTTCAGACCTTGAAGTGCTGATGACAGGTATGAAGGCCAAGTGCAGGTAGAACTCAGACCATGTACCATGTGTGTACCTGCCCAGACACACAGACAGAGAGATGTGTATATATAGACACATGTATGCAAACAGAGACAGACACATAGGTGCACACATAGACATACACAGAAACACACACGTACACACACACACACACACACACACACATTCTTACACACAGTCTGACTCAGACAGGACTGTGAGTCAGAGAGAGAAGGTGAGTCAGTAGCTAAGCATTAACTTTAGGCTCTTTTTCTACCCTGTCTTTATGAACATCTAGACTGAAAGTATCTCTTCTTATCCAAACAAAGATAGAGATAATAAGAAAAAAAAACAGAAATAATGTAGTAGCGGAAATTAACCATCTACCACAGAGATGTTTGACCTGAGATCAGATTGAAAAACATTAGGAGGAGACATCTCATCACACGCAAGTAAAAAGACTAGCTTTATTTTTAAGTTGTAATGAGTTAGGAAATTGAGGCCTTAAAAAACAAAACACCAGAGGCCCTGAAAGCAGTAACAAAGGAGATAGAAATTAGCTGTGACAGGAGGGGAAAGGCACAACAGTCATGGCAGAGGAAGCCATCTTAGATGCATTCTGTGGGTGGATGGGCACAGTACTGAACTGAACTGAACTGAATTGAACTGAACTGAAGCAGGTAAGAATCATATGATAGCTTCAAAAGAAAAAAAACATTTTCTTTATATGATTATATGTCTTTATATTTGTATACAGGGATATATATATATATATATATATATATATATATATATATATATATGTGTGTGTGTGTGTGTGTGTGTGTGTGTATATTTCCCATATATGTTTGTAATTACATTTTATAGGCACAATTATATAACATGTAATATACAATTTAACTGTTAACCATAAAAGAGTGAAGTTATTAGAAGTGAGAGATAAATATTATTGCAGGAATTCACTTTCCCAAACATGTAGTCAATATAGAGGACAATATTGAGTTGTCTTTGGGATTTTCTGTAGGCTCTTTCAGTGTCAAAAGAGTGTGGAACTACATTCATAAAGACTTCAGTGAACTAAGAACGGCACTCAATAATTTTATATCCAGCTAAGCTATCACCCAGGTAGAAAGTGAAGAGATAGTTCGTCCATCAAGCACAAGAGTACCCACAAGCTTTTAAAGACAAAAATGAAAAAAGTTATCCAGATAAGAGCTCAATAAAGAATCTGTAGCAAACAAATATATAGTGAGTTTGTTATGAAGTCTTATCAATCAGCATTAAGGTTCAAAGCATAGAACTATTGACTGGGGTAGGCTGGGCAGTCAGTATGCTTAGTGATAGTTCAGCAAAAACAGCACAGTGGGTGGCTAGAAAGGCAAGTGAGGGTGGATGATAGTGTCAAAGACCCAGTGCCATTTTCTGCTTAGGTCAGTAGACATTGCTTAAGACTCATGAATCAAACAACAAAGGCAGGGCTCTATTATTTAGTGTTAACGTGACCAGGAAAATAAATAAAAATAACCATACCGGTAATGATGGAAGCCTTTTACATGCCTTGCATTTTCTCCCAGCCCACTGTTCTGAAGGTGATTTTTACCTAATAGAGACTCAGCAAGTGATATGAGAGAGAAGATATGGAATGGGCACAGACCCCTCCCCACATTGAGTCCCTTTTTGAGCTACTCTGAATCTACCACATATACCTTCCAGTTTCCAGTGACCGCTTTCTGTAAAAACTTCTAGGCTTGGATCCAATTCTTCCTAAATGAAACACAGAGGGATTTGCTTTTCAAAGGGAGCAAGAAATGAGGGAAAATAGAGCATTCAGACACAGGGAACAGAATTACCTACCATGAAGCTGCACATACACAGAAAACACTCAACGCAAACTAATTCTAGCAAAACCAGAAGTGTTTTTACAAAGTAGGCATAAACCCAATGTTGAAAGTGTGCCTATTATATAAGACAATGAACTTTGAAAGGAAAGGGAAGGATAGAACCCTGGAAATGTATGAGAGAAATGAGCCATCCTTGTGGCATTAAAATAAAAACAAAATGAAAGTTCCAGAAAGGAGGAAGTGGAAAACACAAACCCACTGGAGGGAAGGTTGCATTTGTCTGGCACATCTGAAAAAGTGCAAGCAACTTAAACATATAAAAAGATTTGAAAACATTACAAATGCAATATATAGGAATCCAGACCATACACCATATGATGCTGATGCTCTATGTCAAAATTTCAGGCGCTTGTGTCTAAGTATACATGGGAGAGTCATGAAGGTCATCTATAAGAGTCCATCAGACCTCAGCACAGTGTAAAGCAAATAAAAAAAAAAGGTGTGATACAGAATATAGTCTGTGAGCATGACATCATTGTAAAATACAAAAAAGATGGAGACACAGTGGTGCAGAGTGAGCTGTGCTGTGATGACAGCATGGGCTGTTGTGACCGAGCTGTCTACACGGGGCTGAGCAGTGTGAGTACATCATGTCTCATGCTTCCTCAAACTGTCCCCACACAACTCTGAATACATGATACAGTTCACAGGAGCACACTGAAGTTAAGATAATTCTACAAACAGATTCCCACCCCACCCCCTGTAAATGTGAAAACTTAAACTTATTTCCAGAAAATCATAACTTCAAAGAAAAACATGACCTCAAAAGAAATAGCAAGCCTAAATAGACCAATAATAGCCATTAAATGAATGGAACAATTTTGTTTATAAAACCATACATGTAGTGTTTTTATTTTTAGGTTTTTTTTTTAAAAAAGGCATGAGTGGTTTTATGGATGACATCTACCAAGTAGTCAAAGAATAGATCATTCCAATTCATAAAGGATTTTCCAGACAATAAAAATATGACTGAACTTATTTTATGACATGAATCTAATCTTGATCCCTAGCCAGGCAAGGATATCATAAGAATGGAAATCATGGGTCAATATAATTAATGGGCATAGACTTTTAAATACCATTCAAAATATTAACAATTCAAGTGCAGTAACCCATTGAAAAATGACTCATGAGCAAATTGGATTTTCTGAGGGGTAAAAGACTGTGTTAACCCTTCATGTTATGACTCACCACATAAAACCTACAGTTATTGCAATAGGTATATAGTGGTGCATTTAAGACTCTCATCCCACCTTTATTCAGAAGATATGACGGAGGCATGCACAGGAGAGAATGTCCCTCACCTAATGTAGCTCCTCTGCGATCTGGCTGCCAGCATGCTTCTTCCAGAAATTTTCTGTTTAACATTTGCTGCTGGTTAAGGATACTCCAATCCAGTTAAGTAAGACAAGAAAATTAGGTAAAGTGTAACAGGTAATTACTTTAACTGAACTGAAATTGTTCAAATTAATGAAACACTCCACAGGCTCTCTGCATCCAAACAAAACCCTAAGGTGTAAATCTATTGATGGGGGAAGTCATAAATGTCCCTGAAGGATAAGCAGATGGATTAAATAATAACAAAATACAGGCAATGTGATCAAATCAATAATATACTTGAAACCACACTGGGCTAGAAAGATGGCCTAGCAGTTAAGAGCTGTGTTCTCTTGCAGAAGACTTAAGTTCAGTTCCCAGAACTGACATTAGGCCATTCACCATAGCCTGTGGCTCCAACTTCAGGAGATCTACCACCTTCTTCTAGACTCTACAAGCAAGCACCGAATGTACATGTATACAACACACACACACACACACCCCACATACACATAATTCAAATCCTTTTTTCCTAAAAGCACAAAATTTAGGTGAGAAAACTACAATAATGGAAACATAAGTGACTGGATGAAAGGAGATCACAGAAGAAATCCTCAGACAAATAAAAAAAAATTAAGAAGATAAAATATGATAAAATGATCATTTTTAAGTTAAAAGAGTAATCGGGACTAAGAAGAGAGATAAAATATCATCTTTAAGTTAAAAGAGTAATCAGGACAGAATGGGATTTTTAATCTTCAAGGAACCACAATTCATAAATTTGGTGGAATACATGAATTTATAGATGCAAGACCTCCAGAAAGTTTTTTTGTTTGTTTGGGTTTTTTTTAAGATTTATTTATTCTGTATGTATGAGTACACTGTTGCTGTCTTCAGACACACTAGAACGGCATCGGATCCCATGACAGATGGTTGTGAGCCACCATGTGGTTGCTGGGATTTGAACTCAGGACCTCTGGAAGAGCAGTCAGTGCTCTTAACTGCTGAGCCATCTCTCCAGCCCCTGTTTGTTTGTTTTTTAAAGAACATGTACACGTAGTCATCCCAAATGAAATTTTGGGTGAGCAAAGATGAAGAGAAGCTGTTGAGGTTAACTAGAGACAAAAGGCAGGTCCAAGCAGGAGAGAGCAAGTCAGTAGACACGCCTTCTTCTCAAGAGGAGCGGAGTCTGGAAATATGTCCCAGCATCCTTAGAGTGCTTCGAGAGAAGAAGGAGAGAGAAACAAAACAAACAACAAAACCATCTAGATCTAACACTCCTTCAGGAACAAAGGCAAGGCATCCTCATTTTCTGAAGAAAGAAAACAGGAGCATTTGTTGCCAGGAGACCTCCAGGAGAGAAGCGGGGAGGGGCTCAGGGGCGGCCTCTGGGCCATGGTGGGATCCTGCTGGATGAGCACTCAGAGTCCCCAGAAACCAGCAAAGCCCAGTAGAACAGATGACTAGTTGGGTGAACAGAAGAAACCTGTGCTCCTTTGAAATGAATATATCTAACGAGATAAAGAAAAGATGATTGTATTGTATTAAGGGGCTTTTCAGCGTTGGAAGAAGTCCATGTAAGGATAGAATAAAATACCACTGCAAAAGGGGAGGGGCTTTTTAGATTTCACGTGGTGCACAGAGTCCACTCAGAGCAGTCTGAGACATTGCGTATGCACCCTGACTCAGACAACAGTGGCTAAAGTACAGGGCAGGGATGCAGGGATCCAAGCCAGAGCACAAAAATGTATGCTTCAAATAGTTGTAGAAATGCAAGAGCAGAGCAAGGCAGAGGAATGTTCAAAGGTAAAACAAGCAACAGTCAAGAATTCCAGTGGCAGATCTAAAAACAAGCACGGAGCTGGGAGACAGACAGAACTCTCAGCTCTTGTAGAGGACCCGAGTTCAAATCCCGCACCCACCTCAGGTCACTCATAACTGCCATTCACTCCAGTTCTAGGCGGTCTGGTGCTCTTTTCTGAGCTCAGGAAGCACCTGCACACATGTGCGCACACACACATATATGAGTAAGTATAAAACTAAATATCAAAAAGGGTTAAGCTTTGTAGATGGAGAGTATTAATAAAATAAACCTTTCTACCAGCAATAAAGGGAATGTGGTACAGACACTGGGAAACTATAGTAAGATACATCCCTGCAAACTAGGAAGTTTTCGTCTACTTGGTGATTTATAACTCAACAGGGGATGAAGAAAAACATGAAGAATTTAAAAGAACAATTTAATGTGTAGCTATTTATAAGCATTCGGGAAAACTATAGAAGGTACATAGAAATGGTCAGTGTCACACTCGGTACATTTTAACATCTTGGGGCAATTTATAGAGGAACTGAACAGAGGCTTCATAAGGAGAGAACACTTTTCAACAGCTCTTAAGTCTTTCCTCAAAGTGTTACATACAGAGCACTACACCTCACATTACAATGTATACATTTGCCTAAGTTTATTCCATATTTATCACATTTACTTATGGATTTTATTTTGTGTGGGGGTGTGTAGGTAGGAGTTTGTGCCTCGTACACAGGAAAGCACCCCTAATTGAAAAGACTCCACCAGTACCTTCTTTTGGACCTTTAGCCCCACAGAACATGGAGGAACTGGCATTTAACCTACCCAGTCTGTGTGATGTCATTGAGATAGCTACCATAGACTGGAACAGGGAAGGTTCTAGGATGTGAATATATGTTAATTCACAGTCTTGTGTATTAAATATGAGCTGCTAACCATCTATTCGTTATACCCCAAAAGAGTCACACTTAAAAGCAGGGTTGGTTTCACCACCCTTATATATGTATCCATGTATGTAACCATGCTCTGTTTGGTCATTTGTACATGGTCTGTGCTTTTCTACTGTGCAGTTCTTCTACCTATTTCCTTTTTTTCCTATGAGCACTGCACTAGGCACACAGCACAGGGTGTGCTGTGTAATGCTTTTCAGATCCTGTTTCTTTGAGTTTTATTGTAGTAACCTGTCACAATCACACATGCTAATGAGGCATGCATACACAGAACATATGTATGCTGCCTGTAAAGATCAAATCAGGGCACCTAGTGTTTTCTTGTCTTTCAGAGGCATCTGGTCTTCTCTTTGTTAGAGGCTTTGAGCTCCTGAGAAGACATAGCATAGGTTCCAGGGAACTGTACTCCTCCACTGCACTTAACGGAAGCTGCAATGTAGCTTTTGTTGTTTGGTTTCTTTCCTAGTTGGCTTTCTGTGGCTGTGATAAGTGCCTTGAGAAAAGTAGTTTGGGAAGAAAAGGATGTATTACAGATTGTAATCTGTTCGTGAGGGAAGCCAGGTCAGGAACCAAAATGGGTCAGGAAGCAAAGCAGAGGTCCTTGAAGGAACACAGCTGATTGGCTTGTTCTCCATGGCTTGCTCAGTTTGCGTTTTAAGATAGCCCAGGTTCCTCTGCCCGGGAATGACACCGCCCACAGTGGACTGGGACCTCCCACATCAATAAGGAAGCAAGAAAATTCTCCATAGACATACTGACAGGCCAATCCGAGGGAGGCAATTCCTTCTTTGAGGTTCCTTCTTTGCAGGAAGGTCAAGTTGACCCCCAAGATTTGCCATCACAATTCCCATAATCCAAACTCCTAGTGTCCCCTCTTTGACCCTTCCTAGCCTCTTCTATTTTCTGTACTCCCTTGTATCTGCCAATAGCATATTTGGGTTCCCCTTTCTCCATACACTTGACATCCATTCGTTTTCTTCTGGGGTCTTCTGGATACCGGCTGTTAAGCCACAGGCTCTGATTTCCATTTTTCCATGGCTAGTAATTCTCAGTTTCTTTCCTATTTGTTTGTTTGTTCATTTTCCTTACTTTAAGAGATGTCTGTTCAGAAGCTCTTTAAGCATTCCTTACAGATTTTGCATATTAATTAATTATCGAATGAAACATTTGCAAACCTTTTCTTCCATACTTTAACTTGTAACTCTAGTGCCAGCATATCCAACGCCCTCTTCTGGCCTCTCTGGGCACTGCAGGCATGTCCTACATGGGCATACAAGCGGGCAACAACCCGTGCATATAAAATAAAACTAAGTAAAACATAAAAATTAAGGAGGAAGTATTTTCCCCGATGTGTGCTTTGGTACTTTGGTAATGGACCAGTTGGCTGTAGGTACAAGGGTTTAGTTGGTCCTCTATTCGGTCCATTGGTTTTCATGTCTCTTTGTGCCTGTACGTTGCTGTTTGCTGTTTGGTGACTGAGCTCTGTAGTACATCTTGAGATCTACATACAGCCTTATAGTTTTCAGTACAATACTTTTATTGATTCTTTGAGAATTGCATACATGCCTACCATGTATTTCGACTGTATTTACCCCCTTTCCTCCTCCAATCCCTCCTAGATCCAAACCCCAACCTCCCCAGACCCTCCCAATTCCAAGTCTTTTTCTTCGAATAACTCACAAACCCACATTTGTACTGCCCATATACTCATGGGTGAGGGGCCATTTGCTAGTACTCTATTATTTTGCTCAAGATTGCCTTAGCTATTCGGAATCTTTTGTACTGCCATATGAATTTTAAGATTGCTTTTTACAGTTCCATGAAGACTGTTATTGCTATTTCAATGGTAGTTTTAAAGACTCTCTAAGTCACTTTGAGTAGTCTGAGCATTTTTAACATGATTTTTTTTCTATCTATGAACAGGGCACATCTTTTTTTGGATGGGTCTTCTTTTTGATTTCCTTTGATGTTTGGTAACTAGCATTGAAGAAAACAACCATTCCTTTAATTAAATGAATTCCTAGGTAATTTTTTTTCTATCAAACTATTAAGGATTTGTTTCATTTTTTTTACCAGTAAGTTCACTACACATGCCACTGATATTTGAATGTTAAATTTGCAACTCTCAGCTTTTCTGAACTCATTTGCCTATTCTGTTGGTCTTTTATACTTGAACTTAACCCTAATGGTCAAGATGCAATCTTTAACCGTATTTAAATGGAGTCTTTAGGTTTTTTATATATGGAATTCTAGCATCTGCAAGGAAGGGGTAATTTGACTTCCTTCCTTCTCTTTGCATGCCGTTGGCTTATTCCTCTTACTCAGTTGTTCTGGATTAGACTTAGCACTCTGCTGGGTAAGTGTACTGGTGGTAGACTGCCTCATCTTGGGTCTGGCTTTGGATGAATGCTTTCAGTTTTCGATATGGTGTTGATGACCATTTGTTTGATACATCTATCCTTCATCATTAAGACACAATCCTTCAGTACCTGATTCGTCCAGTTGCTTTTAAATCATGAAGGGACAATGACTTTTATCAAATGCTCTTTTTATATGTATTGAGATGATAATGTGATTTTGGATCATCCATTCTGTTGGTGTGATGAATCACATTCATTGTTTTGTGCCTATTAAACCATCCTTGCATCTCTGGGGTAAATCTAGTGGGATAATGGTGGATGATTTCTGGTGTGCTGTTGCACTTGGTCTGCTAGTATTTACATGTATGGGTATCAGGGATGCTGTATACGGTGCTCCTTTTGTTGGGTGATTCTGCTTTCCATATCAAGGTAATGCTGACATTATAAAATGGGTTTCAACACATTTTGTCACTTCTACTTTCAGAAAATCTTTAAAGATGTTGGTGTACATGTATGGTAGTTTGGTAAATTCTGGGAGGCAGAGCAAGGAGGATTACTGTAAGTTAAGACCTGTCTGGGGTACAGGGCTTATCCTAAATCTGAACTACAGAGTGAGAATTATTTCAAACAACCAAAAGATCCATCAACCAACCCACCCTACAAATGAGCAATGACAGATTAAAAAAAAAGGGTTAAAATTTGGCAATGAAGATTTCTGGCTTTTTTTGAGAGAGAGAATTTGTTATTGTTTTGACTTTATTACTTATTACTGTTCTATTTAGCTTTTTTGAATCTCCGTGGCTCAATTTTTGTAGGTTATATGTGTACAGAATTCTATCCCATTCCTATATGTTTTAAATTTACTGATGTGTAGGTTCCTAATACCTGGTGTTACTTTGTATCTACTTTAGTCCCCATTTGTCACTGTGTCAAAATGTTGGTAAGGCAAATGTGAAAGGTCTATTTTGTCTCAGGGTATCAGGGCTTTTATCCCATAGTTCCTATGTCTGTGGGCTTGAAGTGAAGAAGAAAGTCATGGTGGCAGGCATCTGTACAGCAGAAGGATGCTCGCCTCATAGGGGGGTAGTTTAGAAGAAAGAAGGAGAAAACAAGGGGTCAGGGGCCAGACAAAGCCTTCAGAGATGTGCCCACAGTAGTCTCTTTCCTCCCACAGGGCCCCACTTCTTACTATCTTCCATGAACCCACCCACAGGTGAAATAATCCACTGTCAAAAGTTAATGCCCTGATTTGTCGTGAGAATTTTGGTTTCTTTAAAAATACAGCTATGTTATGTAAATATGTTTTGCTTTAATCCCAGATGTGGGATATAGAACTGCTTAAGATTGCACACAGCAGCTAACTATGATTTGCCTCGTGCTCTGGTAAGGGTGTAATTTTGCCAGCTGAAGATAGTTTACGTTTGAAATTCTGTAGACTCTTGAGAGGGTATGAAGATGCTGGAGTTCTGAGAGAGGTGATGGAGGCGGCTGCTACCCCATGTGCTGCCCCTGCTGCTGCTGCCCCTGCTATTGCTAGATTTCATTTGTTGGTTTGCAGTTTGATGATTGGAGATATCCTGACAACAAAGATTGGACTCTAGCCCAGAGAGACTCAAGCCCCTAACCTAGTGTTGGGGGGTTGAAAAAAATTGCAGTGGAGAAGGTCGGGAAGAAAAAAGAAGCAAATACAGTAGTCAAAAATGTATAGTTACATTATTTCACTTACCTCTCAACAGTGTCCTCAGCTAGGGGAGTCAGTCTTCAACATGAGCCTGTGTAGAACACTGCCCTTCCCAAGGATGATGGTTTTCCTGGGGCATCACTTAGCAATCTCCTGTTTTCATCTCTTCCCCTCCTCTCCCTTCCCTCTCCCCTCCCCCTCCCCTTTCCTGTCTTGTCAGGGAAGCACAAAATGTTACATTTCCAAAAAAAAAAAAAAAAAAAGAATCCCTCCAGTTATTTTGAGGGTAATTTTGCTTTCCATTTATTTCTGCTCTGCTCTTCATCATTTCTTCCCCTGACTAATTTAGAGTTCTGTTTATTCTAACTTGTCTAGGTCCTTGCAGTGAATGATGAGATTAATTGAAACCTTCCCGCATTTAGAGGCAGGTGTTCCATTACTATCCTCTTCTGGGTTCTGATTTGATTGTATCCCATACATTTTGGTATGCTCTCTCCATTTTCACACATTTTGGGAACTGTTTAATTTCTCTTGGATTCAGTCCATGACCCAGAGGTCATTCAATGACTTTTTTGTATGCCTACCTCTGTGCAATTCCCAAACTGTCTCATGTTGTTTGTTTTGTCTTTATTCCATTGTGGTCAGAAATGATACATGATATGATTTTTGTTTTCTTGAATGTTTGAGGCTTGTTCTATGATGTTAATATCTGGTTTATCATAGAGGAACTGTTTCACCTGCTTCTGAGAAGAATGAACTCTACAGAGTCTAACACACATGCTAGGTCCATTGATATACAGTCAATTCAGCTTTGATGGGTTTTGGTTAAACCATCCATCAATGAGAGTAGGGTACAGGAGATCCCATTGTTGCCATGTTAGAGCTGTTTGGTCCTTCTAGCTCTGACAAGATTGACGCTCCTGCCTTGGGTATATTTACAACTGTTAGATCTTCTCACCCAATGGATTCCTTCATCATTGTAGGGTGACCGTTGTCCTGTTTTATAGCTTTTGTTTTGAACTCTGCTTTTCTGATACAGGAATTGCCATCCCTTTCCATTTCCAATTTTGTGAAATCTCTTTTCTTCCATTCTTTCATTTTCATGCATAGATTTTAATAAATTATGCTTTTGTCACTTAAATGAAAATATTTTAATGCATTTACTATATAAGATGTAAGCTTCTTTTTTTCTCTTTTAAAACTCGTATGTAATTCATTACAATTCATTTTAAAACATTTTATTTTTTATGATTTTTATCCTTTGAAAGCTTCATACATTTATGTTAATATCTGTTGATCCTGTCTATCCACCATTATCCCCTCCACCTTCCCACAGTGTCACCCCATCGTGCCCCCAGTTTCATGTCCCAGCTTCATGTCCTTTTTATTTTTTTGTTATAATAATATCCTTAGTTATGCATTCTACGTCATTAATATGAGATATATCTATATGTATATGGGTGTGTGGTCATTCACTAGGGCATGAGCAATTTACCGGGGATTATATATCCCCCCAAAGCAGATTGACCCTCCCTTACTTCATCAACTAGCAGTCAGCTGACATCAGTCCTCTATTGAGAGCCTCTCCCCTCTCCACACCATGACTGGCTTGATCCTGTGCAGGACTTTCGCAGGTAACTACAGATGCTGTGATTTCATGAGTGCAGCATCCATGTCAGATCCTGAAGTCAACACTTTCCGCTCCTCTTTATAGTCTTCACATCCTTAGATTCTTTCTGCCCCTTCTTCTTCTACAAGGTTCCCTGTGCCTTGGGTAATAAGAGGTGGAGACAGCTAACCCATACACATCTGGGCACTTAGAGTCATCTATCCTCAGCACTGTGACCAGTTATAAATCTCCCACTTTAGCCACTACCTATGGTAAAAAGATCTCCTCTGACCAAAGCAACACAAATCTGTAGGTGCAAACATAAATGTTTAGACTGCACTATGAGAGCATGACAGTTTAGTGAAATAATAATAGCCTGCTCCCCCTACAACTCCTTATGGCCTATGATCTCCAGTCATAAGCTTTTGACTAGACTTACATTTTCAAGCATGAAATCTCTCCTGTGGAGCAGGCTTCGTATTCAATCAGAAAGTGGGTGGTTGCTCCCATAACGATCATGTCACTACTGCATGAGTATGCACATCTTGATAGCAGGGCAGTACTATAGCATACAAGCTGTAGTACCGGGTAAAACGTTGATGTCTTTCCTCCCCAGCAGCCTGCAAAGCACCTTCTGGCATTATATAAGCTAGACAGGAGGGAGAAAGTTTCCCTGACTATGGAGATCAATTTTCTATGCCCTGCATCCAAAGACAGTGGTGTCTGGAGTAATGGGGTCTTGCCATCTAGTTGTGGTGGAAAACCATGAGTGATGGGAATAGCCTGTGTTGTTTGTGGAGCCTCTGGGGTCTTCCTAATCAATGAGTCATAGGGATTTATCTTCTGCCAGACATTGATATTTTCATTTAATAACTTGTGTTTTCTGGGAGCAGCATTGCTCTTTTGTGTTTTCTCAAGTCCTCATTTTCTTCCCAATATATGTATGTATATAATATTTTTTATTACTTTACACATTAGTAGACTTCCATACAGCTTCTTCATGTATACTTAGTCATGAATAACCCATTTGCTACCCTTCCCTCACCCCAGTCCCCCAATTTCCACCTACACCTTTAATCCTGTGTCTATCTCTCATCTTTTATGCCACTCCTGTATTAATATCCCCTCTAATTGGATTTTTTTCTTAGGTGAAAATGTAGGTCCCCACTTTGCTTTCTCAGACTACCTGTGTTTTTGTATTGGATGCACTAGTTTATTGGTCACTTGGACATATGTGTCCATCCATTTCTTTCATACTGTATCATGCCATTCCTCTTGCCTTATTCTTTTCTGTCTTCTCCCATGGTCATAAAACATTTTAAGCATGTTACTTCAATTCTGTTGTCAAACAAAATTTTTGGAATTATTTTCTGGAGCTACATATCACAATATGTCATCCCAGTCTGTTTAAAATTAAGTTATTTTCTGAAAATCATAAAATTTTAATACAATATGTTTATATTTTCATTACCTATACATATGTATGTGTATGTATGTGTGTGCATAATTTCAAAATACTTTAAGTCCAAGAATATAATAATATGATTTTTATTTTAAATGGTCATGAATATTCTAAATAAATTATGAGATTATACACACACATACATGAATATTTAATACTTCAGCAACTCTTGCAGTAGGGACCCTCTAGCCATGATTTTATCAGCTTTGCTTGCCTGGAAAGGCTTTGTTTCATCTCTATTTTTGAAGATTAATTTTTCTGGATATGCTTTTTGGCTGGCAGGTATTTTTCTCTGTCAACACCCTCACTAAGTCTCAGTGTCTCTGGCCTCCTGCACTTTGGATGTGGAACCATTAATCTCACCATTGCCCATCTATGAAACCTGTCATTTTTTTTCTTACTATTTTCAAGGATTTATCTTCATCACCATCTTTGAAGCTGATTTCTCTTACCTGGCTTGGTTTTCTGATTTTTTCCACCCTTCTTTGGGAGTGGCTCAGAATAGATAGATCTGTCTGTTACTCTCTTGCCTAAGGCTGAAGGATTTGAGCTGTAATTTCTTTAAATCGTTTTTTTTCCCATACCACATTTTCTGGAGCTCTGATTATAGGTTAGACTTCTTGGTGTGGGCCCAAAGGTCTCTGAAACTTTCTATGTTTTCTTCAATCATTTTTCTATCAGTTTCTCAGATGAAGCCAGTTTTATTGATCTGTCTTAGGTTCACTGGTCCCCTTTCTGTTCCCTTCAATCTACTGTTGAGCCATCTGGTAATTATTTCCATTTCTTTTCTGATATTGTATTTTTACCTCTAGAACAATGATTTCATTCATTCATATATATATATATATATATATATATATATATATATATATATCCCCCTCCTGTGAAATTCCACGAACTCACTCATCAATGCTGCCTTCTCCTTTAACTGTTTGAACTTATTTATAATGTCTGTCCATATCAAAATCCACACTGTCACAACTCAGAAACCTTTGCCAAAGCCACCACAAGGGTATCTCTGATTAGTTTCTATGCTTGCTTCCTTTTCTAATAGCCAGCCAGTTTCCTTTTCAATTTTAATATGTGCCTCCATGTTTTTGTAATTGAATACGCATGTGTGCACACAGAGGCCAGAGACTAATGTGGGGCATCTTCTCAGTTGATTCCCATTGAATTCTTTGAGACAAATTCCCTCATTGACTTGACTAGAATGGTTGGCCAGAAAGCCAGGTATTCCCCTGCCTCTGCCTGCTCACTACTAGGATGACAGGCATGTGTTGCTTCACCTAGCTTTTTAACATGGGTACCAAGTCTAAACTTGGGTCCTCATGATGGTGTGGCAGGTTTGTTGCGATTTGAGCCATCTACCCAGCTCTCCAGTTTCCTGTGTCTTTGCATGTCTAATAGATGCTGGCAGGAAGCTTGCCATTGTAAGTCACATGTCATGGGTGCTCTGGAATATCTTTGGCTTTACTAAGTGTATTTTGTCAGTGTTCATAAATCTGAGGCTCACTCACCCTCCAGATGCTTGCTTGTGAGGTTGCCCTTTTAGTTGCTACTGCCTTCTTCAGGATGGAAGCTTCCTTCTTCAACTTAAGGACTGCATAGCTGGGAGAGCAAGCTTAGCCAGGGACAAAGGACTCTGTGCAGGTATAGCCAGTCGTACCCAGTGCTCTTTCTGTCTTCCTCTGCATGCATGCTCTTAGAAATCAGCAAGGGATGTGGGCAGAGTCTCTCCCAGCTTGCACATCTCAGCCCATTTGCGCTCCGAGCTTATACACATCCACCCCCTTTTCCAGCTGTTCTGTTGCTCAGAGCTGTTGCCACATCTGCTGGCAGGGCTGTGACTTTCACTGTAGGTGGGGTGGCAAGGGACTGCCTCAGGCCCTCAGCTGCAAAGCTGTGGTCCTCACCAGATGCAAACGCCTCCCGTCCGAGCCGTTCTGCTCAATTTCTGCTTTTTTTCCCCTTCCAAGTGTCTTTCATGCATAACTGTGTTTTGACTCTCTAATCATTGCCTACAGGAATAATCATCCCTGGCGTCTTCGTCTTCCCTCTGTGTCTTTGTGGTCAGCTGATACTTCTTCATTCCCCAGGCTCAAGAATTCTGAGGTCAAAGGATGTCTTTACTGCCCCATCCTTTTGGGTTACCTGAGGTGAGCATCTGGGGGGTCGTACAGTCTCTTCATCTATAAATATCTCCAGTTCACAGTCATTTAAAGATATATCTTCATCAGATATAGAGCTTTAAGTTGGGAAGTGTCGATTTTTCTCCCAATCAGAACTTTCAAGGTATGGTGTTGCTCTTTGGGCATGGAATGTTGGTACCGCAGGTACCATATACGCAGCCATCCCCTGGGTCAACAGATTGAACATGGATGGACTTGACTGGTATCTCATGACCTCGGCTGTCTGGATCTGGGGGTGGGAGGCTTTCTCCTCTGTTCCTTCCTTCTCTTGTAGCATTGTGCAGTTGGGGCACCAGGGTTGTCTGTTTGAAGGTATTATAGTGGGCAGACACTCACAGTCAGATGTTCTTACCTCACAGCAGCAGCGAACTCATAGCTGTCAACTTAGCCAGAAGTCTTGGGGTGAAACTCAGACGCAGTGTGGGTTGCACAGGGAGGTGTGGACTGATGAACTTGGCTTTAACAATCCAACAAGCCAGAGCCCACTTTGGAGAGTACATGAACTTGGGTCTAAGGGCATGCCTTTTCTCCTAATGGGCCTGATTAGTTGCATGCTACTAGTGTTCAGGATGGTGCAACCATGCTACACTGATGTATAACTAATGCTTAGTTGCCTTATGATACATGCTCTTTGGGACCTTCTAGAAAATACAGGCTAAACATTAACTAACTAGCCCACATTGCACATAGGAGAAGCTCTTCTTTGCCCAGAGCCTCAAGGTGGACAGTTGAACCCCCTCCCATGAAGCCCAGAATCAAGATTTTAGGGCACAGAACAGGATTCCCAATAATGTTTTGCACAGACTTTCTTGGTGATCTCACACACATCATCATCATCATCAACATATGGTATATTATATATGTATATCTTTTCTGCAGCAATTCTGTTTTCTAACACACACACATAAATATATGATTAGTAGTTCTAGATTGCTAATCTGTCTGCACAGTGAAGACAATTACTTTAAGCTCTCCATGGAGGAAACTTCTCTCTTGTTAAGGGAGAAAGATGAGGAGGGACACAGGTCTCTGCAGCTGTGGAGGAGAGAAAGAAAAGAGGGGGTTTGGGGTACACCATCCTTCAAATGGACAAGCATGAATTTAAATTTACAGAGTGAGTGGCATCTAGACCATGAGGGGAGAGGGGCACTGGGTTGTGGCAGGCAGAAAGGGGTTCATGCGAGACAGTGATAACTGGCTGGGTGCAGTGGCAGGGATACCTATCCTGTGCAGGGGGGCTGTCCTGCTCTCTGCTCTGGGTGCCTCCCTTATCTTGGCTTATGGTTAACTTCCTCATGACTTGTTAGATGTTATATCCATACATGAGATTTATAGCAAAGGATACTTAGTGTGACTACTACAGTCTGACAAATCAACACACCCATTGCCACTGACAGCATCTAATGTATGTGTATGTGTGTGTGAGGGGCATGCACATGCATGTATGTGTATATATGTGAATGGTGTGTATGCATGTCCACATGTACATGTGTATGTGTGGTCAGGACACCTGAGATCTGAGCTTTCATTCAGTGTTCAGGACCTCACAAAATATCACTAACCAGAGTCCCCTGCTGCAAGCTTACACAAGGGTGACTCACATAGGCTTCTGGCTTCTACTTGCCTACATTCAGTAGGAGGGCCATGGATCCTGAGCATTATGGGGGGCCATGGCCACCCAGACCTACACCATTTGATCTGCAACCTTGCCTGTGACTTTGATTGGCCTGTGTCGGGGGAACAAGGGACCTTCTCTTTGAGCCTTCTCACTCTGGCAAAACAACATTTGGCATGTGGAGTCAGAAATGGGTGCAAGAGTCTGGGGGTGTGGCTTTGAAAATTTCCTTCTGTTTGGTCCAAACCACCCCTAGCTATCTCCACATGTTTCTGATAAGGTGTTGCACACCTCACATATAGAGCATGGGCTCATTTATCACAGAGGAGTCGGGGAAAGACAGTGGTTGGATGCTCCACTCTTTGGAAAATGATGCTAGACTCCTTCATGATAGCCCTGACTGACCTTAGCCCACCCTTTTGAGCAGATCTCTGTATAACAATGATGATCTTGTAGTGATACTATATAGTCAAATAGATGATTTTTAAATTCTTAATGATGATTCTATAAGAATTCCCAAAATTATATTACTAATTATTAAGCTCTTTCATAACAGGACTGCTATTAAGTCCTTTCTGATGTCAAAACTACAGTGAGAACTCTGCCAGTATTCAAGTGTCATGAGTTAATTGCTTCTGAGCTAGTAAGCAGGCATCAACAACTTAGAGCACATTCCAAGAAGTCGTAAAACAATTAACCAAACATCATAAAAAGGGAGCTGAGGATTTACTCTAGGTGCAAGGACAGAAGGTAAAATGTTGACTGGGTTTATCTATATAAAACTTCAATGATAACTTAGTTATGATCTTTAACTCTCCATGAACCTGTAAAGCTAGTGACAAATGATGAATGTTTAGCCAGACAATTACTCTTAATAAATATCATGTAAACATTCTGTGTTGTAAAATTCTTATACAATTTATGATTCGAATTTGTGTGTAAACTTGTGATGAACATATTATCATGTGATCACGTATTCTGAAAGATATATAAGAGCCGAGGAAAATGAGCAGAGACTGCCCCCCCCCCCCGTTTAGAGAACTTACATAGGAAACTTTTTAGAACTTAGAAATAAAGGCTAAAAATCACTTTTCAAAGTGTCCCTTTTTCTTCCTGCCATTTCAACTAGCAGGCTAGGAGTTAGAGTCTTGCAGTTCCTGCAGAGACAGAAGAAAGGCTATATTACTTAATTCCCTGCCTTTTGGCTACAGGTATTAATCACCTAAGTCAATGACTTTTAATCATCGGAATGAGCAAGAAACTTTTTAGAATGTTTTAGAATTTATCAACAAGCATTCAGTATAGTTGGAGAGCTAGAACATCTAGAGACCATCAGTCTTTAAAGCTAGACCCAAGTCTGACTCTATGTTTCCTTTCAATCCTGGCTGGGAGTCCCCCAGTATCTTCTCCTGCTGGAATCTTCTTGAGGCCACCAGTCTCTAGGGACAGAAAGGGAAGAGGACATTTACACAGTATCTCCAACCAGTCTTTCCAAGTTTTCCAAGTTAGCCTTGAAATTGTTATTTGGCAGTGGAGCAAGCTTCTGCCTGGGCATGTGCCTAACTGAGTTGCCAAGCTATCCTTTAGCTGGTAGCTTTGGTAGCTCTCGCTTCCTGGAGTACTTCCTCCATACTGGGCCAATGAGTGTTGTCCCCAAACAGCACAGGCTGGAGCTGGTAGTGCCAGGGTGGCCCATGTCATCTTACCAGAGAGTCTGCCTGTTATGCTTAGTTTTTGTCAACTTGACACAAACTAGTCACATAGGCAAGCAGCTTCCCAGAGTGCCCTTCTCCATCTCTCTTTCCAGAGGACCCCCGTGCACTATGAACCACAGATTGGTATCACTTAGGGTCTCTGTGACTTCCTCATGTCACACGATTTCACCCACTTCTCAGAATACTCTTCAGTGCTCAGGATGGTGACTGTGGAACTGTTGGAGGATCTATGGCTGTGTCCAAAGAAGACTCTTGACAAAGACCCCCCCACCTTGATCATGTTTTTCTCAGACTAGGGGTCTCCTCTTGTCTACTGTATGTCCATGTCCTAGCATCCAGAGCCCTGTGCAACTGGGGACTGCACACCTCTCACCAAACTTTGCATCCTGTGGCATGGGTATCTGTGACCTTCTCCTGCCTTCCCCAAGAACTCTGCTATTCACATACTATTCACATGCTATTTACATGCCCTACATCTTCTCCATTCTGCTCAGCCCCCCATTCTGCTCAGTGGCCGGAAGGCCATGCCATCTGCTATGAGTGAAGTTTAGCTGAGATTCTTGGCCCATGTCTCTGGTCTTGGCTCCTGGTACCCCCAGGGTCTTGCATAAACACTTCCTTTCTTGTCTTGATTAATGGGAATCCAAAAAATATTTTCTTTAATACTCACTTCTGAAGTTCAGGGTCATTTTCCTCCTTACAGTCGCCAGCCTCTTTTTTTTTTTGAAGCAGGGCTGTGCCCAAAACAGAGATTGGATCTTCTGACTGCTTTTGTCCCAGAAGAGAGTCTCTTCAAAGAAAAGCTTAAGGAAGAGAGGCAGGAACTTCAGCTGAGCCACCAAAGTCTGCCCCAGCATCACGGGGCCAATGGCTATCCACAGCCAGTGACGGAGACAAATTTCCTCCCTGAAGCATTGGTGGAAGGAATAAACGAATGATATTCTTAAAAGCAGAAAACAAATGTAGTTATTATTTCGGAGTAATTCTATGACTGCAGGCACAAACAAAGAAATGAAATATATTTAGGATGCAGCATGTCCCTAGAGGTGTTAACTTCTGGATGAAGGTATGTGGGGCCACACAGTGAGATCAGCCCATACTGCATGGAGCCAGGGCACAGGAGCTCTCAGGACACAAAACCATGATAGTTGCTCTAGGTTTGAGGGAGTACCAACACCAATGCTAAGTAGAGAAGAGTTCACTAGGTGGTTGAGTCTGGCACATTGTTCTGTCTCCATGGCAGGTACCAAGCCAGGAGTGATGAGGGACCAGATCCTGTGCCTCCTTCAATACATGTATTGCTGGGGAGTTGACTGTTATGCAGGCTGATCTGGGTGAGCAAACAGGGACAGAAGCTGAGTCAGAGCCCTGAAATGGGGGTGGCTGGATATGTGCTAAGGTAATGATAGGCCATGATGTCCCGAGATCATGAGGTACTGGTTTTCCTGTGGAGCACAGATGTTCCTCTGATCTGGTCCTTGTTCTCTGCAAGATGGTACATTACTACTCCACTTTAAGCCCAGTCTACTCTTCCCTACCTTTTCCCAGTTGCTGCTTACCCCATGGTTGACTCTGCTGGGGAATATCCACCATCATCTCAGACAGGTAGGAGGGAAGAACCTATGGACGACCTTGCCAAGTGAAGTACAGAAGCCTATCTCTTCCCATCGGGTGGAGTCCTAGGTCCCCAAGATCTGCGGTTTCCATGCTAGGGACAATTTTATGAGGATCAAGACTCAGACAATGTAGGGAAAGAGGGCCAAGGCTCTCTATGGGTGACAGTGGTTGTCACCTTGGAATGTTTTACCTCTGCTATCCTCTACCTTCAAGGAACATCTCTGCTCACAAGCTTCCCCTTTCATGAGATGTCACCCTTGCTGGGTAGGTTTTTGGTGACACAATTGCCTTTGCGTTGACTATATATTAGTTGATAACCCCTCAACCCCTCACCCATCTTCTTTAATCCCAATAAACTCATTGATACATAAAGTAGGACTCTAGTGGTATTACTTTGGTCTATTGCCAGTTCTCTGTCTGAAGTGAGTAGACATCTCCCTAGAAATGATGCCATACAACCTGTGATTAGAGGATGGGGGAAGGGACCCTGATCTTAGCCCAAGTGTCCCACCCTGACAATGATGCTCTGACTGCCATACTCTAGGGCAGCTTACCACAGTATGCTTTCGTGAGGGAGCCTGAGGGTAGGGAGTCTAGGCTGACACTTCTCAGCATGGGTACCCAGACCTCACTTGAGAAGGGATAGGGATGATTCTTGAGGCTGATACAAGTGAACTGCCTTGTGCTTCCTTCTCAGCCACAGTACAATCCAGATCCTTAAAGACAGTCTGGTCTTGTCTACCTGCCTCTGTGACTTTTCAGCTCAATGGAGTCTCTTTGGAACAAAGCACAAATTATCATTCATAGCTCAATCAACAGCCACACCTACTTGTGATTAGTATTAGTAAAGAGGAACTGGAAAATGGCCTTGAGTGGTGACTCTAGACCTCTTCTCCAAGGGCTGCTCTTTGGAGGTCTGGGATTTCTATGAAAGGGAGAAAGGATCCTTTAGGAGTGCCTGGACCCTTGAGCAGGACTCTGTGTCCTAGACATTATAGCCCATAAGGACTGGGGAGACAGGCAAATCCATATGACAATCCATCTTCCCTTGGGCCACCTGATGTCTCTGGCCTACAGGGGTGAAGTAAAGCAGAAGCTTATGTCTTTAATAAGCAGGGAGCCCTGCTCTTGCCTCTGGGGGATGGACAGGGACTCATCCCAGGGGTGTTGAACACACCTGAGCAGGCCTATAATATAGTATAGAAACCCTGGGCACATACTAGGGGTGGCTTCAGAGCCTATTGGTGCAAGCCCAAGAAATCCTTGGCACTCAACTCTGAGATGGTGCTGCAAGGAGGAACTGGTGATGGTGTTAGCTTCAGGTGTTGTGACCAGGAAGGATCCGGTGCATGGTGCCCACCTACTGTCCCCACCAGCCATGCAAACTATTCCCCTCTCCCAGGACACCACGGCCAGGGAACAAAAGCCATGATTATCAAAGGACTTTTTTTCCTTTATTTTCATAATTTAGCTGAATCAACACAAAATTGGATACTGTAAAACAAGGGGAAAATATGCTGTAACATCTGAAATCTCCTGGTCTCTGCCCTCGGAGGTCTCTACGCTAGCTTTCAAAAGAAACAGCCAAGGGGAAGTGGTGTGGATGTTGAGGTTCAGTGGTGAGATGAGACCTCCTGCCCTGCTGACCCTCTGCAACACAGGCCACTGGAGCCTGACACTTTGGGGACAGTGACCTTGCTTGACCACCTCCTCTGACGAGAACCCCTCATGTCAGCTTCATCTCCCTGCCCAGGATACTAATCCCTCTGCACAAGTGAAGGGAGGACACGTGGATACTGGAATGGGACTCACAGAAATGGACTTTCTTTCCTATCTTTAGTCTATGGTTGCTGGAACGGCATCTATATACTGGAGTTAAATACATTTTTAAATGTTTTTCTTTAGTAGTATATTACTAGCATGATAGTCATGTTAATTGGACGTGTAGGTAGTATACTTTTAGCAGAACTCAGGAAAATGAATGGGGACTGTGGCTGTCCCTTATCTGATAGCGTCTGACCCCACAGTGTAGAGCAATCAAGGACAGTGACTCTGCTCCCCAGCTCCTCCACCCCCTCCATCCCTGCTATCTCTGCCTCCCAATGTGGAGAACAAGGACCTTTAAGGATGAAGGAGGCCAATCATCTGGGGAGGGCAAGTTGACCGTACATGGACTCAAGATCTATGGATGGCAAAAGGGGTTAAGAGAGAGAGAGAGAGGGACCAAAATCCATGACCAAAATATTGTATACGCAATGTTTACCAACACACAGACTCACAGGGGGATGTGAGCTATCAGACCAAACCAAAGCAAAGAGAGACAGAGCTTCCCAGAATGGGCAGGGTCCTCTGCACCTCACCCACAGCTCTGCCCATCCATGTCTGCTCGGAGGTCCTCCATGGCCACCCCAGAGTTTCCAGGATCACAGGGGGGCCAGGCCCCAACTCTCAGGATGGTCAGACCTGCCGTCAAATGTTAAATAGGATTTTCTACAAATATACAACATATAAAAACTGTTAAATATATAACTTTAGGCTTTTGCAAAATACATTTAATGATCTCTTTCAAACAGGGTTACTTCAGTTTTCTTTAATTTGCTTTCTGGAGCTAAATGGTGTATCAGATGAGATAGCAGTCACAGGAGACCCAGCATGCTCTTGGCAAATGGTGGATTATCCAACTATCAAAAATGGAGCTGTGGAAGAGGCATGTCTAACTGGTTAAAACAGAAAGTGATTTTAGTACGATAGAGTTGGTCTAAGCACAGGGGCAAAGGGTCTGTGTCCAGGGCCCTTGCTGTCCGCTGGGGGCCGTCGCCGGCCACGCCCCTGCTGGGTCCTGCAGGTGCACCACGGTGGTGTCCTTCTGGGCAAAGCCATCCTCCTAGGACACGCTGCAGTGTTTGTGGGGCGGGGGTCTTGGCCTCGGATGCCCTCTCCATGCTGCCTGGGCCACCAGCATGTCTGCCACTGTGCCCTCCCCTGCCCCACAATCAAACCCGGGGAACTCTTGGCAGCAGGGATGTGTCCACGTTAAAATAGATTTGCTCTTTGGTCTATTGAGTATACTGAAAGTATAAGAAAATAAAAGCGATTCAGACAGTCTGGGACAGAGGAGGTGGTGGCTTCTGCATCTGACAGTCCCCGGACCTTGCGTCGTGGCTCAGCTGGCTTGGCCGCAGTTTCCTTGTTCTGGTCCTCCAACTCCAGGGAGCAAGCAACTAGTGAGGATGAATGCAGCCAGGCTCCACACACCAGGTATTGCTGATTCCTGGCACCACCCTTGACATGTGTGTCTGAGTCCCGGCCTCCTGGATTCAGCTGGACAGATTTGAGCTCAGAGCTCCGAGGAATTGGGCTGTCTTTGTTAGGCCTCTGGGAAACAGTGGGTGGATGGGGGAGAATGGGCGGTGTCCACATAGGATGGAGGATAGTGGCTGAGGTGTAGAATCTCCAGGGAGCCACAGTCACTCCCAGGGGGCACCGCAGGGGCTGCGATTGTCAGGAGACCTGAGGAGCAAAGACAGAGAGCTGTCAGCCTCATGCTGTCACATTCTTGACACACACATTCTCTCTTGCCCATCGTGGGCAAGTTTAACATCTTCTGGACCAAGATTGTAGACCTGGACGGCTGGGAAGAAGGGCACTCTGCATAGATTAAGCCCCAGAAGCAGCACTCTGCCTGTGTCCCAGGAGAGGCTGCCCTCTGCTGGGGACCCAGAGGAACCTCTGTATCCTCTCCAGCCTATGGTGACCAGAGCTCGTCTAGTTCCTCTTGGTTTCCTAAAGGTGCCTGACACAAACTGGCATACTTAGCATGAGTCCCACCCTGGCACAGGGGGGCAGGCACTTCACACCTGACCCTTTAGCAGATCTGGCAGGAGAGAAGATACCTCATTCTCACCCTTCAGCAATCAGACCCTAGAGAGTTAAAACATCTGCAGGAGTCCCATGGGACAGAAGGGTCAGGTGGAAGGTTGGCCTGGAGAAGCTTGTCTCCCAGGAAGAACACTCACACAATTCTGACCACCTTAGCAGATCACCTTGCAGGAGAGGCTTGAGCTGAAACAGTGATAGGTTAACAGTGGTGAGGGACCATACATTGACTATGATGGTTTGGTTATACACATACCTCCTGCCCTCTACACCTAAACCTCATTCAGTATCCCACAGACATAGGAATCATTAGATCTCTCATTCCACCTCCCAGGATGTCTACGCCAAATGAATAAATCTGCTTTCTCTATTTTCTTGTTTTACCATTGCTGGTCTCTGCTGTATTAGGATGGATGGTGGGCCTTGTTTGCTGGGGCTGCCGGGTCTCAAGCTGTGACTCTAACACTGCCAGAAACAACCCAGCTCTGCCACCCCGATGAGGTGCCCTGAGATTAAGACACCACAATTCCAGAACATGGAATACTTCCAACATACCCCACTTCCCCTAGGGTATGTACTCATTGAGTAAGGTCCAGCTGCTGAGTGGTCTCTCTAAGCCATGTGCCGTGATAGGGGCTTCAAGGAGACAGACCACAGGTCAATGGAGGCAGCTATATTCCATTGGCCTGGCAAACTCAGGTGTGGTCGTATCTTCATGTACTTACCAAACACTTGGGGAAAATTGCACCTGAAAAGCTCAGATTGTTCATATCAGTATCACATAGCAGTGTATGTAAGACCAGCAGTCACTCCGTCGTCATCGGAGGCTAATGCCGCCCCACCCTGCCTACCTCCATGGCTTGGCAACCTTGGTGTGGGCTTCAGGACTGCTCATCCCTCTCCCATTGCTGTTGTACTGAGCTGGGATGGGATCTGTGGTCTGTGCCTGCAGCACATTTTGGAAGGTGATTGTTAGATACGATAGGATGGTGGGGGCTGTCTGCAAACATGGAAAAACCAACAGCTGCAACCATACACATTTGTTATTCGATGACATCTCCTTGGAAGAAAAACATATTGTTGAATTATCAAAAATTCACTCTTCCTAGATGTGTTCTGGGGGCTGCTCTCCCACCACCGTTCCATAGCAACAGCCTCTGCTCTTTCTAGAAAGGAACAATGAGGAAGGTCTTAGCATTACTCTGTCTGTGCTGTAGGACAGGATCCCCTCCCCCCTCCACACACACACATCCTAGCTGGGTGTCTGTTCTCGTTCATCTTATTCCATGATAAAGCCTTTCCATGCTCCCAGCACTGTGGAGATTCTTCATGGTGAGAGATCAAGCAGGCCATGCTTAAGCACTATGTGCTCTCCCTTCCTGTACTCCAAACCTTCTGCCCGTTAGGGCATGCCTGGCAGTGGCAACTCTTTTCAGAAACACAGAAATTCTTGGCTATTTCCTCCTGGTCCCAGGTGCCAGAGTCACAGAACAGGATTCACCAGGCCAGGGTACCCACAGGTTAGTGGGGTTGTCCCAGAGCATGGGCTGGCTAGGACATAGTTCATGAGCTTTCTCATACCTACCCTGAGGGCTATCCCTGCTGGCTACCCCACATACAGCCATTCTGTTTCTGCACTTGCCTGGGTTTGCAGGATGGCTGCATATACGATGGGCATAGCATTATGATTATACATGAATAACTCAAACAACAGCAGCTCCACAGCTCATAGTTCTGGGGCTGGAGTTTGAGGGCAGCTGGGCAGGGCTGGCTCCAACTGCAGGGAATTGCCCAGGTCTTCTTGAGGCTGGTTTTTATAGTCTCAGCCTCATGCTGACAGGGCCTTGTCTCTTCCTCTCCTTCACAGCTCAAGTTAAGGACAGTTGCCACTGGACATGCTAGACATGGAAGTACACTTTGCCTGGAGGGCCTTGGTTCCATCACATATGCACAGATCTGTTATCATAGGTTCTGAGTGGACATTCTCTTGGGATCCCCGGAGTCCTTTCTTCATTGACTCCCTAGCCAGCCTGTGTTGTGTGATTTCTTCTGAGTCAGCTGCTGATCTTGGCTGTTGACTGTGAGCTCAAGTCTCTTAAACTCCCACCCTCCCAGGCTCTGCTATGCCCTGAAGCCAGAACTCTGTAATGCCACTTGCCCCTGGTCTTCTGTTGCGAGGCTCATCATGTGGGACAGCTTAACCTGTGGCTTCCAGCTCTACTGACTGCCAGTGAAATACTCCTTCCTTTGGCCTAACACAAGAATGTCACATAACAGTGTGAGCAGTCGTGTCCCCTGCTCCCCGGTCCCCCAACCATGGGTTTAATGATATATATGTGTTGAACACAGGTCCAGGTTTAGAAGGAATGTCTTCCTGCTATTTGAACCAGCCTGGCAGGGTTGAAGATATCCCAGAAATATTTGCTGCTCTCACTTTGGCTGTCCCACTAGTCAAACACTGGTCTCCAAGAATCCAGAATTCTCCCCCAATAATCTGATGCTGAGGAAAGAGAAAAGTTTAAAGCCTGAGCCAGATAGAGGTGGTACTTCCCCACACCTGAGATCTACAACTTGTCAGGCCACCTTACAGAAGAGACGGTGAGGGATCAAGGTTGAGTGAGACCACACATTGACCTACACTGCTTAGTTATGTATAATACTGCCCTCTACTTAAACCTTAACCTCACTTCGGGACCCTGAGGATGGATCTGGGGAGGTCATTACATCTCTTTTTTTCAATGTAGTCACATTGAATAAATCAATCTGTTTTTTTCCCTCCTCTGCTTTTCACAATTAATTAGACTGTTTAAATCGGCCTATTGAGTATAGGTAGCTGAGACTGGCTTGCTGGGCAGAGGCTGCAACCCTCAGTCCAGTTACCATTGCAGAGCAAGCCAGGAACATGTTTCATGGTGATCACAAGTTCTGTGGGGATGGAACTACTTTGGGTCTACTGTGGTCTCCTTTCTGCACCCCAAATGTGACAACTGCTTCTTCGTTCCCTACCACTTGGGTGACAGCCACACAGGTCCTGGTACCACAGGTTCCCACTCATAGGTCTGGTCTACACACAAGCCCATCCTAACCCAACACACACTACTGTGATCAAAATCTTTAGTTTCATTCTTCTACATGTAAATATCCAGTTTTTTCCCAGTGCTCTTTTTTGGAAAATGGTTGTCTTCTTTCTAATGTACACTTTTGGTACTTTTTGTTTAAAATCAGGTTGTATAGCTGGGTAACCACCATTATTCCTGGGCCCTCTATCTTATCCTAGTTTGCATCCTGTTCCATCTCTGTGGTTCTGAAGTATAACTGAGGTCAGGTCTTGTGATATCCCCAGGATAGTTCTTTCTGTTTAGGATGGCTTGAGCTGTCATGGATTGGGCTTCCATACGAATGATAGAATTCTTTTTCTCTATTTCTTGGGACAATCGCCATTGGAATTTTAATGGGGATTGCACTATATCTGTGGATTGATTATGGTCATATGGCTATTTACATAATACATTTAAACAAACAAACAAATAAACAAACATCTACCATTTATTTATCCATATTGGAGTTTGAGAAGACTTTCCATCGTCTAGTGTCTTAAACGTTCATCTGTGTTGTGATGTTATTATTGCAGCACTCTTCCACATCCTTGATTAGTTTTATTACAGCATATTTTGAAGCTATTATGGTAGTGAATGTTTTCCTGATTTTTTCCCTCACTATATTCATTATTGGTATATAGAAAGACCACTGAAATTTGTATGTTGGTTTTGTATGTTACTTGGCTGAAAAGTGTTATCAGAACTAAAACTTTCCTGGTTATCAGAACCTTCCACACAGAGAGTCATGCTCTCTGCAAACAGGGTGATTTTGCCTTCTGTTTCCTGTTTTACTCTGACCACTTCTTCACTTCTCTTGCTCTTGGTGCTGGTTAAACCTAACCATTGTCAATGTGACACGAGCTGGAATCATTTGGGAAGATGGAACTTGAACTGAGAAAATTCTTGCATCCTACTGGCCTGTGGTGGGCATTTTCTTGATTAATGATTGATATGGGCATGTTCAGTCCATTTTGGGTGGTCAGCCCTGGGCAGGTGGGTCCTGGGTTATATAAGAAAGCAGGCTAAGCAAACCATGGGGAACAAGCAGTGTTTCTCCATGGCCTCTGTTTCAGTACCTGCCTCAAAATTCCTGCCCCTGATTTCCATCAGTGATGGACTATGATCAGGACTTGAAATGTAAGCAAGCCCTTTCCTCTCCACATTGATTTTGGTCAGTGTTCAAACACAGCCACAGAAGGTAGCTGTTGGTGTTTGGTTCTAGTGCTTTGTCTTATTTTGGCTCCCAAAAGAGCCGTGCTTCCAGACCTGAGAGTCCCTGCCCCCAGCTGGCTTCAATAGATAATAAAGAATTGCTATACAGCCAATGACTGGGCAGAAACACAGAGTCAGGATTTTTAGATTGCAAGGGCAAGGGGGAGTGGGGGAGAGGAGAGACAGAGCATCACCATGACTCAGAGGGAGAAGGATCAAGATGTAAGAGCTGCAGGAAAGAAGGCAACCTGACACGTAAGCATTGAGGAAAATGGCCCCAGCGGCCACTCCCCTGATTGGGTCTGGGTAGCAGAGATGAAATGTTGATTTAGCGATGGTGACTCAGGAAAGTTGGAGGGGAGAATGTACACTAGCCTCGGGGAGGGTTAGAAATGTCCAACTATTTAGTCAATGCATATCAGAACTGGCAAACGTGTGCCTTTTATTCGAGAATCCAGAGAGCTCATGCAACCCACCAGGAGCCAAAGTGGCTTAACTAATTCACTGCGACACTAGCTAATACACTGTTGTAGCCAAGATGCCCTATACTACATTGAACAGAGACCCTTGTTCCTTGCTCTCCGTTGTCCTACTTAATGTGACACTGGCTACATTCCTGTCATCTACTGCCTTTATTACGCTGAGGTACACTCCTTCTATTGACTTCCTTCATGGCTTTTATCATGAGACTGTCAACGTCCCTTTCTGTGTCTACTGAGATGATCATGTGCTTCTGTCCTTGAATCTATTTGTGTATTGAATTACACTTGTTGGTTTGTGGAGATTGAACCATACCTGAACCTGTGGGATGCAATTTATTTGGTCATGGTGTTATGTTTCTTGAATTCAATTTGGAAGTATTGTATCAAGAATGTTTGTTGTGGGGTGGTGGTGCACATCTTTAATATCAGCACTCAGGGGGCAGAGGCAGGCGGATCTCTGAGTTTGATGCTAGCCTGGTCTACCGAGTAAATTTTAAGACAGCCAAGGCTACACAGAAAAACCCTGTCTCTCTGTTCTTCCTGGGTTCAATACCCAGCACAGCACCTTCGTGACAGCTCACAACTCTACGTAAGTCCAGCTCCAGGGGATCCAACACCCTCACACATATATCCATCCACACAGGGAAAAACGCCCATTCACATAAAATAAAAAATAAAGAGATCATTAAAATTATTTTAAAAGGAAGAATGTTTGCATCTGTGTTCATCAGGGATATTGGTCCATAATTTCCTTTTTTTTTTTTAAATGCTATCTTCACTTGGTTTTGCTATCAGGACAACAATGGCTTCAGAGAACGAGTTTGGAAGTACCCCTTCCATTTTTTGGAGCTGTTTGATAAGTGTTGGTATTTTTTTCTTCATGGTTTGTAGAATTTGAATCTACCTGGTTCTGGGTCTTGATACATATGGAGATTTATTGTTGCTTTGATATCATTCTTGTGATAAAACCCTATAAGTTGTTTATACCTTCTTGACTTAACTTTGTTAGGTCATCTTTGAAGATATTTATCCATTTCTTCCAGACTTTACAGGTTTATTGGAATATAATTTCAAAGAGTCCCATCATGGTCCTCTGAATTTCACTGGTCTCTACTTTTATTAATTTGGGTTCCATTTCAGTGTGGAAAGTCCTTTGTCAATCCCGTTTAACTTTTTAATGAAACAACTTTTTGTTGGGTTGATTTGGGGTTGTCCACTCAGTCTCTACTCCATGAACGGTTGGAGCCAGGAAACTAGATCCATATCTCTCACCCTGAACAAAATCAATGAAGAACGGATCAGAGACCTCAGCTGACCTGAAACTACCAAACTGCAGGAGAAAAACAGAAAAACCCTTGACGAAGTGGACACAGTGTCTTTCTAAAAGGGACTGGAATTCTGCAGTGAGTTGGCAAGCTGGATTAAAAACTTACACAGCAACGAAAATGAAGAGCAGAGTAAAGAGGCAGGCTGGACAATGGAACGAAAGTTTTACCAACCACGTATCAGACAGATTAACATCTAGAACACATAAAAATCTGAAAAAAAAACCATAAAAACCAAACAACTAATGAAGGGGCTATGAGATAAAAAGACATCTTGAGAATGCTGGATAGTTTTGTATTAACTTGACATGCGCTAAAGTCATCTGAGACGAGGGAACTTCATTTAAGAAAATGCCTCCATAAGATCTAGCTATAGGCAAACCTGCAGGGTATTTTCTTAATTAGTGATTGATGGGGGAGGGCCCAGCCCATTGTGGGTGGTGCATTTGCTGGGCTGGTGGTTCTGGGTCTATAAGAAAGCAGACCAGTAAACAGCATCTCTCCATGGCCTCAGCATCAGCTCTTGCCTCCAGGTTCCTGCCCTGTTTGAGTTCCTGTCCCGATTTCCTTAAATGATGAACACTGAATGGCAGTGTAAGCCAAACAAACCCTGCCCCACCACAACCTGATTTGGTTACTGGTGTGTCATCACTGAAATAGTAACCGTAAGCAAGACAAGCAGTCTTCAAAGGAAGAGGTAAAAGTGTCCAATTTAGCCACCAACAGAATGCAAATGAAAGCTGGTATGAGTTCCCTTTTCACCCTAGTCTGAACAGCTACTCTTAAGGAGACAAAGAACCACAAGCGCTGGAAAGGATGCTGGAGAGAAACACTTCAACACTGCAGGTGAGGGTGAAAAGAAATGCAGCCACTGTGGAAGTCAGGGTAGTGGGTTCCTTTAAGATACCAAGAACAGAACTGTCACATGACCGGAAGTACTACTCTTGGGTATTTTCCCAATGGACTCCAAGTCAACACACCTCAGAAATGCTTTCCTCCTGTCCAGAGTTAAGACAGCACTAGTCGTAACTATCAGGAAATGGAGCCACAACTATCAGGAAATGGTGCACGCTCGCACAAACACACAAACACACACACACACACACCCCACACCTCTCACACAACTTTTTTCATCCATAAAGAAAAATAAAATTGTGACATTTGCAGGAAAATGGAGGCAACTGGAGATCATTCTGCTAACTGAAACAAGACTCAGGGGAACACATATCACAGTTGACTGATTAAGAGCATACACTGTACATGAAGAGTTTGTCTCTGAGCATCCACACAAGGGAGCTCACAACCACATGTACCTCTAGTTCCAGGGGATCTGATGCTTCTGACTTCCTTGGGCATCTGCACCCACATGCATATATCCACATACAAACACACACACAATTAAAAAAATCTTTAAAAAACACCAAAATATTACATGTTTTCTCTCATATGTGGAACCTACCACCCCCTCCCACACACCTCTGATATGAAAACATTTAGGAGATCATGGAGACCATGAGAGGAAAGGAAGAGATCTTCAGGAGGGATGTGGGTTTGAGGAGGGAAAGGATAAAGGGATACATTATTAGAAACAGAGGGGGTACTGTTTGGGAGCAAGAAGAGTATAAAGAGGGGACCTGGTACATGAAGGAAAAGGGGGAAATGAATGTATAAGAATGAAGGATAATGGTTTTAGGTATGAAAATGCAACTTGTTACTTTATATGCTAGTAACTTAAAATAAAAATAAATACTTTGGTGTAACAATTTAAAAACAAAACAAATGAAACCAGGATATAAAATATAAAGATGAGACAGGTATAGTGGTACATGCCTCTAATCCCAACATTCAGGAGGCAGAAGCAGATGGATCTCTGAGTTTAAGACGAGTCCGGTCTATAGGATGAGTTCCAGGACCATCTGGGCTACAGAGAAACCCTGTATCGAATAACCGAAACCAACCAACCAAATAGAATACAGAGGTGAATCTATGTATGTTTTCAAACATAAATATAAATAAAACACACTATGAAACTCTCAAATGACAAATTAAAAAATATACAAACATGACTGCAGAGATGGCTGAGTGGTTAAGAGCAATGCTTGCTCTTCCAGGGGACCTGGGTTTGGTCTCCAGAATCCACATGGCATCTCACAACAATCTGAAAGTCAAATTTCAGAGGACCAATGCCCTCTTCTGGCCTTCACGGACACTGCACACACATGGTAGTAGATGAACTTACAGATGCTCATGGACATTAAGTAAACTTTAAAAATAAGAGAGAAATATATCAACCCATGTAATAGATGGAAAGACCTGGATGATGCATAAGATCAAACGCTCCTGCTTATTACTGAGCCAGTGGGGGAAGGGACGAAGAGATCAGCATTAATAGTATAAAAGTGTTCTGCGCTCATTCAGTGTGCCTGGCATCTTGTGCTGATGCTGGGCTTTTCAGAGCCGTAGAATAAAACACTCTGCTCTTGCTGCTGAGTGTCTAATGCTTTTTTTTTTAAATGAAATGAGGGTCCACATTTCATGTCCCATTTAGTTTGATAAGGGCAAGGCAGCATTTTGTCTGGATTCCTCCCCTTCTTGATGGTCGATGGCAATAATTTGCCAAAACTGTTTTTAGGTCACTAGGTGAGCTGATCTTTCATGGTTGACTGCTACTCAGTCACTGAATCTCTTTTTTTCTTACCGGATCTGTGTCTCTCCAGAACAGTTACTGTAGGCCAATGGTCCAAGATCTTTTGCTTTTGTTTGTATCACACTAGATAAAGAGAAGGAGCTTTCTCTGTGCCTTCATTTGTTTCTCGAGCCAGGATACTGAGATCCACAGTCCAGGCTGTATCACCCAACCCAGCTTCTGAGGGCTGAGTTCTGGAATTTCTCCCATGGGCTGCTGAGTCCTCTGAGATATCTTCACTAATTCTTCCTGTGGACTTTTTCCAGGGAGTCCTCGCTCTGGAGACTGCTTTCAGTCATAGTTTCTTCATCACTTGGCTCTGGAGTCTTTTGTAATATCCAGTCACCAAAACGAGGAACTGTGGGTCCCGTCTCCTTTTCCAGGCCTTGAGGAACCTCAGGTACAATAAGGGGATGCCAAAGATCTCTGGAGAGGGCATGGAACTGGCTTGTAAACTTTTCAGGGAGGTGACTGTCATTCTGACAAGGGTCCTCACATACATGTTGGATATAGAGTGACTACTGAATGAAGCCAATTGTGCTTCATGGTTCATGGTGTCCCCAGCTTGGCTACCACTGCTGCAGCACAAATTACAGAGGCAGTATGACAAAGATTCAAGGTCCATTTCCACATTTGACCTAGTGTTACAGGATGGCCACTGTAGGGCCTGACCTCCAAGGCCAGGACCTTTGGAATAGGACTCTACCCCAAACCATTCTGGGACTGAATAGAAGGCAGGGTGACTGGCAAGGCTCTGGGACAGCACCCTAGTCTGCACTACATCTGACAATGGGGCCATACAAAGAAGGACCTGCAAGGCTTTCTGGGATCATGTAGTGGAGGCTATGATGAGTTTTCAATGTCAGACTTTGATGCAAGAGGCCAGCCAGAGGGTCTAAGAGCCAAAGATTTATGACTGGCTGAGACCTTGCTCCCATAGTTCCAAGTGTCTGCGACTCATATGTCACTGACTGTCACAGTTGTCATCTCAGTAATATGCCTTCTGTGTTCCACATGTATGCCCATTATATCTGACTTGTAACTAGGCATGCCCAGAGCTGGTTATAAATCTCAACTTCAAGGGCCCTAAACCTTTAGCTATATCAGAAGTTGCTTTTCAACTCCCCCTAACCTCGTATCCCTCTTCCCGGTTATCCTGCCGAACACTGGCTCTTCCCGGTGTTGGATGTCCCCAGGTACATGATGGATATCTGATGGATATCTACAATCCCTGTCTATTGGGCCAGCACAATCCAAGGTCTGCCTTTTCAACTGGATCTGAGACCAAATGTCCTGCATACACAGGAGCAGAGAATCCTGCTGCAGAGTCAAAACTGTGTGGGGACAAGCAGGTGGCAGCCCAGCATCCTTCTGCTTGGTATAGACAGAGAGCCACAGGAGGCTAGCCTGTAGTCAACGCTGGATTGACAGTCTTCAGGCACCAACATAACCCAATACTCTCATGAATGTCAGACACTTTTTGAGGATTATGATGTCTCCAGAGGCTGTACTCAAGGACAAAGTAAAGATAGGCCATAGAAAGAAGGTAGGTATATGGCAAAGCCTAGCATACACTGCGTTACGTTTCCAGACAGTAACTTGTGGTCACCAGATGACCCGACTATAGGAGGTGACTGCTCACTGGTCACCCTGGCCCTTTCAGGTATAGCCTAGGTTTTCAGTGCTATAGCCCTAAGATACAGCAAGGTCCAGAGAGGACTGGGATATTGGCAGAGTCCACAGGGACCCAGAAGTGTCTGCAGTTTGAGGACCTTGCGACTGGGACACAGTGTGGCACATGGCTCCTTCCATGGCCAGGAAGAGTCCCGGCACTGTCCTGTTCATGGTTGCAGCATGGAGGTACCTTGTCCAACAAGAAGTAAATGGTGGGGTCACCTCCACACTCAAGCCCTGGAACAGTGCCATGCGGGGACACGTTTCCACCTCCACACTTCCCTTGTTCTATCCCTTAGGAACCACCATGTCATGGTGTTCTAAGACTGGCCAGCCAGACCTCAGGAATATGCAGGAAGCCTTCCTGGCTCCACACGGCATGCTTCTCCATTTACTTGAGCACAACATGCTGGGTTTGGGCCATGACAAATACTAACTTCTCACCCTGCTAACAGGGCACATGAGACCTTCTAGGGTCTCCAGGCTTGTTGGGAAATTGCTGGATATCTTGTAAGGTTCAAGTTGACCTGTACATGTCCTACAGGCTTGACTTGGGCCTGTCCATCTCCTTCTCATAGTCATCAATTTGGTCCTACCCTCATTGTCTGTTCCATCTTCAAGAAGGGTGCTAAAGACGCCTTTTAGCCCAGATATCCACCCCTGCCAGTGGCTGAAGCAGTCCTGACAAGGTCTTTAAGCTGAACTCAGGGGTCCTGGCAAGCATGTCTGAGGACCTCAGTCCACCTTGACACCATGGGTACCTGTTCACTCTGACTACAATACCCTCTTTCTTGGAGGTCTGACCTGACACTACATCTGTGGTGGTGTTGAGCATTTCCCTGACCCTGTGGGAACACTCTAGACAGAGAGGTCATCTCCACGCCCATAGCCTAAGCTCCACCATGTGTTGACCACAGTTCATAGGATGCGACTGCTGCTGCCCTGTTGGGGTTGTCAGCTAGTGCAAGACAGGAACTGAACTCAACCTAGAGGTAAGACATCCTGTGTCAGCTGAGGAGAGCCCTGTTCTAATCTAATTTCTGTTGTTATGATAAAATATCTGGATGAAAGGCAATGCAGGGGGAGAGGCACTCTTTCAGATTACAATTTCAGGTCACAGTTCCTCACTGTAGATAAGACAACATAGGAACTTAAGGCAGTGGGTCACATCATATCCACAGTGAAGAGCAAAGTGAAATGGGTACCCGATCCCCACTTACCTGTACTTAGCTTAATTTCCCCTCTTATAGAGTTCAGAGCGTTGTGCCTAGGGAGTAGTGCTGCCCACAGTAGACAGTATCTTTCCATATCAATTGCCTTTTTAAATACAATCCCCTATAGACACAGCCATAAGCAAACCCAATGTAGATGACCTATCACTGAAGCTCCTCAGATGATCCCAGGTTGTGTCAAGTTGACAAGACCAATAGGTACAAGTCCAGACATCAGGTCTTCTTAATGAGGAGCACTATGGGACTCCTGGGACTGACTCTGCTGTCCCACATTATGTCACCAGGTTCAGGCCACTCTCCTGGCATCAGTTACAGGAGTCCCAGGTTCAAGATTCATGAGCTTTCCCTCTGTAACCAGTCTAGGCAGAATGGAGGCCCCATGTTCCCACCTGAGAACATTCTGGTTTAGGAATAGCTGATCATCCCCTCTAAGGTAGACAACAAGGTTTGCCTTCCATCTGGCCACAGCAAAAGCATCATTGCAAAAACAAGCTGTCTGCTCTGCCATGGGTATGACTTGTGCTATCCTCATTAGGAGTTTCATGTGACACTGTGGTAAGGGTGTGTCGGTCTCATGGAGGAGCACATGGCTCTGAGAGGAAGACCCCACAGGAAGTTCCTGTAAAATCAGGAAGGCACCAAGAATGGCATTCAGCAGCCGCCTGTTCCCAAAAATCTCATTTCTTTTCTGGATTGTTCCATCTCCTGAAGGAAAACAGAACTTATAAGGATCCTGGGTTTGACACCTGCCAAGCCTCAGATCCACGGAGAACTGACAGAGTTTGTGGTTTAATTTCAAATCCTAAAACATGGGCTGGGCATGGTGGCACATGCTTTTAATCCCAGCAATCATAAAACACCAGTAACATAGACCAAGGTAGGTTTGTTCCAGACACCCAGTGAATGCTCTGGAGAGTGGCTATTCTGGGTGCTCAGGACCCTGACTGGTTCAGGCCTTTTGTTTATGTCTGGGGGGTAGAGCACATCTGGCCATGGCTGGCAGCAACAAGAGAGCCTTCTCCATTAGTGTTGAGTTCTGCTGGTTTCCACCCATGCCCTGTCTAGCCTTAGCCCAACTCACAGTTTCTTTGAATCTAAGGCAGCAGTTCTCAACCTGTGGGTCTTGAACCCTTGGTGGTGGGGGTCACATATCAGATATTTAGCAAAATTATAGATATGAAGTACAATGAAAATAATTTTATGGTTGGAGGTCACCACAACATGAAGGACTGTACTAAATGACTGCAGCATTAGGAAGGTTGAGAACCCCAGGTCTAAGGCATCAAGTCCCAATACCATGGTGACCACCAGGCTTCAGAGATGAGAACCAGCATATCTTTTAATGACCTTCCTAGTCTGGTCTGGGTTCCTCTTATTTTGTTCTTGATGATCTGAGCTACCTTGCCACACAGGAGGGGCCAAGGCTAGCCTCTTTCCCGGGACAGAGTGTAACTTCCAGGCCCAGTGCTATGCTGCAGTTTGCTTTTTGGCCTCTTTGTTTTTAACCTCAGTTTCCCCAGGTCCAAACACATCTATATCATGATTTACTAAAGAAGATATATGAGAACCAGCAGAAGGTGGTAGCCCATGTTGAAAAAGACAATAGGTGATGTTCTGAAATGTTTCTGTCCCTTCTGACTTTCTGGGGTATCTCTGCTACACCTGATGTTCTGGGGTGTCTCTTCTCTGGCTATTCTTGCAGTCTCGGGGCAGTTAGTAGGAGTCCAGCCTTCAAACCTTCATGGCCAAGTAGATCCACGTTAGACTTGCTAGCATGTTATTAATATCTGGGATAGGGCAATTGCCAATTGGAACAAGACCACTGTCTCCAGAATAGAAGTCTGCCTACCTCCAGAAGGTACCATGTTCTGATGGGATACCAAGCAGAAAGTTCTATACCCACCACTGTGACTCAGCTCCTGAGAACACACACCAGGCCACAAGGGATGCTTTAGTGGGATGAGGACAAGAAAGGCCAGCCTGCAACCTGCCCTGATCATTTGACCCAGGGGAGGAAAAGGCCAAAGTGAGAAGCCACCAGAAGCAAGCAGCTGTCAGGTGGCACTTCTCCAGGCCATTTCCTGCAGTGCTAGTGCCCAGAGGTACTTCTGGGGTCACAGTGTGACTGTGGGCTCAAGGCGACAGAGCAACTGAGCAGTCATGAGGACACTGTAGACTCCAGCTCAGCACTCACAATGACTGTAGTGGACTTGAAGGGCACATGACAACAGGGACTGCTTTGCCTCAAAATAATGGGATAGGCATTTGCTGATAATGGAAACAAGGTTCATTCAAAGGCTCTGGGACATTTCTGCATTCAACACACAGGGTTGAGCTCGGAGAATATGGGATACCATGTGCACTTTGATAATATGCCAACAACTGGATGAGGGACCTGATGGGTCACTGTACACAGCAAAGATGTTTCCAGAATAACGAACCTTACAGTGATAGAACTGGGTATGGAGTCACTTGTACTTAGATTCAAGGCATCCAGGACACCATCTCTGGCTGATGGTGGTTTCAGGAACACCATGGAGTTACTTCCTGCCCTTCCAGACTGGTTGAGGATGCAACAGGACACTCAAGGTTTGTGGGCAAATCAGATCAGAGTTGTACTTTCAGACAGGTGTTTAAGATAGCTTAAATAAGCTGGGCTCTGTTTGCAGAGGAGGCTTTGCTTAGGGCTACCTAAATAGGAATTCTCCAACATAAGGTAGCAGAAGCAACTGCAGGTTTCAGGAAAGGCACTGGACTTAGGGAAGGCACTGCCTCCCACTCCCTGGATTACTACCTGATCTCCAAAGGTGGAGCTACACCACAGTTGGTCTTGCTTTGAGTCCAGTGGAGACATACAGTAAGCAGCATCACCCTGCTACCTGAGGGCCAGCACCCACCTGCAGGACACAAAGCTCCTCTCTCAGGAAATGCCAGTGATTGAGGGTTATCTCAGAATAGCCCTTCTCAACAGCCAAAGAGAAGCACTCTGGAGATTGACCAAGACCCAGTGCCACCACACTGTGTAGGCAGAGCTCAGTATAGGTCTGCAGCCTCTAACTGCCTGATGGCAAACAGAAGCCCTGATAAAATTAGCAAGTAACATCTCCACAAGCTTATAAAAATGGGGTGTGATCACTGAAGCAGTACAGAGCCCACCAGGACCCAGAGCTATGTTCAGGAATCGTAGGAGGCCCAGAGGAAGGCCTTGGGCTTGCTCGAGGAATCTGCCCACAGTTATTCATCCTTCCATCAAATATTTATTGATCTTCCATAAACAAACTCCTTAATAAGGAGGGAACCGGAGATGAGTGGAGGCAGATTCTCTTCTCAGGGAGAGGGCTCTGCATGTGCAGCTAGTCTTGGAGAGAAGCTGAGGTTGTGTGGATGCCAGGATGTCACCTGGGCCTTCATGCCTCCATGACTGTGTGCAGAGACTGCAACAGATTACTCTTGGTACCCACTGGAGGGATGACCCGTCTACCCTGATCTTGTCGGTTCTAGCAGATGTAATCAAGGCTAGATATAGTTCCACTAGATTATGGAGGAACCTGAGCTAATGACTGGTGTTGTTACAAGGGTAGAATGCAAGGTTTGAACTCAGATATAGACAGGGCATTTAGAAACAGCTACGTAAAGCCAGAGGCATAGACTGAAACGGTGCAGTCATGAGCCAAGGAATGTTATGGCCACTAGAGACTGAGCAAGAGGGGAAGGGTCTTCCTTCTCAGAGGTTACTAAGGGAGCTGGCTCTGTGTCCACCCTCATCTCAGGAGTTTTGCATTTAGAGCTGTTACAAGGTAAGTTTCGGCTGTTAGAAGCCATCCATCCATCTGTGCCAAAAGGGTCTCCCATGCTGTCACCATATGAATCCCACAAAACCAGGCAGGACCCAAGGGCTACGAGTTCTACATCTCAACATAGATGAGTTGGGGTGTGGCTGCTAGATTAGATTATCATCGACCACCTCAGGGTCTCTATGAAGTATCTTGACTATGGGTCAAGGGTTGTGCTTGGCTGAGAGTGGAGATGGGTACCTCTTCTAGCTTCTACAATGAAGATCAGCAGGCAGGATGCTCCAAGCAGTGGTTCTCAACCTGTGAGTCTAACAGCAGCAGCAGCAGCAGCAACAACAACAACAACACCCTGGGCCAGATGGCTTTAGCACAGAATTCTACCAGACTTTCAAAGAAGAGCTAATACCAATGCCCCTCAAACTATTCCACAAAACAGAAACAAGGAAACATTGTTAAATTCACTTTATGAGGCCACAGTCACCTGCAACCCAAACCATACAAAGACTCAACAATGAAAAAGAATTACAGACCAATTTCCCTCATGGACATCAATGCAAGAATACTCAGTAAAATTCTCACAAACTGAATCCAAGATCACATCAAAAAGATCATCCACCATGATCAAGTAGGTTTCATCCTAGGGATGGCTTAGCATATGGAAATCTGTCAATATAACTCACCATATAAACAAACTGAAAGAAAAAAACCAGGATCATCTCAATAGATGCTGAAAAAGCCTTTAACAAAATCCAACTCCTCTCCATGGAGAGATCAGGGATACAAGGGACACACTTAAACATAATAAAGGTTACATCAAGCCTATGGACAACATCATAAAATTAAATGGAGAGAAACTTAAAGCAACCCCATTAAAATTAGGAATAAGACAAGGCTCTTTCCATATGTACTCAATATAGTACTTGAAGTTTTAGCTAGAGCAAGAAGACAACTAAAAGAGATCAAGGGATAGAAATGGAAAGGAAGAAGTCCAAGTATTACTATTAGTAGATGATATTATAGTGTACATAAGTGACCCCGAAAGTTCTACCAGGGAACATCTACAGCTGATAAACACCTTTAGTAAAGTGGCTAGATACAAGATTAACTAAAAACAAAACCAAAAACCAAAACCAAACCAAACGAAACTAAAGACAACAACAAAACCCAGAACCAAACCAACCAACCAACCAAAAAAAAAAAAGTAGCAGATTCTATGGAAAAATATTTGCATAGTGTGTGTGTGTGTGTGTGTGTGTGTGTGAATGTACCTGTGAATAAAAGCAGGCATTATGCATGTGTGTGCACATATGGGAGTGGTATGTACATATATGTAATTGCAGGTATGATACATACAGGTATGGTTCATGTATGTATGCAGTCCATGTGCCTGTGTGTACACATGTAACTGAGATAGTACACATACATGCATTTGAGTGAGGTATGTGTATGAGTGTGTATGTGTTGGGGATGCATGCAGCTATAGTATATACCAGCTAGAGAAGTCAGCTGGCAGTGGGACCCCATGGCCACAGAGGCCTGCTGAGAAGAGTTGTTAAGTCTGTGGATTTGTTACGCAGCAATAGAGACCTAATCCACCTATCTCATGAGGAGCCAGCTTCTTACATTTTAAATTGGAATAATGAGGCTATGTGTGAGCATACTAAGCTGTCACACCCCTAGCTTGAGTCTCCTTTCCCACTTAATTGACAGTTGGCAGTGACGACGGCACCTGGTGAGGTTTGTAGGGTGACATCTTTCCTCACAGGATCCACAGCAAAGGATCTTGGAGAGACAAAGGTAGAAGCAGAAGCACTCTAGAGACCTCCATGGATTCAGACCCTCATGGGAGCTGAGACAGGGGTTCAAGGGCAGGTATCTGGTTCATCTTTGCTATCTTGGATCTCAAGCCACAGGTTCAAGGATAAAAGCTTCTAGCCCAGCGGTGAGTCTGGATATGAAGGGTGGGAAATGTCTTCTGATATCTGTGGCCCCATGAGTTTGCTGAGCCCACAATCCACAGAGCCGTATAGCTGGGATCTATGTATCTCACTGAGAAAGTTAGACCTCAACCTACAGAGAAGCCAGACAACCGGGTTGCCCTGTTCCTCTAAGAGTTGAGTTGACAGTAAGCACTATGTCCCAGGAGTTTAGCAAGGGACCTCAAAGCCCACCCGGACATTGATGCACTTCTAACAAGGCCACACCTACTCCAACAAGGCCATACCTCCTAATAGTGCTACTTCCCATGGGCCAAGCATATTCAAACCACCACACAGTACTCAGTGTGTGAGGTGCACCACATGGGAGTATCAGCACCCAGACTTCTTCAGAGTTGAAGGAAGCGTTGCAGTTACTTACCCACTGATGGTCACATGACCATCGCTATCTGCTGGCTCTGTCAACAATGTCATGAAGAATAGGCATGCACATGTATGGACAGGCATTCCTCTTTTGTGGGTAGAAAGACTTAAGAAGGGTCCTGTGCCAACTCTAGGCTCATCTTTCCGAACAATGGCTACACTGGGTTCCAAGTGCCTTAATCACTTGTCCGTATGCCTTCCAAAAGACTGATGGACTTATATAAACTAGTATCTTCCAGAAGGTCATAGAGGTAGCAGGAAGGAAATAAAACCAACCATAATGTCTCCAATGACTGATATCTTATTTGTCTTTTTAATCAGCTATTGTCTGAGAAGAATCTCCACATTTCGTGTGCATTCCTGAATTGTATTGTGGGAATTCACTATACCTTACCCCTTTTCCTCTGGGGAACTGTCTTTGCTTGCTTGTCAACTGTTCCAACCCATCTCCAGATTACTGTGGCTCTACCTGTGATTTTTGAAGCTTTGTGATGGGCTACAGACCAAAAGGTTTTCAGTAGAACACATATTCGGCACACTGATTTTTAATGGGGAGGGAGGAGTGAGTTAAACCAAGGTTACTATACATTGTAGGTATATGATCTGCCATGGATCTTCCGCCCATAGGTTTCTCTCCCCAGGCTGTAGGTTTGTGGTATTTTCAATGCTTGGCAGCCGCTGTGCTGTGTAAGCCATGCTACAGAGCCAGGCTGCAGGAGAGGTCAGGTACATTCACACATCTGCTGCGTTCAGAGCTTCGTGTGTTCATAGAGAGCACTGCCCGGCTCATGGGCTCAGGGAGCATGAGCTGAGGGTATGGATTCTGTAGGCTGGGTTTGAACTTGCAGCCTTCTTCCTCCCCCTGAACTTAGTTCAGTGCTCGCCTGTGCTTTGTCTTCACCACCTCTGTTTCACCTCATTCTGCAGTCCCTAGGGAATTTCATCTGGAACACGATGTGTGGTAAGGATCCAATCTGACTTCCTCCAGAAATACTAAGCCAGGGCTCCCAGCATTTGCTGATGTTCTGAGCCACTGGTGTGTCTCAAATGCAATTCTTAGGAACCCATAGTTCCATTTCAGGGACACACGGTCTGTTCCAAGGGTCAGGAGACAGTAGTAATGAACACTAACCATTGCTAGGCTTTAATCAAGAGCCTGGGACTTTGTCCACATGTTTTTCACCCCATCTTATGAGGTCCAGTGGCAGAAGCCAGGGCGGCTCAGGCCTGGCTGGAGTCTCAAGCCAAGAACCAGGCACCCATATATGATCTTTGGCTCCACACCAACTTTGGAGTCACATGTCTGCTGCAGCATGTGAAGAACATGTACACCCCTCTGACTGAACTACAGGGATAAAATGTAAACTCCTTTGTAAAGTCTCATAGGATTTCCTTGGAAACTTAATGGGAATGGCGGCGTCAGACGTGTGAGTGAGCACGAGTGATCCCTCCCTCCCACGGCTTTATCTACAACCAGGGCAGTTGGGTCTGGTCCATGATCGTTGCTTGTCAAACACTATCGGGTGTGTATGGGCACATAGCCCTCCAAATTGAATACACTGCTAGCAGGTCCAATCTATTACTTCTGAGGCATTGCGCTGAGTTTCTATGGCTCATGAAGGTTTTGTTTCTCATCTCAGATATTCACATCCCTGGGTTTGGTTTTCTAGAATGTTCAATGAGTGATCAGAGGTGGTGGCCTAAGCTCCTGAATGGCCTCCCTCCAGGCCTGTACTTGCCTGCAGGACAATTGATGCCTCTGGCTTTACATGGACACAGCACAAGGCAAGGGGCACCAGTCCCACTGTGTTAGGCTAAGGTCTGAGACTGCTGGTGCTGTTTAGCTGAGTTTCACTATTTACCAGCTGCCTTTCAGGTGCATTGGCTACAGGAGAAACTCCATTTTGGGGGTGGGGGTGGGGTATACAACTTATTGTGGTCTCTCATAATACGTGGCTTTGGAATATTAAATTAATTTAATATTAATTCCTTATATAAACCCTACTTTTTGAACACTAGCTTTGTCTTACTTTTCAGGACTATAGAGTCCAGAATATGGTGGTTTCCTGTAGATGCTACTGGCAAAGGCATGCCGTGGGCAGGAACTCAGATGTGTCTGCAGCGCCTCAGACAGCTGAGGGCTCAGGCCCCAAGCATACTCAGCTGGGTGAGTCCTAGGCCCAGCACAGCCTGAGTCACCAGCCTCAGACTTCACAGAAATGAACACTGCTGATTTTTCATTCTCTGGGATACACCTGCAATCAGGACTTCAAAAGCTCCCAAAGAAACCCAGCAGTTTCCCATGTGTCTCAGTATTTTGGCGGAAGAGTTCTGCATGCTAAACGTGCACATCAAACTCCCTCAGACTAAAACATTTACAGGAGATTAACATTTTTTTCCCTTCTGTGATACATTCGGTAATTCTCTGCACAGAAAAAAAAAATCATGCATGCAGTCAAAGCACCAGGATCCCGATGAATGTGGTGGCAGTTCCTGATGTATAAACAGTCTAAGTGCCAGACTGACATCCTCTTCCTAAATTTACTTTTTGGCCTTAAAAATGTGGGCTAACTGGAGTTAAAAAAAAAATCACGTCTTTATAAGATTATCAAAGATACAGCAACCAATTCCAGGTGTTTCTTTTTAGGCTAACTAATAATTTTGATGCTAATTTTTCCTCTCTTTGGAGGGTGGTTTTTTATTTATTATAATTAACTAGTTAATTATCTTTTTTACTCTCATTGTTTCTGATATGTAATGATACCCTCCACTCACACCAAGAACATTGTTCCCTGGACACCCTGAGTTCTTTCTACTTCATCTTAAATGGGACCCTAATTCCATGTGTATGCCCAGCATACTCTGCCCTGTTCAGCCATCACCTCAGGTAATGACTCACTGTGGCACCAACCCTTTAGGCAGTATCTTGCTTGTTTTATATGTACAGAGATGAAGGCCCTGAGAGCCATGTCACCTCTGAGATAGCCTGGGAAACTGCAGCATGGAAACATGGTTTCACCTGTCTGTGGCCTTAAGGAAGCACAACTCCTGATTTAGTTTGGAAGGAAGGCTGGCAAACCTCTTCTGTCTAGGATGATATTTTTGTGGAGATTTTGAAAATAATAACACATTAGCAACATCTTTGTTGGTACACAAGTTTCCATAGGTATCTGCAAAAGCATCCATGGGAAGGTGTGTTTCACAGGACCTATGCCCTGCTTCTCCCGACTCCAGCTCTTGGCAGCAATTATTCAGATCTGAGAGATGCACATAACTCTCAGATTCAAACCCCATGTTACCTCAACTTCAATTCTGTTCATTTCATCTGCAATTACGTTTTCCTCATCTGTGTCCCTGGCATGCTTGTCATCTGTGGAGGTCCCAGACATTACTCTTTATTTTCATTTCATTGAACTACAATGTACAAGCAAATATATGTCATGAAGTAACTGTACTGATAAATGACATCATAATGTTCCAATATTTTATATCACTTTCTGTTTTTCTTTCGGTTCCATCACTTAGCATAACTTTTTTTTAAAAAGATGTTCTATTTATTATATCTAAAGTACACTGTAGCTGTCTTCAGACACACCAGAAGAGGGTGCCAGATCTCATTAGAGATGGTTGTGAGCCACCATGTGGGTGCTGAGATTTGAACTCAGGACCTTCGGGAGAGCAGTCAGTGCTCTTACCCACTGAGCCATCTCTCCAGGCCCTTAGCATAACTTGCTTTATCTTCATCTTAAACCTTTCCTGTGTTGCTTACAGTGCCTTTAGACATCTCTGAACCATTGCTATCTTGAACAACTGACCTGAGAGTCTTTGCTTTTTTTTTTTTTTTAAATAGAGACAGCTGGTACATTTATATTTATTGTTTTCAAAGTCCTGTCATACATAATGGTTTATACTGGCGTCTGGCTACCCTTCTTTCCTGGATCTACTCATTTTGCACATCTCCTCTGGTCCTTTTTGCTCTTTTGTTTGTGGTGCTTTAGCAGAAAGCAGGCTTAGTTTCGCTGGTAGTTTTTAATGCCCATCAAATCAAGGAGTCCATTTCTGAAAGGACGGAAGCCATCATGGAAACCTTTGACCACAGAGAGAAATGATCCTGCCCTGAGGATGGGGGGGAGTGACCCTCTCCATACTGGTTGTTCCCTGGCCATCCTTAACCAACCACAGGTGACACTAGAGTGTCATTTACATAAGGGGAGCTTTGCATAAGTCAGAGAAAATCTAGGAACAGGGCTGGGAGTTCGCATGCAAATGTGCAGCCATAGCAACGGGCTGGCTTCAGACTGGAGATCTTCCTGCCTCGACCTCCTTAGTGCTGGGGTTCTAGGTATGCGTCCATCATGGCCTGTGATCAATGTCAGTGGTGGACATCAGTCTTCCCTCACGCGAACTTTTTTATCTCCTGATTTCTGAGTCTTGCTTATTGATCTGAGTGTATCTGTTATTCATCATTGTGGGATCACTACATGGGGTTATACTTTCCCAGTCATGGAAAATGCTCCTAGGTACTGCCGTTGTCCAAAGCATTTAGATATAAGGCTGAGTCCACGAGGGAGACTGTGTCTTGGTCTATCTTGCTGAAAATTCTCTCATCTTCTGGCTTCAGGTTTCCCTGGGCTCACGAGACTACGTCTGCATTGGTTCTGTGAATCACACTCTTCCATCTTTCCTTCAGTGTCATCTAAATGGCTGTCACACTGGTTTCCTTCATTCATCAAAGTCAGGCATGCCCAGTGATGTCAGATCCAGTCAAGTTCCTGCCCTAGTTGAGACTTTCCTTCCTCCTGGGGGGACCTGAGTGTTTCTTTCTAACACCTTACTTCAGCCACAAGCTCATCTTTTCACTTCCTGATGCCGGGGTTCTAGGCAGCATTCCTGACAGCTCTCAGGCTCTACGTCCCTTCTCTGGCCTCCAAACCTGCCTCCTCCCCGCCCTTCATTCCACTTTGCTTTTCCTGGTTTTAATATTCCTCTCACCAAGTAGTTTCCATTTTCTGTGGTGACAATTCTATTATTTGTGGCTTCCGATACACATTTGAATTCTGCTCTTAGGTCCTCAGTGTTTTTTGCATGTGCTGCGCGTCTCTGTGGGAAGGCACAAGGGGCTGCCTCCAGTCCAGGCTCTTCTCCACCACGCTATCCTGGAATAACAGACACGGCCATGTTCAGCTCTGGAGTATCCAGGTAACACCTCTGAGGCTGCCGGAGTGAGCCCAGTGGGCTTCTCCAGGCTTACCTCGGCCTCTCTTCAGCTCACACTTCTCACAGCTAGAGCTCAATTCCCCGAGCTCCAGTCTACGGCCTGAGTCCACCAGGCAGAGACCAAAGCTGCCCTACATTCCAAGAAGGCTTGGCTGCCGAGACTCCCCCTGCTTCCCTAGATATGGGTTGCTCCGTCCTCTTCCAGGCTGGACCTGGGTGCATGCTGGTAAGTGTAGAGACACTTCTTTTCATGTGACCACCAACAGGTTCTCACCAGCCAGAGGTGGCCTCAGGGTAGGGTTCTTGCTATTAGAAGTTTGGGTTCTGCCTCACCTTGAGAGTTTCACTTTCTTCAGAGGTCAGAGAGCAGATAGGATGATCACAGACTCTGAGCTCTCTTTGTTTCTGCTCCACACGGGAGGCTCTGCCCACCACATAAGTTTTACCAGCCAGCTCTCTCAAGTCTGCCATTGCTCCTCTTGCTGGAGCAGGGTTCCCGTGCCATGCCTTCTGTCCTTCCTGTCATCTCCATACATGTCCCAATGCTAAGCCCACTAAGAAGATGTTCTAGGGTTCTTTTGCACTGTGACCAATAGTCAAAGCATGGTTCAGAGGTGACATGGGCTGTTGGCTCTTCTGAGGAGCCCAAGGACATCTTACATGGGGAGTCTCTTCTTCCTCTTAAGACTTGATGATATTGAGAGTTCTTATTTCAAACCTCCTTGCAAACTGGAAGCTGCATATTGAGTCCAACCACTATATTAATTTACAAATCATGGATGCATCTCCAAGGACTTGGGATTCCTCTCCCACTAGTTACTGTGAAGTCCTGTTTCTCCCATAGTGAAAAAAAAATACCAGGCTCTCTCACTTCATCTTTGAAAACTTACCTACCAGTTGGCCGCATGCCCTTCAAGATGGCCATGTACACATGCAGCAGATCCAACGAGATCCAAACAGCATGCTGGCGGGATACAGGCACGCAAATAGAGCCCTGACCATTTGACCATGACCCAGTGCATGAATGCTATCACATCAAGAGAAGGCGTCCCAAAAGAGGCTCCTTCATAGTACTCATCCACCGGGATGGGAACATCTCAGAATATGTGGGATGTAAAAGGATAATAACCTTCCCTACAGAGACTCCTTATGTCTCAGAAGCCTTTTCCCTCCACCCTTCCTTTCTCATCCCAGTAACCCAAGAGGACAGCTGAGGGAACCCCCCAGCCTTCTCCAGACAAGAAACCAAGACTTAGGAAGCCCAATGCCACCGGACACCTGCCCAGGAACATAGAAGTGTGAGTTCCCCAGGCTATGGATATCTGAGTCTGACCTAGAAGGCTCATCCAGAATAGGGCTCTTCTCTCAGAATGTGCCTAGGTATTATTGTGCATGCTGCAGCCTAAGGCTGAGATTTATGTTCCAGTGCAGGGGATGGGGCATTTATGGGGATCTGGTGGCAGATCTGCAGAGTCATCTATGCTGTTGCTGGGACTCGGACAGAGGCTGTCCTAGGACTTGATGCACCTGCTGAGTGTCTGACTTAACAGAGAGTTGATATTTAAAGCAATGTGGATAGAGACATACAAATCCCTCATTCTCATTTTTTAAAGATGTATCACAAACACTACTGATGATAATATTATTAAGTTTTATGTCAAGCCAGAGTAATCTGAAAGGAGGGAACCTCAATTTAGAAAATGCCTTCATAAGATCAGGCTATAGGACATTTTACTAATTAGTGATTGATGGGGAAGGACTCAGCCCATTGTGGAAGGTACCACCCCTAGGAAGATGATCCTGGGTTCTATAAGAAAGCAGGCTGAACAAGCCTTGGGGTGCAAGCCAGTAAGCAGTGCCGCTCCACGGTCTTTGCATCAGCTCCTGCCTCCAGGTTCCTGCCATGCTTGAGCTTCTGTGCTGACTTCCTTTGATAATGTGATGGCTATTGTTGGTTGTCAACTTGACTCTATCTAGAATGAACTACAATTCAAAAATTAAGGGCATGCCTTTAATCCAGATCTTGAGGTGGGAAGACACAACTTTAATCTGGGCCACACCTTGGCCTGGAAGCCTATATAACTACAACAGAAGAAGGAAGGGTGTTGTTCTTCGTTATCTTGTCCCTGCCTTTCTAGCACATCCATTCCTTCACTGGCATTGGAGTCCACTTCTTCAGGATTCCAGCATGTACAGAAGACCGACTGGGACACCCAGCCTTGTGAGACTGAGCAACTACTAGATTCTTAAACTTTCTGCTCATAGCTAGCTATTGCTAGATTAATTGGACTGCAGCCTGTAAGCCATTTATACATAATATATAAGGACACACAGAGAGAAAGAGAGAATCATTCCATAAGTTTTGTGACTCTAGAGAATCCTGACTAATACAGATGCTATTGAAGACATTGAAGCATAAGACAAGTAGATGGTTCCCTCCCCAACTTGATTTGTGTTTTGCCACAGCAATAGAAACCCTAACGTAGACAAACACCTATGCCGAAGGCTAATATTTCATTACCTCTGTAGTATACAGAGAACACTGCAAAGCATCTGCCGCGGGCAAAACCACTCCTGTTTACTCAGCCCACATAACTGGCTAAGCACAGAGAGTCAAATCTGTATATCTCAACAGTGAGGACCAACTCAGGAAGTCTGGGATTAAGGGACAGCCTGGCTCAGGGTCAGAGCTCAGAAAGGTGTTAGAAGGCATGACCCCAACAGCTTCCATGATGAATACACAGATACTAACTTATCTTCCAGCTTTATATTCAATATCCTGCTATTTCTGATATAGCCTAGACCTGCATTTACTTCTGGCCTTCATGAAAACACCATTTCTATCCAAGAGTGTCTAAGGCCAAATTAAAATACAGAGAAACACGCTTGGAGCACTTGGCCAGCATTTCCTGTCAAGACAGAGTTTGGCCCCTTCCTGGGAAAGCAGGGTTACCTGTTGGGGACTCATGCCTGGCCCAATAGGTGGCAGTGGCCTGGAATGCCACATCTTAGGGTGGTCAACTGGGTATCAACTCCACTGTGTACAGGGCAGCCTATTAGAACTGACCATACTGGGTTCTACTTAAGAGATGACTTTAGGCATGCTCAGTGCTGGCCTAGCTGTCGTTCACCTCCAATATCACGCTTTCCTGTGACAGTGAGCTAGCTCACCCCACACCCACCTGACTTATATGACAGGCTCTGTCTTCCACTCTGCACTGAGCCCGATTCCGACCATTTGCCGTTTATGCACTTAAACAATTCAACAAACAACTGCTTTAAGGAAAATTGAGATGAATGCAGACCAATTATGGAAAAGAGGGGCCAGTTGTAATGCCTTTCCTTCTGAAAAATGCCAACAGAAATAACATAGCTTTGTCAAACCAATCCCTTTTGTTTGTTTGTTTTTGTTTCCGGGCTCATATCCACCAGGAGCATGAAGGATGTCTCTGCTTACAATACTACTTGATGCAGCACCACCATATACATTTTTGTTTGGGCACGGAATCCATTAAAATGTCCAGCTATTACCGTGGTGATGAACAGGGTGACTCAGACGAGCAGAGAATGGACCGCGCACTGATCCAAGTAATGACTGTGGTCTTTCATCACTTGTGCTGAACAAACCTGGGTTAGGGCGCCGGCACTGGGCTCCTGCGGACTGAGTCTGCAAGGGCCGCCTCAGTGCTCACACTGCTTCTTAATCCGGTCTGCTTTGTCCTTGTGAGGACGTCACGTCCAGAGAGTATCTAAATCGATCTGAGGTGCAGGGCTGCTGGGCAAGAGGCCATCTCTGCTCCAGGGTCGCAGGCAGGATTTTCTCCTCCTCCTCCTGTTCTGTGACGTTCCTTTTTGGCAGTCTGCCTGTGGGAAGTATTTCATCGTGTATGTTGGTTCTCTTTTACCCTAGTGTGTCTGGCTCTTCCTCTGCCCACGCTCCTGGTATGTCTGGTTCTTCTTCTTTATCAGCAAAACGTCATAGGCACCCGCTGATCATACTGGAGGTGGGGGCCATAGCCTCTGAACTTTGGCCTAGGTTCCTTCCTGCCATTGAGCTCCATGGTAGACAGGAGAGCTGATCTGCTTCCCAAGGGTTGGGTCTTTGGGTCTTCACAGTACTAGACCTGTGGCATTAGGACTAGGAGAGTGTTAGGAGCCAAGCAAGTTTAAGAAAAGAATGTCAATGCAGCCTGCTTAGGTTAGTTGTGTGGAAGGTGATTCATTGATTCCCTCTCGATGTGGGATTCAAACAGAGGATCCCCACAAGAACACCCGGTGTCCACTGAAGGCAACCAATCACCGCCACCCACTCTTCTTACCACTGTGAGATGCAGTGGGGTCACATAGTTGCTCTCTGTGGAGCCACTAACTAAGTCGGACTGTCACAGGAGCACTGTCCCTTGAGATGAGCTCACATGACACCTCTTTTCCAGTTGTGTTCCCCTTGTGTTCAGAGGAAAATTTTAAATCCTTGGCCTTGCCTTCTTGGCCTCACAGATTCGACTGCTCCCTTGGGGATCTGCCTCACCTCAGCTAAGGAAGTCTCTTGAAGGCCCGTTTTCCCAGGTAGAGATTATGTCACAGAGGGTTCCACCTGCTCCTTTGATTACTGACTAGACACAGCCCACATATGTCTCTTGACACAGTCTTTCTAGCAAGGTGGCTTCTCAAGACCAGGTGCCATTGGGAATCAGGGTCAGTTCAGGGGACATCTAGAATCAAAGATGTAAATGTCAAGGGGAGTGGCTTAGTGGTGGTAGGAACAGGTAACGTGTGTGTGTGTGTGTGTGTGTGTGTGTGTGTGTGTGTGTGTGTGTGTATGTATGTTATAAGCTTGTGCTCTCCAGTTTCAGTTTCATCTGTGTGCAATTAACTACCTGGGAGAATGAAGGCTATTAAATCAAGAAAAGATGTGACACCCTGCATGCCATGTACCCAAAGTCTGGGTGTTTCGAACTAGAGAGCTGCATGCATGTACAGGTAGGATAAAAACTGCAGAGATTCCCAGCATCAGACAGAGGGAGGAGGGCCATATGGGATAGCTAGCAGGACTGGGGGCTAATGGAACTTCCTTGCATGGCTTTACTATAAGGAGTAAGATAGCCATAGGGTCTCAGAGGGTACAGACAGGGCAGATGCTGGGTGACTAGGGCTCCCTAGGGTGGCTAAACTGGAAATCTCCTTTGCTGCTCACATGTGATTAGCCACTTGGAAGCCGAGGATCTCCCTGCCAGGACACTTCTTCACCTTCTTCTGTATAAAGGAAACTTCAAACAAAGCTAGGTATCCTACTACGTAGGCTGGCCTTGTCCTCAAGGAAAGGCTGGGCTCTGACAGCAGCTGCTACAGTGCTCATTGCTTGCTGTGTGGGGCAGGAAAGTGACCATAGGTGTCCCCAGGAGCAGGCAGATCATAATCCATTCCACGTTCATCCTGGTAATTCCCTATGTCATTTCATTGTGACACAAGGAATTCGTGTGCAGTACACTGCATGCCTTCTAGGCCACTTGCTCCTTCTCTGATCAAGGTTGCTGCATTGACCCTACTGTGGCTGTGTAGATGAACTGTTCACCACTCTGGTGGGCTCCGGCATGGCTCCTGTGCACTGCCTAAACCTCCTTACAGGGGCCTCATTCACTCTAGGAGATGCCCTTCCTGGCCACCTATAAAATCAGCCGTCCTGGGTGCTGGGTGAGGGGCCGGATCCAAGGTGGACTTGCTTCCCTGCCTGCGCATTGCCTGATCCAGCTCAGCCTTCACCCCTTAGAAGTCATGCTGAATGCACACATGAGGCTTCTCATTGCAAGCTAGTGGACCTCTCAAGATAGAGCTGCAGTGCCTATCTATGGCGGACAGGGACTTGTACACAGATGAGGAATGAAGTTGGACTGAAGCAGCTACATTACTTCCACTCCCAGGGTTTCATTTTTCCCATTTGACTTCTTAGAAAAGCATCCCATTCTCTTCTTCCTTTGTTAATTCATCCAGATTCCTACTGTATGTGTAACCCAGGAACCTGTTCATTGCTCCGGCTTCAGGGGGATGCCCACCAGGTTCTAGTGCCTTCATCCTCTACCTTGACATGGGTAGGGGTGTAGAGTCAATGGTGTGGGCTCTGTGAGCAAGGCCTATTCTCCCTCCACACTGGGAGACCATTCCAGTAACCAGAGAACTACAGGTCAGGAGCCACATTTGGTCCCCAGCACCTATGTTCTGGAACACCTGGATGCCAGTCTCTGCTTGAACAGTTCCTTCTGAGGTCTGTATTTGTGTGTGTGTGTGTGTGTGTGTCTGTGTGAGCCTCTCTCTCTGTGAGTATCTTAGTTAGGGTTTGCATCATAGAAGAAAACCAGAGCAGGAACTGATGCAGAGGTCTTGAAAGAATGCTACTACTACAGCCTTGTTCCCCATGACTTGCTCAGCCTGCTTTCTTACAGCACTCAGGACTGTCTATCATCTTACTAGGGTTAGCACAGCCCATGATGGGCTGGACCCTCCCACATCACTCACTAATTAAGAAAACACTACAAATATATAAAGGTCTTTTCTCAATTGAGAACCCCTTTTAGACCCAAATATCTCTATCTTGGGTCAAGGCAGGATAGTGTGGGACTGACTTTGTCCTGAAGTTTAGATTTTTTTTCCCTCTCATATCTCATTCTGGGATCTCTGTGATGACCCACGACACTGGTTGATGACCCACGACACTGGTGAAAACCTAGGCATACCTAGATGTTGCCACCCAGTTGGCTATGATCAGGGCCCTATGTTGATTTTTTTAAAAAGTATGGCCACACTTAACCTTCAGAATCCCATGATGCAGACCTTTAGTCTGACCCCAGTTGTCAGGAAGCTGCAGAGGCAGAGTCCTGAGTGGAATGTGTCCATCCCATGGAACAGCTGCCTACCCATCAGAAGAGAGCAGGCTCCTCCCTGTTCCAGGACATCTCTCCTGAAGCAGGGGTGCCATGGACAGATCCTGGACACTGCAGAAGATGCTGCCAGGACAACTAATGAGCAGGCCATCTGCATGCGTGTTCTTTCATGACATGACTGTTCTCAGCGCTCTTGACCTCCAGAGGCCCCAGTGGGTCGGGGGATGGGCTGGCCAGCCCAAGTCAGCAGCCTGTTTCAGGCAAGCTGAAAGGAACCTCTGCTCAGAGCGACTCTACGTCTGCCTGTGGCAGTGGCCCCGAAACACTGGGTGCAGGTTGGACGCTTATGTCCGCATGTGTTCCTGCAGCTGGCATCTGGGCATATTTGGATCTACGTTCTCTAGGGTAGACATATCTGTGCAGTACCAGCTCTTGAGCAGGACTCCTGAGAAGCCCTCCCCAAACCTCCCTACCCCTGCAACTGCCTGTTTCTGCACACAGAATTAAAACATGGTGCTTAATAGCTAATTGGAAAAATGAATTCCAATCCAGCTGGTTTATTCTGATTTAGGGAGCGGTATAGCTTACCATTGAGCATCTTGCAATGCATAAACATTACAGAAGTGCAGAGTAAACACTGATTAGAATATCCGTGAAAGCCACTAATGTGTGTGCGGTGCAGCCGTAGCCAGCCAACATCTGCACAGAGATCCATTCCTGGCCAGCCATGAGGGACCAGAATCCCCATTTAGGATCCTCCAGATCTTTTCATTTAGGTCCCCTGTAAGTCTTGCTGCCAGGGCTAGTGGAAACCAGGAGCCCAGGAGCTGCAGAAGAGGAAGGGAATCCCACTCTTCGCCCTATCTCTAGAACTGATGATTCACAGTGGGTGCTTCCACACCCAAGGAGAACCTTCATCAGTCTCATCAGTCATCTGGCTCAGTTCAGATGGATGCTTACAAAAATGTAAGAGGCAACTCCAGAGGCAACACTTAACAAGGCTAGCCCAGAGCTAGTCTTTGTCTCCTGAGTCCTCAGGGCCACTTTCCCCCTTTCCACATTGACACGCGCATCTTGCATAGCACCCACTGAGCTTGTGGCGAGATAAGTGGCCTTCATCCCGTGACCTGAGAAGCACGCTAGTATTTTTATGACCCTTCCTCCCCCTTTTACATGCTGATCATGAGCCAGTAAATTAATTTCATGACCCACTAATGGGGTGGTGACCCCCACTTGTGAGTCGCAGTGATTGTGGAAATGCGAACATCAGCATGTACCTGGGGTCTGCACTGGGCTAATCAATGGATCCATTTATCACACACACTTAGGAGGCCCCAGGAGGGGACAATCTACAGGATTCCCCAGGTTCAGATCGTCCCCTGAGTAGCCCCCACTCAGCAGGTGACACTGTCGGACTTGGATGCAGAGCTGATATAGCTGAGGTGCAGGCTGGGGAGGGGTCTTGGCTGGAGGAAAGTCCAGTCTGGAATGAGTGATGCTGGAGAGGAATTAGCAGCCACCACATGGCCACCAGGCCTCTTAAAGAAAAATGGATGACAAGGCCATCTGAGAAACAACATATGGTGGCATGTGAAACCTATGGTATTACTTTACTCTATATGAGGCCATGATGTCATCATACACAGTAGGGACTTTAAATTGTGGTTTCTTAAGATCTCTTTCTAGAACCAATATTTTAGATACCTTACAAACATGACACCTCAGCCAGAGGTTCCAGTAGGAGTTGGACTTCATTTTTCTAGACTGAAGGATACAGGGTAGACTAGATTACAGAGCTGTGGATTTCCCTTCTTGTCCCTGGAAGGGGCCCTCAGGGAGCCCTCACACCTGCCCAGTCTACTTTGGTACGCAGTTGCAAATACACACTGCCTTAACTTGCCCACCTCTTCTAAGTATTACCCAGAAAATGGTGAACCCACAGTGCCTAGTGCTTAGAACCCCTGGTTCTAAGAATGACATAGGCCTGGGAGTTAAGAACCTCTGGCCTTGTCATGACTCTGGCCTGAATCACGGCGGGCCATGGCTATGTGACTTCCTTCTTGGCATCAGTTTTTACCATTATGACCCTTATCTAGGTGGCTAAACAGCCTGAGGTGTGGTTGGGAAGGCTTAGCTGTATCCAGGAGGCTACTATGTGGCACTGGGGCATGCCTTCTGCAGCACTCTTCCTGGTTATGGGTGATGGAGCTCATCACTGTCTATCGCTCCCCTCAGACCCAAGTGTTGTCCCTGCCTGGGGGGTCTTGGGAGTTTAGGTGTCCAATTGACTATGGTCTGCACAGGGCAGAAGCAGACATAGAGCATCCTATACCTGTGTCTTCCCTACACTATACATCTCTCCAGGCTCCTCAGAGCCTTAGGCTCTTAGAAGTGTGCTTGCTTCTGTGTCCACTCAGCAGCCCAACAGGTCCTCACACTGACCCTGAACACATCACGTCTCAGCCTTTGCGTCAGTCTCAAAGAAGCCAGGGCTAAGCGAACAGTCAATAGCCCAGATGACGAGATTGAGGCTTACCTATCTTGCCTAAGAACCTTTCCCCTCTTAGTTGTATTATCACAGAGGATAATTTAGTTGTCTTCAGTGTCTAGGCAGTGTGTGGTGCCACTACCTCAGAAACAACAACAAATTATGAAAGGACACCCCTGAGTCCTCTGTACTTAACTACCTGTAGGAGGAACAGTCCTGGAGACTAGGTTGGCTGGGGCCTCCAGAAAGAACTCAGTGTGCCCTGCTCAGTGGGATGAGGTGGATAAGTTACTGGAGCTCTTGGGGTCTGTTAGCCACTATACCATATCTGGTGCAGCAGCAGAACCATTTGCAGGGCCCTACAGTCCTGAATTGTCATGGTCCCCTTGGCCTCAGAAGAGGTACAAAAACTTGCTCTCAGGTTTGGATGGTACCTGATCCACCTCCACATCTTCCCCACAAAGCCAAGCAGTTCTGGTGCCAGCAATATGCATTGTATTAGCTTCACTTCTGAGCTGATCAATCCTGTGGCTCTGTCCCTGTGTGCCCAAAGACCAACGGATTCAGAACAGGCTTTCTGGGACTTATCCCCAGAGAGTGAGGAGAAGCTGTGACAGGGACAGAGACACCAGAATTTTGTGTCTGCTTAAATTTCCCCACCATGCCCACAAAAAAGGAAAGGGGCCACATACCGTGGTGGTCTTTATCCGCCCTCCGGGCTGTGTGCAAGTCCAGCCTGACCGGTTGATTAACAAGTCACAGCCTTCCCCCTCCAGGCAAGGAAGCATGTCACACCACTGCTTTGTCTTGATAATTCGAGCTGTGGGAGAGAGGAGAGAGAGAGAGAGTTGTTCAGTGTGCCACTTCCAACCTGCAGCCCTCACTGAGTGATGCATCCTAAACTAGAGCCTGGCCTCTGGACATCACAGTGGGAAGCCCCATAAACAGGGACCATGCCATTCGGAGGCATGCCCAATGGATGCTGGCCATGTACTGCCTCTCCTGGGTGCAGCATCATTGGTCCCCAACTACAGTCACAAATGGGTTTAGAACATTTTCAAAACAACATCATTCTCCTTCCTAAGGATCAAAAACCTCACTTTTTGATCTGTCAGAAATGGATAGATGTACTGAGATGACTGTCCACTGGACAGCTTGGGTAGGACCAGGGTTCAATGTCAGGAAGTTAGCAATTTGATGGTGGCCATGACCCCTATCACCCCCATCGACAGACACTGTCTTGACTCAAGGTTCCGAGACTGGCAAGCTTTAGTCTCTGTCTGACTCCTTGGAGCATACAGGGAAGGGGTCTAGTGGAGAGCTGACAGTGGGGAGGTGGTCCCAGAGTCCATCAGAACAAGAATGGCAAAGTCTACATAGATGAAAACCACTTTTCTTCTTTCTTGGAAACACGCTCAGGTTTGGTGGTTTGTCCTGCTAGTCAGGAAGGCTCTGTGAGAAGTCAATGAGGAAGAAGACCACAAGGAAATTGAGTTTTCTTATTACTAGAATCTTTCATGGCCTGCTCACCCTGCTAAGGCAATTCTTACTGTTGCATTCAAGAGACCCATACACAAGGCTAGTAAAAGGCTGTCTCTGAGATAGCCAATCATAACTCGAAGTGACAGAGCTTCTGGTCACCTAGGAGACTGTGGGGCACAACCATGAGCATCTCTAAGGGCTTTCCAGAGAGAACTGGGCAAAGGGCGATGACCTACCCTGTTCGTGGGCAGCACAGCGGGCTACCTGGGTACCTGGGCAGAGCAAAGAACAAGAAAAAAGCCAGCCTAGTATGGGCGTTTCCTGTGCTCCTCCGCAGCCCATGAAGTGATAAGCTTTCCCACGCTATCTACTTCTGTCTCATCGAGTTCTGTCTAAGTGCATGGAGCCAAGCAAGCAGGAACTGAATCTCCTGAAGTCAACTTTTCATCCTGTTTCTCCCAGGTACTTCATCACAGCAGTGAGGGAGCAATACACTCACTCAGGTGGTCAGAAGGGACACCAGCACCCGCTGGGCACGGTTTGAAGGCTCAGTTACACAGGATTTTAACTTTAACCCCAACATCTGTGACTGGAAGATACTTAGAATCTTTCATGAAAAAGAAAAGAAATAGAACTACAAAACCCTTTGGGGGTCTAGGGTCACAAAAGACCCAGAGAAGAGTAAGGTTATGCCTGTTACATTCCTGTTAATGTGACCCTCGTGCCTGGCATACCTCTCCCCATGCAGGAAGGACGTAGCATGGATTCTGCACTGCTCACGCACTTAGAGTTCACTGCCTCGTGTGGGCTTGAGTTCATTTCTTTTGACATCAGGGTCTTGAGTATTAGGAGCCAACACCTTTTTCAGTTGGGTTCTTCCTTCTTAAAGCAGCACTGCACTTTGATTGGCCCCATGGCCCAGCAGGTACAAAGAGCTGGTGACTGAGCTGCAGAATTGACCAACTCTGGTCAAGAGGAGTGAGTCCCTTTCTGTCACCGTCACATGACAACAGCTACAGACTTTTCTATTCTAGGCAAGAAGGGACTACATCCCCTACCCAACCCAGCTCCAGCCCACACACAACCTTTCCAACTCCTGGGCTTTCTCCCTTTCTCCCTTCTCTTTGGCCTTCTTTTCAATTTCACTGTTATCACACACACACACACACACACACACACACACACACAAATACGTACATACACGCACAAATATGTACACACATATTCAAATACGTACAGGTATGTACAGGCATGTATACATACACATATATGCACAGTACTCCAGGCTGGCTTAAACTAGAGGTACAATTCTATAGGCTGTTTGTACTACAATTTCTCTACAATTTGATAGCTGGCATGTAAACAACTCTGCCAACACATAGGAACTTTGCTGGAGTGTGCTCAGACACAGTTCTTCACCTGCTGTACAATCGGTAGATTTCATTGCCATGAGATAGCATGTGCCATGACCAGGCATAGGAAGGGTACAACTGCCAGTGTTAAGCTCTCTGTTATTTGATATCTTGATTTTGAACTAGCCAATCCTATGGTTACTCTTTGCATAGAACCAGAGGAGTGACTCTGGAGGCAGTGACTGCCCTGAACAAAGTTGAGTAATGAGTGGCAAAGACACTACTACTGTGTGGCTCACACAGTAACGGCTGGGTTCTAGGGTAACTACCATGAGGGTGGGTCAGGAGGGCCTGGGATAGTATGGAAGACATGAAGGCGGGCATCCCAGCTAGATGGATGGCCATTCCATGTTAGGCATGACACAGCTGGAGGGGCTCCATGATGAAGTGTATGTAGCATAGCAGACAGGAGTCTCGGAATTGATTAGCTATGCCTGCTACAGGCACAGCTGAGAATGCCTCACCCCATCCCAGTGTCTATATTGGTTGCCAACAACGAGGACTGTCCAATAGCCAGGATCCTAGGCTAGCTCTTTTCATGCTACCATTACAGACACAATATAAATTTGTGTGCTGAAGCTCCTGACTCTTGTATTTAGAAATAGGACCATAGGGAAGTAATTGAATTCAACGGAGGTTACAAGGATGAATACTTGATCTGGCAGGGTTAGTGGTCTTATAAGAGACCCCGAAAGCACTTGCAATCCCTGCAACCCATCAGTTATGAGGGCACAGCAAGAAGGCAGACATCTGTAAGCCAGAAACTGGCCATGCCATCGTAGTGGCCTTGAACTCCCAGCCCCTGGAGCTGATGTTAAGCCACTAAGCAGCCTGACTGTGGCACTATGCTATGGAAGCCTGAGTTGACAGTCAGCTGTGAAGTCCCTGTGAAGAAGAGACAGTGAAGGCAGCAGCTCCCCCAGGGTCTGGCTTCCTGGGAAATAGCTTTAAGAACAATAGCTGCCCCAGCTGTGGCCTCCCCAGGCCATGAGTATCCCCATGCTGAAGACATTGCACAGATCCAGGCACCAGGCCCAAGTCACTCTCCTGGGCTTCCATTAATCACAGCACAGGTGGCTGGTGGGCAAGTGACGCTGGTTTGTGTCACACATCTGTCCCTGGCTGTTCATTATTTATGCAAAGTCACCAGCAGCTGCCTCTTCCAGCCCTGATGTGTCATTTTTGGTGACAGCAAAAGATGGTATGAAAACTGTCTCAGTCACCAACAAATACAAGCCTGGAAACCTCAAATCACCGGCACCAGGATCCAGCTCCCAAACTCAAGAACTTTCTCAACAAGTAGAAGATATTCTCATTCTCTCTCTCTCTCTCTCTCTCTCTCTCTCTCTCTCTCTCTCTCTCTCTCTCTCTCTCTCTCTCTCTGTGTGTGTGTGTGTGTGTGTCTCCCCTCTGCCTTAAGCAGCACCATGAGAAGTTTTTCCTGTATACACAAACCTGTCCCCCAGTAAGTTGCTCAGAGAGGGTTGTTAGCAGGTCAATGAACCACAGACTCCCATTCACACAGTTTCTGCCCACAATTGGCTTGAGAATGAAGGGAAGCCTACAGCTGCTAGAAAGACACCAAGTCCTGAGGGGACTCAGTATGGACTGGCTAGGGTAGGGTGGCAGCACCAGAAGCCAGTCCCAGCGTGTCTGCCTGCAGGACACACCGAGAACAGATGGGCTTTGGAAGCTGAGAATGGATGGTAGGCTAAAGGTTCGGTTCCCAGCCTATCCTGTATTAAGGCCATCTTCCCTGAAACACACATAGGGTTCCTGAGCCTCCTCCACCTGCTAACACTGCTAAGAAGTGGGATAAAGCATGCAGCCTGCTGTTGTTGGGGACAGCCCACATACAATGAGATAACATACACAGATGTGCACAGAGCCAGGTCCTAATGGCCTTAGGTTATGGGAAGGGCAAAGCTCCTGTCCAAGTCATATGTCATATACATCTTCATGAATATACAGGTGTGCAGACATGGGTGTGCATATATAATACAGGAACACAAACACATACCTCACATGGTGTAAGCACCGTAGCATGTAATATAGATCAACCTCTGTGGATACACTTGCAAGCAGAGCACACATTCACGCACATACAGAATCATGTGTAAAAATCTAGGACACCTATCCACATGTACCTGCACCACAAATACTGATTCATATACTGTGCACACATGAATAAATCCTCACATGCATATACCACAAACACACATGTACACAATGGCATACACATTCACATAGGTACATATATCGCACACACACACACACACATGTATACCCAGCAAACTACACATGTATACATATACCATTAACAACTGTACACATGGACACATATATGCTTAAACATGCACTCATTGCACATACACAAGCACACACACTGGTATATAGACCATGTATATCATACATGTGCACATCTACATATGCACACGTAATGATTAACAGATGCATACACTACTACACATGCACACTGTACATATATATACATACTCAGACACCACACATCTGAGTCTGACACATATGTACATGTCACATATGCATACACCTACACATATGTATGCACTCTATCCATACTCATGCATATACATATCCACACATATGCATACTTACACATGTGCATGCAAGGACAGAGCACGAATAGCCAGGCAGTGTTGTGGGCTGGTCTCTAGCAGCACACAGACAAGCAGAGTCTGGGCATGCCCAGGGACCAAGTCTCAGGGGACACTGGGGCAGCACTGGACACACAGGTCCGTTTGTTTGCCTGCAGGAGCTCAGCTCACCCAGCCCTGCCCACTTCCTGCTGGAGGCGGTGGGAGACACAGTGCCAGGCCAGCACTGGGCTACCACATCCTAAAGACAAAGGACCCTTTCATGCCTCCACTTCACGACTTCATCTCACCCAGGGCACGGGCTGAGGAGATCTGACTCTGGCCCTGTTGGCAGCGTTCTCAGCACAGGGAAGGACATCCTAGGAGCTGATGGACGCTCCTGAGGAGCATGAGTGAACGAGGTCAGTGGCCTGGGTTTGGGCAGACAACTGCCACTGCTTGCAACATATGATGACCACCAGGGTTCCTTGGCCCGTGGCAGTCAGGAGATGAGGTCTCAAATATCCCAGGTTCCTGGAAGAAAACAGATACTCTAGACAGATGGGGGTGGAGGGCAAGCATGTGTCTTCCAGGATGGGCAGGAGACGGGGCTGCACCTGAGAGGGAGATGAATGTTCCAGAGCCTAAGCCTTCCATAGGGCTGCAGAGTGCAACCCAGAGACACTGCCATCTGATTCCACATACATGCTTCTCCAAAGGTAGCGTGGTGGCCTGCAAGTAGTTTCTCTATAGTTACTGTCTATACCACACACATGTACACTTGTATAGTCATCATATCCTTCCACACACTACACATACACGACAGCAATCATACCATAGGGCTGCACACACATACACTCCAAAAACGTCTTTGCAGATATACCACACATATCTATATCACACACACACACACACACACACACATCACATCTACTCTCCCCAGTTCCACACAGACCCTACACCAATGTCCACAGCGTGTATCCTTGGTGTCATGATGCTGACCTGACAGTCCCATACTGCCAGGGTCTCAGGAAGTGTCCTGAGGACAGTGGAGTAGCTTGCTCCCCTCACTAAGCCTCCCTTTCTTGTGGACACGTTGACTCATACGGGCCAGAAGCTTGTCCCAGATGTCCCAAGGTCCAGGATGAAGCAGCTGCTATGTTAGACCCTTCTCTAACAGGTGAAGAACAAGTACCTTGTAGGCATAATACAGTTAACCATGCAAGGATGCAGGGGCCGGAGGCCTTTCAGAACTAGGAATGGGTCACAGGCTCCTGGGCAATTTGCCACAGCCAGGCAACTTAGAATTGAGTTGAAAGCGGCTGTTTAGCTGGTAGAGGTTCAGACAGAGGGTAGAATCTGGACAAAGGACTGCAAAGTCAGAAAGAGAAACAGATTTGTGGGAATGAACACTTTCCACAAGGGTAGTGGTAAGAGAAAAAAGGCCTTGTGGACTAGAGGGCTCAGGCTCTCTAGTGACAAGTAGGCAGGCCTGGGGGTGGGGAGGAATGGCCTCGGAGTGGCAGAAGGCTTTGTTACCTGTGCAAAGCACAGCTATGTTTCTGTCTGTCCCAATCTATGGATGTTCTTGGCAGGTTTGTCATATGCCATGATACTGCCACCAGCGGCAACCAGTCAGTCACCTTGGTTCACTTTACTAGAAAATAATAAATAAAACCAAATCAAATCCCTCTAATACCACTCACTTCCCTGGCAGAATCCTTTGTCCTGCCAGCTCAGGTACACCTTGGATGCTCCCAGGCGAAGGGGGCTGGTGAGTCTACTCCTGGGACCAGTGAGGGTACTATACAACTTCCCCTAAACACGGGAGTCTGTGATGACATGCTGTGCTTGGGAGATCATGCCATAAGTACATCCTGTTTTCTGCACTCCAGACAAGGCTTGGCCAGGCATGTTACAGCCCCAACCCTGGGGTTACTTCTCAATGGCATGGTAGCCACACCCTCACCCCATGAACAACCCTTGGTAACTGCCCAGCTGTGAGACTATGAGACCTGTTGTTGTACTCCTGAACCCATGACCGAGAGCAAGAGAAAGAGTGTGAGAGAGCAAGCAAGAGAGAGAAAGGGATAGAATGAGGGAGAGAGAGATGGATGGATAGAATGAGGGAGGGAGGGAAAGGGGAATACAATGGGGGAGTGAGAGAGTGAGGGGAGATAGACCGAGAGGGAGAGAAAGAGAGGAACAGAGAGAGAGACAGAGAAAAAGACAGAGACAGACAGACAGACACTGACTACTACGGTTCACTTGAAACAGCCATCAAGGAGAGCAAAGTCCCACACCTGGGGTCATGAGTGTTCTCTGGACTTCCTCTACATCTGGGTCCTTGGAGGAGATTTTTCAGTCCTGGCTATTCTCATCACAGGCAGACACAGGCCATAGGAACTGTGGGCTTTCTCCCCAGTCTCCCTAGCCAGAAAACTCAGACCAGGACTCAGGAGATGAGTCTTCTCTCATCTGCCTTTTCCCAATGCATGTCTTATCAACAGGGATTCAGGACTAGAAATATATGCAGTACTTCCTGTGTGGTCTGCAGGGGGACATTTCAGCTCTGTGATGGCTGACGGCGACTGTCTACTTGATGGGATTTATAGTGACCATGGAGACAAGCCTGTGGGAATGTCTGTGAGGGATTATCTGGACTGTAATAAGTGAGGAAGTTCTGCTCTGAATGTGTGTGGCACAATTTGCAGGCAAGAGTTGGGGCTATAATAAAAATTAAAACACAAAACAAAACAAAACAAAACAAACAGAAAGAAAGCAAGCTGCATACCAAGACTCATCGCTGTTCCCTGACATTGGGGGGTAAGGAGACCAGCTGCTCAACCCTGCCACCCTGCCTTCCTGACCATGCTAGGCCGCACCCTCAAACTGTGAGCCAAAATGAAGCCTTCTTCCTTAGCTCACCTCTTGTCAGGAATGTTTGCAGCAATGGGTAAAGCCAATAACAGAACCCACCCAGTACCCCCATGAGCACGTGTGTGCTCACACATTCAAATGTAGCAGAGGCTCCCCCATGAATTCCACAGGAAGGGCAGTGGGGCACGGCTGATGCCAGCCTGCGGCGGCAATGCCAGCCTGCAGCAGCAACACCTAGCACCGTGGGCGGCTGGTTCTCTGCTTCCCACTCCCTGCCTTGCAGCAGTTCATTGGCACTAAGCGTCAGCAGTAAATAAGCCATGAAGATTCTGTTCCTAGGCCCTGCAGTAATTGGATTACTCCCATTTAAAGCAGCGCCCTGTCAGACTGCAAGGCAGAGCTGTTGGCATGGGAAGGAGACAGCTTAAACGAGTTATCAAGAACCCGCTATTAAACATGCCTTCTGGGATGGCTCTGGGGTTAAATGGAAGGTGTGATCACAACAAACAAAGCCACTGTCATTAGCGCAGTTCGGGCGGCTGCCCTTACGTACGTGTGAACTGGCATCCCCTGAATGAACACAGAAGCCATTTGAGTACCGGCAGGTAGTTTGTTCCACACTGGAGTCTACTCCCTTAGCTGCGGCTCTGGGAAACACCTGCCCTGTAAAATTAATGCTGCAAATTTCAGTTTTATTGGTTTTGCAGTTTTGTTTGTGTTTAATTGTAAATGGGTTTTGGTTTATTCCTGCTGTACAGTCTGGGAGGGCTTATCTTGGCTTGGGCTCATATTCCCATAACATTATAATAAAAACAATACGACTCAGCAGCAGCTGTGGGGGATCCGCCCTTCCAAGGGCATTCTACATCGTTTGAGTCTGAGGAATGCTCCTGATTGCCCATTTCTAGGCCACAGAGAGCTGGTCAGTGGAACAGGAGGTACAGCTGAGGTGAGGCTTATCTAGGGAGAAGTCTGACCTGCCCCAGAGGAGGGCCAAAGGGGGTCTCCCACCCGTGGGGACATAGCTCTATCATGTACTGGCCTTCAGGATCTCAGACAAGGAGTAGCTTGGCTTAGAAGGGGGTTTGGGCTGTGCTCACACTGGACCCAGAGAGCTCTGGGGAGGCGATTCTTCAGTCCCCAGACAGAGGGTCATTGCTTTCCTCCCATAGTTCTGGCCTCATCCTGTTGGGATTCCAGCGCAGACACATAAGGGATGCAGATGCTGGACACAGCAATGAGATGATGGATAGAATCAAGGAACAGCCTTGTGCCCCATGGTCAGGGGTCCATGCTGGACCACAAGGATACTGGCAGTTGTGTGGCTGTTTTAATCCCTCTGGAGTAACAGAGCAACCTGTCACCTGCTGCCTCATATGGTAATCAGATACTGGTTCAAGGTAATCAAGGCAGAGAACTCGATCGAGCATTGATTTTATTCTGCTCACAGCTGGGCCTGGTCTTCTGCCTCTCCTTTATCTAAGTAGGCCTGGGAAAAGATACGCACAAGGGTGTCATGTTGAGCATGGAGTCCCTCCAGAACTTATTACTAAGGTCTCAAAGCCTAGGAATCAGGCTGCACAGTCTCCTCTGCTGCCAAGAACTCCATCCTACAAGTCCAAAGAGGCAGCTCCTGCTGCAGGAGGCATTGACCCACCGTCACCTGCTGATGCCATCACTATTATCACCATCACTATCAACATCCCCACCACTGCCACTACCATCACCGTTAGGATCACCAGCACCACCACCAAGATGGTCACCACCACCACCATCATTAAGATTATCACCACCACTACCACCATTAAGATTATCACCACCACCACCACCAAGATGGTCACCACCACCTCCACCACCTCCACCACCTCCACCACCTCCACCACCACCACCACCACCAACAACAACAACAACAACAATATCATCACCACTGTTATACCTCTATTTTCAGCAGCATCATCCACCATTGCCATGATTCTCAGAATTATCACTATCATCATCATCATGTCTACCACCACAACCAATACCAGCACCACCGCCATCTTTATCATCATGGGCCACATCATCATCGTAATTATCACTGCCACTATGGTCATCACCATGACCATCACCATCTCTACCATCACCATGCTCATTATGAGAATTACCACCATCCCCATCATCACCATGACCATCACCATCACTTTCATGACAGACTGTGAAGACAGAGCTAAGGTTTAGAGGAGTATGAGGTGAGGTCTGAGGTCTGCTTGAAGGTAGAGCTTCTTGTTCTTTATCTTAGGCTCTAGGATGTTTTTGGTTAAGCTGTGCTGGCAGCAGCAAGCTGGGACTCTGCGGGACAGCCCTATACGCAAACAGCTTATACTGATGCTGTAGGGGGTTTGAGCTCAGAGATGGAAGACTGGACTATCTAGGAGAGCAAAGAGGCAACAGTGAGTGGCAACAGTGAGGAGGAGGATGGCTAGTTTTAGGGATGAAGGGGTATCAGGCACTCAGGTATGCTCAGTACCAGATGCCTGGATTCAAGGGGCTATAAGGTCTCTCTTGCACCACTACCCTTTGTGATTGGTTGAACCCTGACCTGCAGTAGAAAAACTATGACCATCCAGTTTGTTCTGGGAGACCCATCAGGTCCAACAGCTAAGTTCACTAAATACTTGGGCCAGACCATCCAGGGACCCCAGAAACCTTCCAAGTGAGGTAGAGGACAGTGGGCAAATGGAAAAGAGGAAGAGGAGAAGGGAGGAGAGAGCCCAGAGTTACATTGCCATCCTTATCTGTTCTCTGGGCCATGTCTGCCTCCCTCTTTCCATCTCAGGAAGATTCTGTGAGGCTCCTGTCCATGGGTCAGGCACAAAACCTGGAACCTGAGACTTTCCAGTTTAGAAATGATGGCCCCAAGACCTGGGCTGACCTCAGGTCATGGGCATGAAGACAAGTGCATGCCCAGGGTACTCAGCCAACCACGTCCTGTTGCCCTAGAGGACATGCCTCTTCTCTCTGTGCTGGTCACCTTTCTTCTTCAGGTGTCATAGGGAAGCCATGCAGCCAGGTCACCTGTAGAGGTTATCTCAGCCTTCCAGAATCCTCTCTGTTCCTCTACTGGCACTGGTGCGAGGTATGCTCTCTCCTGATGTACTCATAGTCTGAGTGGCTCACACTACCACAATGGCTAGTGGAAGGCATTGTGCTCATGAGTGTGGTGCTCATGTGTGGCTGTTCCTTCTTCTCTCATACGGGCCCAAGTTCTCTGCTAACCTCTGACCCTTGGTGAGAATGGGTTGACACCAAAACATATACACTCCACTGAAGAAATTAATGAATGTGTGTCTCCACAGTTCAGAGACTCTGAAGCCTCATTCCTCCAGGTCCATAGAAACCTCTATCTAAGACAGAGGTCTGCAGGGTTTCATAAACTGCAGGATACGGGCAGTGGTGGCACACGCCTTTAATCCCAGCACTTGGGAGGCAGAGGCAGGAGGATTTCTGAGTTCGAGGCCAGCCTGGTCTACAGAGTGAGTTCCAGGACAGCCAGGGCTACACAGAGAAACCCTGTCTCTAAAAAACCAAAAAAAAAAAAAAAAAAAAGAAACTAGAACGGGGCTGGAGAGATGGCTCAGTGGTTAAGAGCACTGAAGGCTCTTCCGAAGGTCCTGAGTTCAAATCCCAGCAACCACATGGTGGCTCACAACCATCTGTAACGAGATCTGACGCCCTCTTCTGGAGTTGTCTCAGGACAGTCACAGTGTACTTACATATAAACTGCAGGATACAGCTATACTTCTCTGGCAGGCCTTGGAGGGTTAGCCTTCCACACACCCCTACCCTAACACCAGTGAAAGTACAGCTTTCTGTTTCTAGCTTTATCATTGGTCTCTTTGATTACCCCAAGGGGCTGTACTTAGAGAAAATACTGACTCAGCACTACCAACCATGAGTAAACATTGCTTGCAAGCTTGCTGGAGCTTTCTCAGATGCCTTGGACATACCTGGCTGAACTTAGAAGGCACCAATAACCCTGCCCGATGCCCCCCCCCCCAGTGTTGGTCAGGGTCCAAGTACCCACAATGCAGGTGGGGCAGGAACCCCAGCCTAGTACCCAGAACCTGTGCTGAGGAGGTTCACTTTGTGCCTCTGGACAGAGGGTGGTCAGAGGCATTGATTCAGACTGTCCCAACCACATGACCTAGGGCATTCCCAGCTCAGGTGGATGCAGAGCTATCCTTAGGACTGTTCCGAGCACACCTGCACTAGTGTACTGTAATACATAAGGGGACACCATCCAGAACTCACAAGGCAGTGGGAGCTCTAAGGCTGCCCCTGCAGGAGTGCTTCCAGAAAGATTTGAGCCTTGAAGGATGAGATGACCATATCAAGTGTGTGGTGTGGCCACTTCAGGATGGCAGAAGTGATGCTGGAAGACACAGAGGCCTGCGCTAACAAGTGTCACTCTGAGCCTAGGGTATGTGGCCAGTATCTTGCCATAGTAGCAACAGGAGATAGACCAGAGTTGCTGGCCCAGGAGCTATGAGCCACAGATACAGACCTGCCCCATGACCATCTGAGAGGATGGTGGCACCAACCAAAGCAGGTCCTCAGTGAGCCCCAGTGTAGTGCCATTTGGTTAAAGAGTGCTCATGAGTGGAGAGAGGAGGATTGCAGTGACAGCATGGAGCCTGTTCTTCCAGTGGCCTCTGTCACCAGCCTTGGCATAGGACCAGAGATGTGTAGGGAGGCAGTGCACGAGGCTAGAAGGATATCACACCCAGGCCACTTCACGACCCAGTAAACAAGTATTCCACTGCAGCACGTACAAAAGGTTCTGTTTCTTCTTAAAAGCAAGACACTGCGTCCATAGGAAGGGAATTCTCCCTTCAGCTCCACCAATGAGGAGAACATAGTCTTGTGGGACGAACATCAACTGTCTTTAGAGCAGGCTGAGTGCTCCGGGTTCATTCATGGAGCAGTTGCCAGATGGTTCAGCTTTGTTGCAGGAGTACAGCAGGTCTGGAGGAGCGAGGGTACTAACCAGAGGAGGGTGGCCTTCCTTAGCACTTCACTGTAAATCTTTTCATCATGGGGAAGAACTATGGGTGAGACCCAGATTGCATCTTAAAATGACAAGTTCCTTCCCACAGCTTTTAGACAACATAATTTAGGGATTTATGGCCCTGATAATGATTTTGTCTTTAAATAGTTGCAGTAGAATGGATTAATTTTCAAGATGGCTCTCTGATTACAGAGATTCATTAGCTGCTGAGAACTGTCCCCTGGCCCTCAAGAATAGGGAGCCCCGTTTTATGATTAGCATGTCACGCCACTCCAGTACAAAACACTCCAGATTCGGGTAATCAAATTAGATTGAGAGAGGAGGGAGAAAGTACAGCCCACAGTTGTCATGGGGTGCCTGTTTCATTATTTCATTAGTATCAAGACAGGTAAGAAGAAGAAAAAACTACTCCAATCATTTTGTATGGGCAAACGCTACTGAATTGACAGAGGCTGTTTAAGAGAGAAGGCAGGAGAGGCAGCGGGCTTTAATTTCCATGCGTGGAATGCAAGTCCTTATTTTCTGCTCTCAGGCCTGGAGTTGCTTGCTAGGGGGACAGAGCCTGGGAACATGAGGAATCTGGGGCCTTTACTAGGTGGGACAGCCACATATCCCTCACTCAGGGGACAGTCTTTTACTTCAGGAGCTACACTGGGGACTGCAGAGTGGTCTTCACAGGACTGGTGTGTGTGTGTGTGGGGGCGGCCAGAGGGCAGTCCTGACTATAGGTGAATGGCATTGTCAATGGCCATGGCAAATTGACACTGAGGATAATAATGTTGACAGCCTCTTTGGGGAGCCCTCACTAGGGCTGAGACACCTCAGGGAGCATCTATGGCAAGTCCCTTGATTATTTACTTTCAAAATCTGTCAATCTGTTCATTCATCTACTCTTCTAAGTGTCTATCCATCTGCCCATGTGTTTATCTATCATCTATCTATCCACCTATTTATTATTAGTATGAACCATTCACCCCACCATCATTTTTATTCCACATATGCGTCCATCATTCTACATACTACCTAGTCATCATACCCCATCATCTGCCTACAACTGATCCAGTCACCCATTATGCATTTCTTCATCTATCCACTATCCATCCATTATCCACCATTCAACAACCCATTTATTTACCAACCAGTTGCTTCCATGTACCTACACCTTTAATCATTCATTTATCATCCATTCATATCCTATCATACATGCAGCATCTATCCATTCTATCCATTTATATGTCCATGCATCCATCCATCCAACCCCCCATCCATTCATCTACCCACCCATCCATCCATATGTCCATCTATTCATCCATGTATCCATCCATCCATCCATCCACCAGCCCATCTACCCACCCATCCATCCATGTCTGTCCATCCATCCGTACGTTCATCCATCCACCCACCCACCCACCCACCCATCCATCTACCCACATACCCACCCATGCAATCATTCAAATGCCTTGGTACTAGTGTGCTATGACTTGAATGAAGCCACCAGTCCCTGGTAGAAAGCTTTCTTCTACTCAGGTTGCCTGGTTGATCTCTTGAGCAGCCCCCTTGATTTTTGAGATCTAGTCCCAGCCTATTTGGGATGAAACTCTTGCTCATGAATCCACTGGTATATGGTGCTGTTACTAAAGACTGAACTAACTGGGACATAAGTCAGTCACGGACTTGCCTTTCTTCCCCCAGAGGACAGAGGCCCTGGATAGCCTTAGACACTATCCTACTAGCTGGGGAGGGGCTGTGTGCCCTCTCTCTAGAGAGCTGCCACATCTCCTGCATTCTAGTAAACTTTACAAGAGAGCAGAAGAGAGATGGCACTGAGCTTGTTTTGACCCCATCTATCCTCTGCATGCATGGACTATGAGCAGCCCTGAAACTTCCCTAGAGGCCACAATGAAAGTTGGAGATGACAGAGCAGAGATGGCAGGAGGTGGGGGTCTCTGCTGCAGCTGGGGACAATGGTATATACATAGCAGGCAGCAGTCTCATTGCTCCTGGAGGACTTGTAGCACCAGTCTGTCCTAACTGCTGAGACACCTGCCTATTACCATGGACACAACTCACTAGTTATATAAAAATTCACTGTCCCCGGGTCTTGGTTTTCTCCTCTTGAGCCTCCTCATTCCTACTGTTTTGCATTGTGGGTGGGATGTGGCCCTGGCTCTGGACCCCAGAATGATGCTGCACAGGAGCCACATGGCCTCTAAGAAGCAGCCGACAGAAGCCTCCCTCACCAGGGTCATAGGCATCTGGGCTTTGCCTGTCTCCACAACCCTCTTTACCTGTGTCCACCCCAGGAAATTGCAGATCTCTGTCCTCCAGGGCACTGCACCTTTTCTGCAGAGGACAAAAAGACCCAGAGAAAAACTGAGATTCCTGGCTCTGAGATATAACAAAAGCAGGTTGGGAATGCAAGATCACTCCAGAGCAATTTTGAGATGCGTGATCTGGCTGCTTGGTGATAGCCTGGCCAGGAAGCCACCCAAGGTTCTGGCGTGGACACTGCAAAGAGGGGGCAGAGAGAGAGGCATGGTGTGAATCAGAGGCTTAGCCACCCAGCTGTGAAACCCGTCTTGTCACTTTGACAAGCTAAGGCCTGTGTCCTCCTTTAGAAACAAGGCATTGAACAGCATCTATCTGCACACAGCAATGGGATATAGAATATTGTGATGGTGAGCAGGGTTACTATGATGGCTGGCAGGGCTTGTGACATGTGCCTTCTGTCAGTGACCTCTCCTTCACCCAGGAGGAAACCATCAGCCTGTGCTCTTGCCTCCCGTGTGAGAGCTGGCAAGATGTCCTGGCATCCAGCACTATAGTCCACTATAGTCACATCTAGAGTCCACCCCAGGCTCTAGTGACTTCAGCACAAAATATGTTCACTCAAGAAGTGGTGTGTCTTCCCTAGACTGGAGGGGCCTGTGGCAGTGGACCATGACCCCTGCTGAATGAGTGAATTACAAAGAAACGTTGAGGCACTGCTCCTATGAAACAAACAAACACAAAAACAACAACAAAAACAACAGCAACAGCAAAATCCCCACACCATTAGGAGAAGATGTGAGAGAATGAACTCACAGCAAGCACTGATGGCCACATGGTGGTGGTGTCTACAATGGTGGTAGAGGTAGTGTGAAATGGTGGGGATGGGGGGTGTCACTCAGGAAGGATCCTGGCACTCACACCCAGGGTGACCACACGGTGGTGGTTGTGGTGATGTCAGTAGTGATGGCGCTGATGGTGAAGTGAGTCTTCGCCCTCAGTGCTCCTCTTCAAAGTCAAGGCAACAAATTGTTCACTTGTGAGCTAGCCAGGTTTAGAAAACATCCACAGAAGAACAAGCCACACGTTGAACCCTGAACAGCAACTCCTCCACACACCCACTCCTGTCAGGATGCTGGCAATGACTATGGGCTTCCACAGCAGGAAAGTACAAGCCGAGTACAGACACCTTGCACATACTCTCTGATCTCAGCAACTTGTGGGATCAGAACATCAAGGCTTAAGGGATGAGAAGGCCTTTGCCTAGCATGGGTTCCTCCTCTATTCTGTCAGGAGCAAAGGGCTCTGAGTGAAATGGAAGGTACAGGGAACGCATGTAGAGATACAAACCAGTAGGCATCACGACAGAGAGGTGATGTGTTACAATACTGCCCTCCTTCTCCTCACTGGATCACCCCTGCTGGGCGGCTCTCTGGTAGGACAGCCTGGGAACTTCCTCTATCCAGGTAGCTCCAACACTTCATGTGTCCATCAGCAGAACTCTAGGAACTTCCACATGGGTTCAGAGGTCAGTGCACACCAAGGTCGGGAGTGTCGGTGTTCCTGCTGGTTTCAAGAACCCTGACAGCCAGTGGTGGCTAAAGGTCTTAAATGTTAACTGTACTCCTGGGCCATGCTCAGTGACAGAGATGCAAGAAACTGGGGTCTCATCTAGCAAGGAGGCCTAATCATAGCAGAGAGAAACCAAAGTCCAGGCTGCTGTGGAAGAGGGGAGGCAGAGGGAGAGGCGGACTTGGCCTATGTTGCCTGGAATGTGGGAGGAGTCAGATCCTTTGGATGAGGTTGAGTCCAGATCTTTAAGAGTGCTGGGGTGGCTGTCACAAGGATTGCACTGGGGGCTCAAATAGAAGTGTGTTCTGTGTGGTTCTGGAGGCCAGGCATGTAAATCTAGGTATGTCTCAGCGTAGCTCTTCCAGAAGGCTCTAGTGAAGTCCACTGCCTCCTGAAGTCCTGGGGGTTGTGGACAATTTCCATGTTCTTAAATAGTAGATGTGCCACCCACTGGGTCTATGTCACATGACCTTTATTCCTGGGAATCTGTGTCTAGACTCCCTTCACCAGGAGAGTGACCACAGTGGATGAGGGCCCTTCCTCTCACAGGACTTCATTTAACATGATCACGCTTACACAGGACTTGTGTCCCAGAACACTTCCTGTTTCCCTACATGCTGCTCTTTTCCTTTTTAAATATTTATTTTCTACGTATAGATGTAAGTGTCCTCAAGAGTATGCCTGCATAACACATGTGTGCAGATACCATTAGAGGCTAGAAGAGGATGTCTGCTGTCAGATCCCTTGGAACTAGAGTTAAAGATGGTCATGAGCTGCCTGATGTGGGTTCTGGCAACCAAATCTCAGTTCTCTGTAAGAACAGCCAGTGCTCTTAACCACCAAGATATCTTTTTCCACCCTACCCCTACCCCCCAACCTTAGGATCAAATGCTTTATATCAAGTAGTATCTCCTGTAGCCAGAAACAACAATGTAGCCTTGTCAATGGCTGGGAAGATACCACAGTAACAAGGAAAGTAAACAGGACTGTGTGGAGCCCATGGAACTCTCCCTGGACACCTGACTCCAGGACAGGGTGCTGCTGTTTGGTTACACTATCAGGGAGAAACTATGTTTGGATAATAGATAAGGATCTAACCTGTTACAGAAAGGATAGACTGCTTTATGGTAAGATTGCTGCACCTGAATACAAGCTCAGAATAAGAGTGAGCTATCTCCACTGGCTCTCATTGCCGGCTTTTGAAAGACTCACATGGAGGAGGGCTCTGTATGATGGGATGGGGTAGGGGAGATCTGCTAACATGTGCTGCTCATCCCCCCTCTGAGCTTGTTTTCTGCTGCCTCTTGAGCATCTCAAAACTGGAGGAACTCATACTGGGATATGGCTTTCTGCGTGACGGCTGAGACCAGCAGCTGAGATAGCTTGTCACTCTAGGCAGTTAGTCCTTCTAGAAAATGGAGTGTCATTGGGACCTAGAGCTCCTGTGTCATGTTTCCACACACTTGTTTCCAGCTGCACTTCCACAAGAGCTTGAGTAAGGTTTGAAGCACAACTTCATGGCCCTGTGAGCACTCCACAGTGCCAGCCTCTCAGGAGTCCTACGGCCTGGTATTCCCATAGCTGCTGCAACAGGAGTCCAGGGGAACTGGCTTCTCTTCACTGTGTTGATCTCCCCATGTGAGAGCTTCTTCCTCATGTGCCAGAGCAGTCTGGTATGCACAAGACTCCCTGTAGACCAACCCACTGCCAGTGGTTCTAGAAGATGGCTGTTGGGTGGCCCTGTGCTGTGGGGACCCTGGTCTCTCCAGATCCTATTCTACCCCATGTTCTGGACCTGATTCCTACTTTCCTCTTCTGATGGGTCCTACAGAGTACCCTCCCTATCACAGGTTATTCTGTGGCTTTCTCCCCTTCCAGTCATTTCCTGTGGCCATTGTTTTGAGCATCCAGTATAGCTGGCATTGCCCTTGGCAGTGGGACAAGCAATCTCCTGCTTATATTGATGTAGTCTGTGCATCTATTATTTGTAGTGTTATCTCTACTAGGAGCAGGACTCTAGCAGGACCTGGGACCTTATGGTAAACAGGTGGAGATTAAGTATCAAACACTATGCCCATCCTCCTATGGGGCAGCAGGACTCTCACTACCATCCATATTCACCATGGCTACAGTAGCTACTGAAGAAACTCTGCAGGTAGCCTCAGAAGGCTTCTGTGAATCCTAGAGATACCTGTCCTTTGAAAGAGGAGACACTGAGACTCAGGAGGCCTGCCCAGGGCTTTCAGAGAGAATGAAAAATGCTAGACATGGACCCAAGAAAGAGTTACTGGCACATAGGCTGTTGATCACCACTACATTGTAAAGACAGTAGAGAATGCCAGAGTCAGTGATCCTTTAAATGTTATGGACAGAGTGGAGCTTTCTTCAGAAGGTGGTCCATCCATGTGTTCCAGAACCCATGGCGGAGGAGGAGGGTCCTGTGCTCATTTGTCTAGGTTTATAGCCTAAAGTCATTGTGACTTGAAAGTGTGTACCTGGCGGGTTTACATTTCCTCGTGCCTCTGCTGTGTGATTACTTGCTCAGGGAGACACTTATCTCCAGCTCCATCAAATGAGCATTGAGTTTTCCTCCTGGGGCGGGAAGCCCTCCTATGTATAGACTAGAATCTGCTCAGCTCAGCCAGTCCTGTAGCCTCCCACCAATATCTCAAGACTCTGTCAATTCTGAGGATTCCCAGGACCATAGGCCTAGCATCCTGATGGTGCCTCAGCCCCTTCCGACATGGCCGCTAACACTTGGTTGTGAGGTCATGGCCAGTACTAAAAGATCTAGTCTATGATATAGGGCTGAGCCTGTGTCCTTTGTAGCTTAAATCCCCCTACACTCCTTCCTGGATCCTTTGCACAGAGGAATCCAGTATTTGCCAGAACACTAATGGTTCCTATTATGACCCCATATTCATTTTGCTCATTTTTCCTTCTTAACTGTTCCCTGGTTCCCTCCCTGTTGCACCAACTCACCATCTCCAATCATCCCCACAAACACACTGGGATAAGGGAGGTATACCAGGATCATGGAATGACAGAACTTGCCACCAGAAGAAGAGTATAGCCCTGCTCCCTGACTTACTAGAAGAATGAAAAGTCGGTCTTGCCCATTCCCTTCACCCCCAAGCAGGACATGAAATTTTTCAGATCCGTTGACATTTCTGCAGGAAGTAGGAGGCAGATGCATTCATCTGCTAACTGTAAGTTTTTGCCAGGACACAGGGCATCAGAATACTTAATGAGAGTGTCTCCACAGGTAGTTGTGCAGCTCAGACACTCACTGTACCATGGTATGGCATGTTATAGATGCCAAAGGATTATGGGAAGTGTCCTAGTGAAATATTGGCTGGCCCATTCATATCAAAACATGTGCAGCCAACCAAGCAAGACCACAGCCCATGCAGACTTGTTGGGCAGGCAAGAAGTCCCTTCCCACAGCACTGCTACCAACAGGGAGGATTTGTCAAGGACCAGGTGCCTGGCTCTTTCCATAGCTCAATGGGCCTGGGAACTGGGGTGGGTCAAGGACAAGTGACATACAGAGCTGAGTCAAAGTAAGAATGTTATGGAAATCATGCAGTCCAATCCTGGTGCTTAGCAGCTAGGAGGTATCTTGAGAGCTGGGTGCCTGATTCTCCTTCCTACCCAGCACCACTCACTGCTGAACCCCAGATGAAATGCAGAAGGAGTTTTGAAATCTGACTCTTAAGCCCTTGTCTTGGATCTCTGCAGCCTAGCTTGGAGGGCATGAATCAGCTAATGGAGGTTGATCATACAGGGATCAGATACACAGACGTCCATCTTCCTGAAGCTATACATTCTCCCAAGCTCCTGGGGTTCTCCCTTGTCAGGCCCCTTGGCAGTGTGTCCTGTCGCTCCTGTAGGACAGTAATTAAGGCCAAAATGGAGCATCTACTCATGCTGATATTGATTAGCTCAGAGTCAATACCCAGACAGAAGCATGTTTTGCAAACTCTGCAATGTCACCAATAAAGCCAAGGCTGGCCTGTTGTAGCAGGGGGGACTCTCAAGGAGGAGCGAGGCAACAGAAAATTCTGCTACTTGAGTCCCTAGCAAGCATGCCAAGAAGCACTGTGGGGGAGACATCCTTTCCTCTTCCTGCCCTACACATGCTACTTGGTTAAAGGAGCAGACAACACCTGTGTCTGTACAATGGATGGTGTGGTGTCCCTGCGGTTCTGTCCCAGATGACATTGCTCAGCTGGAGTAAAGATCAAGGAGTAGGAGAGATGAAAACCTGAGTCCCAATCCATGTGGACAGCTTGAGGAGGGGTAGAGATGCTTTCCACCACCCCAGCAGGGAGAGCTAGGGGTCTGCCCTCAGAATATAGGGCTAGCACAGTCTTATCAGAGGCACAAACTGTGACAAGCTCAAAGGGCAGGGGGATGAGGAACGAGCCTTCACATGGTCGAGGGATTGTAAAGGGACACTAATGCCCAACACTCCCCTAAAGGAATCACCAGATGTACATGTACACCTACACATAACCTTGAATGTACATACATACATGCATCCATACATGTATATACTCTTTTGCACCCACTCACATGCAAACAGCTGTACACACACTATATATACACACATGCGTACACACATACTTGCACTCACCCACACACTTACAAACATGGGACAGAAGTCCATCTCCAGCATGTTAAGTCTTCTCAATCCAGTAGTAATGGGGATGTCCCACTTGCCACAGTGCTGTTCTCCCTGCTGCAAGGGCAGTGCATCCTGAGTCTCCTGTAATCTTCCTAAGTTTCTCTCATTGAGAAATAAGAGAGACAGCCAGGCCAGGAACTGAGCATGAGGATAGACAAGCTGACTCCAGCAAGATCTGAGCCTTTCAAAGAGGGTCCTCCAAAATTCATGGGTGTTGGGGGGAAGTTTCCTTGTATTAGCAAGGAAAGTGAGGGGCCAGATATGAGGGAAAGGGGAAGAACCCCGTGGTTTTCCCTGGAATTTCTTCTGTAGATGATATGAGTCTCAGCATGTTGTGAATTGTGGAATGACAAACTGGTGACATCTTGCAGACATGCCAGGACTTGGCAACCTTGGTTCAGAGCCACGGTTGAACCATGGGCCCTGAGCACTCTGGTCCACAAAGCAATTAATCACTCACACATGCTCCAGTGTTGAGGCCTATGTCAGTTGACAACAACTCCTCTGCAGGTCTTTCAAGAATGACAATTACAGGGGGAGGAAAGCAATCAGAGATATCAGGTGAAAATCTATTAGTCCAATTAAAACTTCCATTCCCAAAGAGGCAACCCATTGGTACTACTGAATCGGTCCCTCAGAAGAATGGTGCACAAGTTCTGGGAGGCATGGACATACTTGAAATATCATACCATACCAGGACAAGCAACCATGGAGTGGCTGTGAGAGGGAAGTACCATCTTTTCAAATCTGCAAGAAAATCAGCCATTCTATATCCAGCTAAAATATCACACTCTGCAGACCAGGTCTGGGGAAATGTCTGACACTTGGCAGGTTCTTCAATCTTATGGTCTTCTTTGTTTCATGATAAATTCAAGTAGCGCTCATGACACTTAAACATTCTACAGCTGTCTCTTTGGGGTGATAAAAATTATTTCCATTTTCTTCTCTACACCTTATTTTTCCTTCTGTCTCAATATTCAACACTGGATGACCATTGTTAAAGTAGATACTATTGCAGCAGGGGGCAAATATGTATTAAGCAGGACAATTTCTGATAAGCTCTCTTCCCCAGACAGGATGAACATCCAGGAACCCAAACCGAGAAGGTTTTAGCAGGAGGTTTTAGTTAAGGTTCAAAGGGCGCCTGTGCGTGTTGGCTGATCTTTGGAAACACCAGGTGATAGTGTCAGCTATTTCCTGACCTTGCCTCACTGATGCTACCCCTTGACCTTAGTTTCAGTATCCTCTCCACTTGATCAAAGAGTAAAGTCAGACCTGAGAAGGTGAAGGGATTACTTCAAAGGCATGGAACTCTAAGTACAAGACTTGGAATCAGAATGCAAGTGGTCTTCCTCACAGCCTTTCATCAGATACAGCTTGGGTCAAGGCGGGAGGCACCCTCTTATCTCCCTTGTAGATCTGGAACTAGGTCAGGCAACTGAGTTAATGATGCTCTGACTGCTGGGTAGAACTAGCACCAAGGTGGCATGGGAGACTACATATAGGATGCAAGCAATGTCCTGTCTGTCCAGGTTGGAAGGTGTCTGAAGTTTTCACAGGTCTCAGAGGCCAAGGTATTCCTAAGAGCAGCCCATCTGCTGGTGAATGAGTTAAGTGCAGATTTGCTGGCATCTGGGAGATTCCTCTGCCAAACAGCACCTTTCAGACACTGGTGTTTTTGAGGTATCTCTGTTATGGGTAGAGACAGTAGGGTGAACCACAAACCCCATTAACCAGAGTGAAGGGCACTCCAGGTCCAAAGCTGTGCAGCCAAACCTTGCAGTTAGACATGAACACTAAGTAAGGAGTTGGAAATGCCCATCAAAGGTCAGAAGGTAATGTTCCACATGGTCCTAAAGGGCACCAGGACTCAGGACCTACTTCTCATAGGTTGTTGCTTCTGATGCTTGGGAGCCTGGCAAAAGGACAACAGTTTTCCCATCTGTGCTACTGGAACGTCCAAGGTATGATTTAATGGGCATGCTCTGCTCCTCCAGACCTTTGTGTCTCTAGAATACAGGCACTTCGCCAGTGTTTTCTGATAAATACCTGTGTGCAATGGTCCCCCCGGCCTCCTAATTTATGGGTAATGAGCAATGACAGTTTGACTTAACAAAGCTTAAGATTTTCATTCAAACAGATAAGTTAGCACCACCCGTCCTGCCCTTTGGAAATGGTGTTTCCTTGCCTTATTTATTATCCCGAGTGGAGTCGCCAGGGGCACATAAAGCCAGCCGCAGAGAAGTCCTGGTTCATAACGGTCTCCATGATGGAAAATCACTCTCATACAACTAGGGAGGTGCTTCATGGTCATCGGGGCCATGAGAAAACGCCCGAGCCCAGAGTTTTTACATTAACTGATGAAGCAGCAGAATCACCAGTGCAGTACAAACGGCTCCTAAATCCTCCCAGGTCTGCCAAGCACTTGACCTGGGCCTCCATCTAACTGGGCCATACTGGTTGCCCTCTGAGCCCCATCCACAGACACCCTCCTATCGCTGAGCTATGTGGCCTCATCTTGGGTCTGCTGCAGCATGGGGCTGACCCGGGGCAGAGCCTCCCATGAGTAAGGTTCTGACAAACAGACTGATGAGGGTGCGGAGATCAAGTGTCCCCAAACCTGCCTGCCTCAGCCTTTTAAGGGGTCTGTATTTGAAGTGTCCCTCCAGCAAGGACCTTTGTTAAAAGAACATTCCACATCCTCTGTGTAAACCAAATCATAATAACCTCTTCAGAGGAAAACTGCCCTAGATAAAGGAGCTGTAACTAACACTGCACTTATTTTCCATAAAAGCCACTATTAAGGATGGCAGACCAGCAAATGCACACAGTGATTAGTGGCCAATTACAAGATTATGGGTGAGCAGAGCTAGGGCAGAGCATGTTAGCAGCCTAGAGCAGTCATGTGGGTGAGATTCAGTCACCCTAAGAAGCTGTAGACAACATATCAATCCCAGGGTCCATACCTCCTGCCTCTCACCATGGCTCACCCCTCCCAATGTTATAGGATGAGCTTCCGGTCTAGACAGCCAAACTGGGCAAGCTGCATATAAGCTGAGGTCACTGGCGACCTGGCCTGGGGACACACGGAGGGGCTAACTAACCAACCAGAGGCTGCCTGGCTTTCGAATATGTGAGATGTTGAATCAGCAGCCCAGCTTTGCAAAAGCCTCCAAGGTGACTAGCAGGCTCTCTGGGCATATAAAACAGGAGATCTGGAAGAGGAAGCATCAGCAGATACCCTGCTTGCCTCATTGTCTCCACGCCAAAGGCACCTCGAGACATCTCTGAGCCATGGAAGATGTCCTGTTTAGAGATACTGAAACTCTTCTGGGAAGAAAGAAAACATAAAGACCATACACACCTATTTGAAAACCCAAAGGCAGGGTGGAAATCTGCCTGTGATCTCCCTGGCTAGATGGGATGGCTCACTGGGAACTGAGTTCCACCACAATGATGGAGGCACACAGGCTGGGGACACCAGGTTATGGGGACAGTGGGTATCTGCCCCTGCTACAGATGCAGAAGATTGACTGACAGGTAGATACAGAAGTAAGGTTCTACTTTTTTTGAAGTCCAGAGCTATGTAGGCTTCAAAGGAAGGAATGCTGGGAAGTGGGGGCACACTAGTACCCTGGGTGGATTCTATGTTTCCCCACAGATGGAAGTCCACATGCTGATCTAGCCCACAGCTGCATCTTCCTTTCTAAGAATCTGGAGAGGAAATGATAGCTTAGTCTATCTGTCTTCCAGGAGATATTATCATATGCGGGGCACCTTGCAAACAACACATATTTTCCACGATCTCAGAGGTCGGAGGCCGAGGTTATGGCATCACCAGATTTGCCTTGTGATGAGGCTATTTCCTTGTTCATCAGTAAAAGTGCTCTCTGGGGTTTTTCTCTCATGAGGACACAGAATCTATGACCTAATTGCTGGGTCAAAGACCCACCTTCCTGACCACATTACGTGGAGAGGGATTAAGATTTAGATCTTTGGATAAGGGGAGCACATACATTAAGACCAGGGCCTGCCTGTTGGGTGACTTGGTTTTCCTTTCTCATCTCCACAGACAAAGCGGATCAGCAGCAGGTGCCCAGCCCGAGAACTCAGCCTCACCCTCTGCCCTGGGGCCTGCTCTGCTAAAGACCCCAGCCTGGAGTACAGGTGAGATGTCTGCAGTCATGGTAGTGGGAAACCAATGGCTCGTGTCAGGAGTCAGAATGGAGGAGGAAATGAATTAAGCGGGCAGCAGTTATAATGCAGTGCGGAGCACCAGGGAGTATCAATATTCAAGCAAAGCCCACAAGATAAATAAACATCATCGGGAAAGAGCAGGCGCAGATGAGGAGGAGCGCTGACGTGGAAGGTTCCAAACACCCAGTATGCAATTCCTGTGTCAGAACCCATAAAGCTGCAAATACATCAAGCTCACCGTTACACTATTTCAGGAAATGTAATTCTATTAGAACTTTTCCAATCTTTCCTCTCCTCTTCCCAGCTTGTCTCCCAATGCTGGCTGTGGCCCCTCCTATTACAACACGCACCAGCTCCCACGTAGCTGGACAAGACAGGTGGGTAATCAATTAGATGGTAGTGACCAGGCTGGGCAGATGTGGGACTGGCTCTTAGCAGATATCCTCTGTGACACCAGATGCCTTGCTAACTATGGGCATGCAGCCACACAGGGGCCAACAGTTGTCCCTCCCCTGCACGGTAGGTACACCCTACAAACAGCTTCCCTGGTAACATACTCAACTTTGCCATATAGGATCCAGTTTCCAGTAGGCAGTCTACATGATGAGACCCTTTGGCTGACTGCAGGAGCTGACTGACAAGTTCCTAAGCTTGTCCTATTTCCTTTCATGAAGATCCCAGCCATTAGCGGGGCAGGTTGGAGCCAGGTCAGTTGAAGAAGCCTCCATCTTATGAGGTCTTGTGGAGCACCTCCCATATAGTGCTTCTAGAGCATGAGCAGCCCCTGTTCAGTTTCTCACCAAGGTAGCAAGGGAGCCATCGTGCTATCCTCAGGTTTTGGCCCAGTTTTAGGGCTGAGGAGCTATGCCTTGTGATGCCGTATTGGTGACTTATAACAGAGTCCAGAGCCCATGACACCACACTAAGGGGAATATACAAACAATGTTTTTAGCAAGTGTAACAATAAGCTCCAAGTGACTGATCTTGTTAGTGTAAGGGGACGTGTTGGGCTGGGAGACCTCTTATGTTTTCTCTACACCTAAAACTTCCCTATAGAAAGCCTGTAATTAAAACTTAATGCGCTGGTCCCACCCAGACACAAGGGACCACACCAGGTGGCTTACAGTTTGTCTTTTAGCTAAAGTTCAGCATCTTTCTCTGGCAGGCAGGTTGGGGCACAGGAGACTTGAGGCCCCATCCTGCTGCACTTCCCATAGGAGAAAAACAGAAGTTTACCACAGGGCCAAGCTCCTTTCTAGATGGAACCCTCCCTCTCCCCCCCGCCCCCCCCCCAGACAGGCACACTGTGGCCTCAATCACTCTGGTCCCCACATCTGCCCCTGTGAACACACAGAAAAGCAAAGACCTTTTCAAGGCAGGCTGTGTACCAATGTACTGTGGCACCCAATCCTTGTTCTCATGGACTGGGCATAGGAGGGTGATGTGGAGGGGGAGAGGAAGGACCTGCCACCCCCACATTGCCAGCCCCACCCGAGACGTTTACAGAGGCAGAAAAGGAAAAGGGAAACTGAAATGAGTTTGTTAGCATTTCATGGGGGGGGGAACACAAATATACTTGGTGATCTGAGTGATGGCAGCCTCCGCTTGCTACTGATTAGACAGTACAAGATGATTAGCTAATTAGACATAATATAATCAGAGATGAGGCCCCCCATCTCCTCTATTCCACCTCAAAAAAAGTGTTTTGGAATGTTACGCAAAATCATCATCTCAAGAAAAACGCTGGAACTTTCCAACGAGTGACATCGGATCTGTCAGGTTTCCAGTGGCAGAGAGGTGAAACTTGAGCTCTGTCAAATACCACAGAGGATAAGGATCGGAGATGAACAGGGCTTGAGTGTGGAACCCAGGCCCAGGGACTATAGAGCAAGCAAGGCCATCCCTCTCCACACAGGGTTAGGTGGTGTTTACTCCACAGAATAGGGACAATGGCTGTAAAGCCAGAGCTTGATGCTTCAGACATGAAGATTTCTCTTTACCAAAGTGCCCTTTTAGGCAAAACGCAAGGGCAGCCACCCAGCAAGTAAGGGTACAGACAGTGGACTCTAACACAGAAAGCAGAGGGCCTCCTGAAATACACCTAACAAAGAACCAGGAGCCAGCAATGGGCAGGGCCAGGTAGACATACTGTATAAAGGAGCAGGAGTCAGCGATGGGCAGGGGCAAGTAGACAGTCTGTGGCGGTAGTCATTTAACTCTTCAATAGGGCACCAGACGATTTTTTAGTGTTACCACTAAACATAGTGAAATTTAATAGAGAGTCAAGTAATCACCACCAGGAAATTCCATGTGCTTCCAAGAGGGTGGCTAAAATTAAAGACTGAGAATGGCAAGTGCTGGCAAGAACTCAGACCAAATGGCAGGCCCGGGGCTGCTGGCGGCACGTTAAACAGTGCACCTGCTTGGAGAAACCCTTGGCGCTATTGATAATCGCTGACTCAGCCCACGACTCATAGGTACTCCTACTGGAAGAGATACACACGTGGGTACCACAAATGATGCACATTTGTGTTTATAGCAGTTTTGCTCAAGACAATGTAGAATTCAGAAAATCCTATGCAGAGTAGACAAACAGAACAGTGTAGTTACAAGACAAAACTGTGCACCGGAAAAGACTTTGGAAACAAACGCTGACACACAAGGTGTGAATGGCTCTCACAGATGACACATGGTGACACCAGAAGCAGAGGGCCTGCTTGAGTTCAGCTGTGGAGTCCAGGAAAGCAGACAAGCAGAGACTCTGTTAGAAGGTCAGAGTTCAACATCATAGCACATACACACGCATGCCTACTGTATGTCTCAGCAATGTTTTTTACAGGATAATCACTTATTTGGATCTGTAGTTTTATGTGGTAGCACAGTCTTTAAAAAAAACTGTCTCCATAGGTCTATTTGTGAGCCTGTGTATCAGTGTAGATGTTGCCCCATAAAGACCATCTGAGGATGTGGGAACACAGCTCTTATGAAGCGGTGTCCTCCCAGGTAAAACCATCCACCATGCTGGAAAGCTTGCTAAGATCAGGATGATCTAAAGGGAGGTTGTCCTAGTCAGGGTTTCTATTCCTGCACAAACATCATGACTAAGAAGCAAGTTGGGGAGGAAAGGGTTATTCAGCTTACACTTCCACATTGCTGTTCATCACTATAGGAAGTCAGGACTGGAACTCAAGCAGGTCAGGAAGCAGGAGCTGATGCAGAGGCCATGGAGGGATGTTACTTACTGGCTTGCTTCCCCTGGCTTGCTTATCTTGCTTTCTTATAGAACCAAGGACCACCAGCCCAGGGATGGTAACACCCACAATGGGCCCTCCCCTCTTGATCACTAATTGAGAAAGTGCCTTACAGCTGGATCTCATGGAGGCATTTTCTCAACAGAAGCTCTTTTATTTGTGATAACTCCAGCTTGTGTCGAGTTGACACACAAAACCAGCAAGTACAGAGGTGAAACATTCCATTCTGCGGTGAAGCACCCCAAATTCAGGGAGCCAACAACTCAGAAGCTTTAGGAACTCCCTAAAACAGATCAGATTCACGATGCCAAACTCACTCCTCAAGCACTATAAAAGCAAAAAGGACTATGAAGAGACATTCCTAAGACAAACCAAGTTGCCTGGAAGAAACTCTCCACAACCTGTCTGGATGACAGACAATGAGCTACGTTTTCCCAGATTCTGTGAGTTATTACCTATTTTGGGGTGAGGTTTGGGGATACAGCTGGTCTTGGATGTCTGCTCCTGTAAGTAATTCCTTACCCAAAATGCTGTACATGTACCCAGTAAACTCCAGTTCACCAAGCTGGACTTCAGCAGTACCTTGTATCCAGTTTTCTAAATCTGGGTGAGTAGATGTTCATTCATGATTCCCCAGGAACTGTATCACACAAGAGGGAAACCAGGTCCCAGGGATGGTATGCTTGGGGACATTTCAATATGTTAGTCACTGACGATCTCCGAACCACCCAAAGGAGACCCGGTTGTCCCTCAGTACCTTCAAATACTCCTAAATCCCCAGATGATCAGAATCTTTACATTAAAAAGTGTAATGTTGGCAGAAAGATCTATGCACATCCACGACTAAGCTTCCAATCACTTGTGGATTACTTATAATACCTAACACAAAGTCAACACCATGTAACTAGTTGTTATTCCGTAAAGTTTAGGGAATAATGACATGGAAATTGCCAGTGCACATTCAGTATGTTTAAAAAGAACACCTTAACCCTGCCTTATGCTGCATGCACAGAAACGGAGGCCTGGGGGACAGGCTGACCCTCCTTCATCCTGCTGCTCAGGTAGGTAGACCATGAACGTGGCGGGTGTCTTGAGCAGGATTCCCCACCTCCAGCTATGATGTCAGCTACACGGCTGCCTACCCTGAGCTAAACAGACCAGCATAGGTATTCCAGACTAAAGGGCTGGAGAGCATTACATCAGGAGAAGAAAAGACCCCTAGAGGAAAAGGAGGTGCTTATGGACTTCTTGAGTTGTTTCCCGATTATGATCCATCCAGGGATGATAGACGCTGTGTTCCTCACAGCAATCTGTTCCTACCCCACAAAAATCATAAAATTAATGTCAGAGTTAGACTCCATACGTGTTCAGGGACAAGTTCAACTCAAGGTCTTGGGGTCACTTTCAACCCCTCTGGAGTGCTCCGCAGAGGTACTTGGTATGGTAGAGTCCTGGAGGAATAGTGTTTGAAGGTCATTCTCCCTCAGCGCTCAGAAGACAATCAACACCAGGACCAGCATTTGGGGCCACTGCTGAAAGAATGCTCAACCCCAGGAGTGCAAGGCCAGGCCCATCTCAGAGGTGACTGGAAGCATCCGACCCCTACATCAATCACAGGACAGAGACAGGCTTCCATCCTTCACTCGGCCATATCACATGATCAAAGTGGATTGGAATATCAAAATGTAAGTCTGCCGACTTTCATCTGCTCGTCAGCAAATGGTTTAATTTGGTCTGAAACCTCAGCTGCCATCAAAGACAACAGCAGGGTTCAAAGAAGGGTCATGCTGAGCCTAGAGCCAGTCAGGGGCCAGGGAGGGGGATGGCGATGAGGTCAGCTGTGGTAGGCAGGTCACTGCCATCAGTTACCTGCACAGCAAGTTCCTGCACACAGACCTGTGGGACACCCCATCACAGGAGTAACACTAATCTCACAGCATGGCCCAGAGAACAGTGGGGATGTAAGCCTCCTCCTCCAGGAAGCCATCCTGTCTTGCCACCTTTTCACTTACCCTATAATCTGGAATATGGGTATATTAATGAGGATGGAACTCATGAGGTCAGTGACGTAGTATCCTACCCTAGACTCAGCTTCCCATAGGCCTGTCGGGTGGAGCTGAACTCCCTCCATGAAACAATTCCCTAAGATCCCTGGGTCCTGTGACCTAGTGTCCACAGCAAAATGTTCCACCGGCCCAAAGCTGATGATATTCTGACACTGGGGACAGTGTATGTGTGTAGGTAGGCGGAGGAGTTGGAGCATAGTCCTTGTGAAGCCGGACACCTGTTTCACCTCACTCTGAGTCTGGAAGGTACTGCTCCTGGAACAGAGTCTCAGGCTTGCCCTGGATGGACCAACTAACTGCCCAGTGTTGCCAAGTTGCCTGGATGCACTTTCTGCAGATGTAACCTTGTCCTTAGGAGACCTGGCATGGGTGCCACCTCCTCCAGGAAGTTCTCCACTTGTGCTTCAGTCTTGGTCTGCTCTTAACTCATCATGGCGCATGCCACAGTGCAGACTCTATTTCCTGACACCTCACTCTCTGCTTTCTGTACCCCACTGTCTCAGGCCTGGGACAGCTCAGGTATTTCTATGGAGGCACAGACATTCCATCTGGCCTTATTCCCCAACTGTGTGCGTTGAGCCAACTCTACCTTGTATGAGCCTCAGTTTCCCAGTGTGTAACCTAGAGCCCCTCCAAAACACCAGCACGGCTTTCCTGGGTAGAATTTCTAAAACTGTATGAAAATGGGTCATGCAAGACCTCTTGTGAGCTGGAGGGAACTGGGAGTCAGGTTACATCCACACTGGCTATGGCTAGAATTTAACTGTATAAAGAGCCCTGTTGCCCAGTTTGGGTGTAGCTCAGGTTAGGGGTTCCTGAACATCACCCACATTTACATCCCATTCTGAGAGTCAGGAGCTGCTGAGCTGGACACCGTGCAAGCCACCTGCCCAGGCTGAGGCGGCTGTGGACAGGAACACAATAGGAACCAGGGAAAGCAAACCTGCCACTTCAGGGTGGCTGGCTTTTTTCCATCCTTCTCAGAGCACCAAACATTCTGTGGACACCATCAAACGCAGCGTCGGCAGATTGCCTTCAGTCCAGGGAGGAGTGGCTTGCAGCTCTGTGGCATTCTGCAGGCCTCCTGTACCCTTCTCCAGGAAATGTCAGAGTGTCCCCCACTGATGGCCATAATCAGAGCATGCAGGCTGTCACCACATGCTGGGCCCATCAGCTCTGGGTTTCCTGGAGAGAATTTCCTCAAAGACTTTTCAAAGCTATGTCTTCCTGTACATGCTGATTATTCTCACACACTGATTAAACCATGAAGAAGGACCGGCGGTGTCGGCACAGTGTGTCCAGAGCACATTAAACATCAAGGACGGGCAAGCCTCACTGCCACCCCAGAACAGCAGGAACCCCACATTCCCGGCTGGGACCCTGCAGGATCATTGGCCTTGCTCGTGACCAAGCTGCTTAGAATCCAACTCCGACCAAGTAGCACGGAGATGTTAGGTGGATTGGACAACACCCATAGAGCAATGTCAGACCCAGGAGATAGGCTCTATGCAGGGGACGCTGAGTGAAGGAGACAGTTCCTTCAGGTGGGATGGAATACAAGGCTACGCTGAGAGAAGAGATGCTCAGGATGAAGTGTATTGTGAAATTTGACAGAAACACACAGAGTAACAGAGATCCTAACCTGAGAAGGATGGAGCTCCCAAGTCAACCTCGGTCTCAATTATTTCATAGATTTTGGTGTAAAAGATCACTTCCTGGTAAACCAATTATCTATTTGTTACTTTATTTCTTTCTCCAGACTAGATCTTTTGTAGCCAAGAGTGTCTATAAATCCCTAAGCCTTAAGCCTCTCTTCTAAGTGCTAGAGTCACAGGCATATGCCACAATACCTTGGCTTGTTATAGTTATTGCTGAGTGCCTTATTCTTGATAACACTAGGCACAGGGTTTATTTTTTAAAGCCAAGTCTATGCATATTTGCACAGAGATGACACCCTCAGGTATCACTCCTCAGGAGCCATCCACCCTGCTTTTTTGAGACAAGGTCTCTCAGTGAGACCCGGAACGTGTCTAGTAGGTTAGACTGAGTACCCAGCAAGCTCCAAAGTTCTCCTGTCTCTGCCTGCCCAACACTGGAACCACACATATATGCTAGCACTCTTACTTTTTAAAATATAGGGGATGGGGACCAGGCCCTTACACTTTTATGGCAAGTACTTTCTTAACAGAGCCATCCTCCAAGTCCCTTAGCTAATCAGCTCCGGGTTTCCCTTATTGCAGAGAACACACAAAATCTATGAACTTTGTGCCCCAAACTCTTACTGAGTACTGTTTAACTCGTGTGTGTGTGTGGTGTGTGTGTATACAGCATGCATGGGTTCAGCTTTCCCTTATCACAGGTCATCTCTGAGCAAGGATTTTACGTTGCCCATTTTCCAATTGGGATGTTGCCTTCATCCTTCCTTTCTTCATCATCTTCCTCCTCCTCCTCCTCACCAACTTCCTGCCTAACTGGTCCAGTCGCATCCTCCTACGCACATTTCATGGAGTACAGAGAGAGCACACCCTGTCTTGTTTCTGATGTGAAGCACAGCATCCTGTTTCCTTCCCTCCAGCATGGTACCAGGAGCAGGTGTTTGAGAGAAGGCCCTGCCATGCTGAAGATTACCCCCTTTCTTAGGATGTCCAGCATCTTCATTGTAAAAGTTTCAAGGTTTCACTAAAAAGCTTTCTCTGCATGTATTGACACTACGGTGTACAAGTGCATGACAGTGGCTGGCTGTTGCATCATGAGCCAACCTTTCATTCCTGGGAGAAATTCCATGGGGACGCAGTGCCTGGTCCTTCTAACTGAATGTGGTTTGCTATGGCATGAAGCGCTGCTATGTTTAGATGCCGAAGGCCTACAAGTTTTCTTGAAATGTCTTTGTTGATTCTTTAACTGTCAGGATGATACCTGAATCACAGATGTGGTGGTTAATACTATCAGCCTCCAGGTACGCCCAGGCACGATTATCTAGCTTAGGTTATCCTCTGGCCATGCCTGAGACAAGTCTCCTGATTATGTCAATTGAAATGGGAAGGACCATTCTGAATGTGCGAGCATCTTTCATTAATGATACAGATAGTAGAAAGGATGAAAAAAAATCTTGTTTATTTGGTTTTTGTTTTTTGCTTTTTTTTTTTTTAATCTGCTTGTTAATAGCTGCGGCTGTTGTTGCCACCATTGCCAGCCACTGCTTCTGGCCCCTTTCGATGACATCAGAACCAGCATTTTTGGCCTTCCGATGTTGACTGAAGACTAGTGGCTCTCCACAATCCTCCAGGCCTCCAGCTGCCGATTGGGACTTCTGAGGTGCCCTACCTTGCAGACTGGGCAGTTAGAAGGCTCTCTTCAGCCTCTTTGGTGTGAAGACAGCCATTGTTGGACCACAGTGCGTAAGCCAAATCTAATGAATCCTGTTAAATACATCTTTATTTTATTGATTTGGTTCCTCTAGAGAACTCTAGCTGAGACAGAGCAAGGTAAAAAATGGTTTCAACATGCCGATGTTCCCCAAGGGTTTGAGGACAATTGGTTCCAATTCTCTGAAGCTTTCAGTGGTTCACCAGAGAAATCTTGTCCTGGGAATTTCTTGTTCGGAGAGCCTGTGCTCATCAGTTCTGATTCTTCCTGTCATACTTCACCTGGACTACTTCCTGAGTTAGTGCCGTTTGTGCCTTTCTATGGGCATCTGTGCCCTTCTCCCCGAACTCATCTTACACATTTTCAGACAGTCGTCTGCAGGGTTCTCATGAACCCTCTTGATTTCTGTAAGTCGGGCAGACCCATCCTCTGCTCCTATGTGATGGTCTGAACCTTCTGCCTCTCCTCTCTCGCCCACTCCCCACTTTCTATCTATTTACCAAATTAAGGCTAGCCAACTTTAATCGTTGTCAAATTCCGTGCTCCCCTCTCATCATTACTGCTTTCTCAATTCTGCTTAATTTGGATGTTATCTGCTCTTCTTTTCCTAGCACGGTCAGAAGGCTACTGTGGTTTGGATAGCTAAATTACGGATGTGTTTACAAACAAAAATAATATTGACTGTGTACCCATCAACTCGCCAACCTGAAATCTTCATGTGTGGTTCTCCCAACTTAGTGCGAGCAAACTGCAGATCTAGGCTTCAGGGAGACAGAGAGCCCAAGACACAAAAGGGGTGCCAAGGCTGCAGGAAGCCTTCACACACCGCTTTCTACACAACTCAGACGCCAGGGGACCAGCCTGCAGCCGCACAGTTGCATTAAGAGTTTACACACTTCCTAAATGCCACCGTCCCTCAGTGTTCACACTGAAAGCTTAACAGCATGCTGAGTCATAGAAGTTTTGCCGTGAGAACTGCATTCTCACCAACAGATCTATGCCAGCAGTCAAGCATCTTGAAGAGAGAGTTTGGTCCATGTGAGGACATGGTGGCCTTGACTGGTACTGCACAGGCAACACTGGACTTGGCCTTCCCAGCCTCTGAAACAGAGAGAAAGTCATTTCTGTTCTTTATAAATTGCCCTGATACAGGGATGTTGCATAGCAGAGTGGACTAATAGAAACAATGAAGGCAAAGCATCTTCTCTTGGGAAAGGAGACCCTGATTTACTTCCTGAGACTGCCAGAAACAAGACAAATCCTGTTTAGTGTAAAAGCACTGTTATTCCCTGTAACCCTTGTGATCTAGGGTGTTACCAGCTGTCCGGCGAACCAAAGGAACCTTCCATGGCCTCATTTAAACTCCTTAGCCACCTTATGTGATGTCGCTTCATTTGTCTGCCTGGCTACTGAAGAGACAATCGGGCATCTGTCTGTCACTTTCTTGTGGCACCCATAACCACACTTGTGTGTCTTATCCTTCCTCACTTCTGCTGTTCTACTAACCTCCTCTCTAACTCTGAGTCATCTCTTCTTAATGAGCTCCGACTCTACTTCCTGTCATGTTGTCCCGAAACTCTTCTCTGCAGCAGTCACTCCTTCTGAGTGGAGGTCTCTGAGCAGAGCTCCTTGGAACAGTACAGGCAGCAGTGTGGAGCTGCCTCCCCAGTCAGTCCTACCCCACTCCCACTGCCAAATGCATGGTGTAACACTTCACCCTGGGGAGCCTCTGGGAAAAAGACATAGATGACACAGAGATCCTGTTCCCAAACATTCTATCAGGAAAGGAAGGAACTTGGACAACGAGACTGCCTGCTTGTCCCTTGTTCCGTGGTTGCCAGGCAACCACGTCTGGAGTCACCATGTTGAAAATTAAGCATGCCCATCCCTGCACTTGTAGCAGTCCATCGGCTTCCTTAGTGCACAGAAAGGCAGCAATTTCCCAGTAGCTCAAGCTGCTTTCTGGAGGCACAGGCTAAGCCCTTCTCCATTCTGAAGCTTCTTTTCCTTCATCTAGATCAGGGCTCCCTAGAGCCAGGGCAGGGCCTTCTGCACTGGGCATACCCAGGGGAGCCCAAGTCCTAAGCAGGAGCCCTGAGGAGGATCCTCTCAACTACGCATGCACATCAGACAGTCGCTATGTTGCTATGCCATGTTTCTGAGACTCAGAACAATAAGATCTGAAAGGACCCAAGGGACACTGTGCCTAAATGACCTTCTCTAATTTGGCACTGGACTGTAAGGAAGCATACAGGCTATCAACGCAGTGACCATTAAACCCCGTGGCCACAACCGAAGCTGGACAAGCCTCTGGACTACGCTGCTGTAGAGATGCCTCCTTGGTGGTCCTGATGCAAGTTGGTATCTAGGGAACCGAGGCCCTTCTCATGGCACCTCCCTTCCAGATGCCATCCATGGCTTGCTCAGAGCTGACCAGGGTCTGAAGTAGAAGCTCCATGTAGATCAGGGTGACCTTCAAGCATGATGGCTGTACTTGGGAAAGGTAGAGCGTAGCAAACACTTCCTAAGTGTCTCTCAGTTTCCAGGCGTTTACAGAACTTTCTACATCAGGTATGGCTGGATGTCACTGGATTGAGTCACTGACTGCTACACCTGACAAACCTAGGATACCTAGGATACTCACATTGGCAACCAAAACTCACACTATGAAGTAGAGGTCCAGACCCACAGGCTGACTGGAAGCTGTGAGAACAGTTCTGAGAAAACCTCAGAGCTGTCAAATGAAAATCCGTCAGGAATCAGGTCGTGTCTCCCCATAAAGGAGATGCAAGGTAGTAAGTAAGGCCCTTCCACAACCTGTCCTGCAGCAGGGTTCCTGCAGACATCTGCCTGGCCATTGCTGAAGAGGACTGCAGAGCCTGGCTGATCTTGTCATCTAAGGAAAATGCTGCTCTCCAGTTGGACCACCGGGAATCTTTGTCTCTGAACTTCTGCAGGACGTTCTGCAGCAATGGGCTCAGCGTGTGGACTCTGGGGCATGGATGATTTCCGCCAGCATCACAACTTCAAGTCTCACACATGGCCCCGCCTGGCTAGCCATTGTGGATGGCCAGACTTCTTATTCCTTGGGGCAATGAGAGACACTCTGCTGTGTCCAATTTCCAGCTACTTTCATTCCTGAGGCTCTGGAAGCCCATGTGCATGCCTGTATTCTGTTTGCAACCCTGGTTTCTTGTGGGTATAAGCCTTGCATTCATGACACGACTCTGTTAAGCATTTAAGGAACCTGTGGGTTCTATTTTCTCACATTCATGGGATTTTTCATTTTAGTTTTCTTTAAAATTTTTTATATTACCTTTATTTATTTTTGTAGGGTATGGATGTGCAGGTACCATGAGATAGGTATGGAGGTCAGAGGACCACCTATAGCATGATTTCTCTCCTTCTGCATCTGGGTCCTGAGGATTAAACTCCAGCTGTCAGTCTTAAGTGTGTGCCTGCTGCTGTCACATCTCTGGCCTTTTCTCTTAAAAGTTCTTTTATTTTTAAGTTGTATTCGTGCATTTATTTGTGTATGTGTGGGAGAGTGTATGCTATGGTATGTGTGTGGAGGTCAGAGGACAAGGTAGGGAGCTGGTTCTCTCCTTATATCTTGTGTGTCCTGCGGGTCAGACTCTGGTTGCCAGGCTTCGCTACGACAAGTGCCTTTAACCTTTGAGTCATTTCAGGAACAAAATTTTTACTTTCTTGATGGGAGACTTGGAAACAAAGGAGTTTGCGTTTTCGTAAAGTCTAATTTCTTTCCTTTTCTTTTATTGCTGTTGTTTTGATGGCCACACCTAAGAACCGTTGGTCTAATTCAAGACCCGAGGGGATTTTCTGATCTTCTGAGGGTTAGTCTCCACTCTTCACACTGACTCTGACGTCCGTGCAGGAGGGTGTGAGGTAGGGCTCTGATGTTACTCTTCAGCACAAGGATATCTAGTTGCCCTAGTGACAAGTGTGGAAAAGACCTCTCTGAGCAATCTCTGGGAGCCTAGTGGGAAAATAGCCAACTGTAACTGAGGGTGGAGTTGGCATTCTTAGTCCCTTGTAGCCTATCCTAAGAGTGGAGGTCACTTGTTCCTTTATCTTTTCTGGATCAATTCCCAAGATAAAGGGCCCTAGTCCTTACCTAGAAACATGGACCAGTACCGCAAACATATTCCCCTCTCCCTATTCTCCTGCAGAGTCCCCCCTGGCCACATCTGATACATGGAAGTCTTATGTGTTACCGAGAGAAAGATGACGGTCCCCTGATTGGTATCATGGAATACTTGGTATCTTGGGCTGCTCTCAAGGCTTGAGACAGACTGCTGTTGTCCCCAACTGTGCAGGAAGACGTGGGCTTTTGTTCATGAACTCTGGGTGGTGAGCAGACATGAAGACAGAGGCTTGGGCCAGATCTTGGACCTGCTTTACTCATGTTACTATTCCTACCAGGCAGTGCAGCAGACTGCCACAGTCACCCAGGCAGCTCCCAGGCAGGTAATAGTCATCAACATCAGCCAAGCAGGGGCCTTGAGAGCCTCCTAAGGGGGATAACATGGGGCACATACAGAAGAGAAAGCAGAAGACAACTATGGGGCACCTGTCTGCACTCAAGGGAATGCTTCTCATGCAAGGACTACCTGCATCCCCACCCCAGCCTGCCCTCCTGCAAAGCTCTCAGAGGAGCCCCCTCAGCTCTAGATAGGACATCCATGGATACTGCTCTTCAGTAAACTCCAGTGCCCCGAGCATCTCTCCTCCAAAGGCAAGCAAGGATCACGCCTTCCCCTGCCCACTGTCACCTGACAGCCATGCTTTCTTTATTTGGATTTCTTTCCAAAGGAATTTCATGAGAACTCAGCAAAAATGAAGGAGACAGCCCCTCTACACTCAGGCCAGGAGGAGAGTGTACACATTTTCTGCTGAGAGCCCAGCCAGGTTCTCAGTCCAGGGCAGCACCATGAAGGAGGACGTGGGGTAACCTAGAGCATCAATACACACAGTCAGTGCTACAAAGACTTGCTCTGCGCTCACAAAACAGAGCTCCAAGGTTAGGTCTGCTTGTTGATATTTGTGTTGAAAGCCCTGGAGCAGGCGACCAGATTGCTTTTGGGTCTCTTTTCTTGTGGCTTTCTGTAAAGTGGATCAGGTCTGTAAATCGGTGAATAAGGTTGCAATGCTGCAGACTGGTTTCTGCAAAACTGCCTCAGCTTATACCCAAGGCCAGGGAAGAACACACTATGAAGTTAGTCTCACTGGCCGCTCCCTCTTTCCACAGAGGGGAGCTTTCTAGTGATCTCTTCATCCCTCAGGATGCTGCTCAAATTCTCCTTCAGGGATACACTCTTGCCCAGGTGAGGTACCCCAGTATTCACAGCATTGTGTTGTGGGGGGTTCTACGGATCACGTGTTTTGAGACTTGATCTCCCATATACCTGTCTATACTTGATCCATCTCATTTGGATGAATTATTGACAAAATGAATGATTGAATGAATGAATGAATGAATGAGCAAGCCAATTTACCAATAGCTACAAAGTCAGCCAGCAAGAGAACCCACGACAACAGCAGGAGCAGTGGGTTACCACTTTTGCTCCTGAATCCAGGGTCAGCATAGACCACTCCAGGCTAAACATCACTGGCGTTCGATGTCAGCTGGGCCACCACGACCCAGACTGTCTTCAGCAGACACAATGGCACACAAGGAAAATTATTATGCACACAGAGAAAGAAAACAGCAAAAGCAAAAAAATTAAATTAGAGGGCAGTCTAGAAAATGCCCACTGTGCAGAAAACTCGAGCAAACTAATTTGTTTGACCTCCCTTGAAAATGGTGAGGTTTTAATTTGGGTCTCTGGGACCAGGCTCCTCAGGCACCAGGAGGCTGCTAAGGGGAGGGACAGGGATTTGGTTTCAGATGGGCAGATCCAGATTCAATTAGCACTCAGTCCAGACCCTGTCTCCCTGAGGCTGGTGGAATGAGCAAGAAAAGGGAAAGTGCTGTGGCTGCCAACTCTGCATCACCCCAACGTAGTCCCAGAGAACCAGTGTGTTTACCAAGAGGCCGCTACCATTCCGCCCACAGGGATCAAGATCCTGAGCCCTTGGAGACTAGGCTGCACAGACCCAGGCAGCCTCTGGTTCCTCTACCACCCTCTGCCTTGGTTAGCATGCTCACCCTCATTCTATACTATCTTGACTGCTACAGTCTTCAAGCCCTTCCGAACTGGCAGCAGGAGCGTGGGGTACCCACAGCTCTAGGGGTCTATGGAAGACACTGAGGGAGGTCAGGGTTCAGTAAGCTTAGGAGCCTCCTTTACCTCACCATTGGGTCTCCAGCTGAGGGCAGGATCCCAGTCGGAGTTGACTCTAAACCCCAAGCTACACAGAGAAGCAAAGGCCTAAAAGAACCTCTTGCCTTGGTCTTGGGTAAAGTAGACCCTGGCCAGATACCTCGCCAGATCTCAGATCCACAGTGGGAACCATCTGGGATCTAGTTCAGGATCTTGTCAGCCCTGTTCTGACCATGCTTCAGATCCTGCTAATCCTTTTCTCAAGAACCTTCTTGACTTTGGGTAATAATTATCACACTGGATGTGGCCTAGCTTGTTCTAATGAACATCTTTGTGGGTTGAGCGCAGGAACCACATCTGGGTGGAGACTTTGAGTCTTTGACACCTGGAATCATGTAGTCAGTGGCCACCCCTCTGTGTATGTAACATGATTCATGGATACAATCATGCTAGATCTACCAGCCTAATAAAAGACTGCCCAGAGGCCTGACTCTAGAACTATACCTCAGAGTCTCGGCCTCAGAGCATTCTGAAGAAGGCTCCTTCAGAGTGATGCCTGCTCACACAGAAACCCTAGAAGACTGGGCTCAGTACCCTGCAGTGTCACCAGAAGGCTGGGAGCTCTTACCGTCCACACAAGCAGGCCGGGCTCGCGTGGTGCCTGCTATCTGCCCCTTTCTGCATGCACAGCGTGCTGTCTGCCGGGCGATCGTCCTCCGTGGCTGGCTGCTGTCCCGGTCTAGGGTCACAATCTCACAGGTTCCAGCGGCCAGCTGACCTGCAAGGGAGAAATAGCCACAAGCTAAGTGGCCACAGCCTGGAGACCCACAGCCTGACACCCACCCAGCACCCACCTAGAGTGAGGTTCACCCCAGCTGGTCCAGCCAAAGAGATGTGGAGGGAGCGCTCTGTGAGAGCCAGCAAACCATCTCCTGTGTGCTCCGCCAGGGATTCCAGTCAGCCCTATCCCAATGGACAGGAAATTAAATGTGGCCATCTCCTCTACCACACACGGAAATGAAATCTCAGAATTGCAGAGGAAGGTGCTGCCTTCCCCTCCTCCTCGACACACTAGGATTTCTAATCAAGCCAAGCCATGCAGCCTCCATCCCAATGGACCAGGACACTGCCCTCAAGATGTGTTATCTTGGAGCCACAAAATGGGGCAACCAACAGTGTATATATAGGCTACCATATTGCAAAGAGGAACTATCATCCCCACCTGGGCGTAGACACCAAGATGGCCAGAGACCAAGCTATATATCCTTGAAGGCCTGCCCATACAATACACATGGATGTATGTAAGAGGTACACCAAGACACACGGCAAATACGTTACATGCCCAGGGCCTGTCTGGCAGACATGGGGAAGATTATACAGATATACCGAGGAGGAACTCAAGTAAAAGCTTAAGTTCTATATGGGCACAGACTTGCAGGGGTATACACATGCTGTGAAATAGTCACATATGCATAGGAACATACAGGTTCACACACGTAAACCGACACCTAGGTGCACGTACGGATGTGCTCATGTGCACACCCAGGCTCATACAAGACGATTCAGCTCTACTCAGGGGCACACAGGCTACACAGGTGTGCCTGTAGACACACAGAGTCACATAGGTGCACTCATCTACATTCAGGCACATATAGGCTACACGGATGTGCCCATGTAAGTATGCATGTACACACAGGCACACTCAGCTGCACATGTTCCAGGTATTGTTCTGTGAGGACACACGGGTACACATGAGCCTGTGCCCTCATCTGTACACAGGCACATATGATCCTGGACTGGCTCTAGAAGAAGGGACACATTTCTCCAAAACCTCAACCTCACCTCAGGAGAGAGAATCCAACAGGGAAATAAGCCCCTGCAGTTTAAGCTGTCACTGTGTGGCTAATATCAGTAAGTGCTAAAGAACAATACTGTCCAATAAAGATAGCGTGGTATTCATAGCAGACCATTAAAAAAAAAACTGGCTATCTTGTAGGAGAACAGAGGGCATCCCTCAGCCTGGCTGGTGCTGCCACCACATCATCCCAGCACAGTGAGCCCAAGGTCCTTCCATAATGCTACTACTTCCCAGTCTCATTAGGGACCAGACCACAGAAACTCTGAGGTATGTCACATACTCGTCTTCAGGATCTTCTATCCACTCAGCATGCAGTAGGTGCCTACTGTGAAAGCCTGGAGTAGTTGCTGCCCCCTGTGGGTACCCAGAGACCTGAAGACACATGACATCCCGCTTCTCACGGTCTCCTGGTTACAGGGCACACCACAGAGATGCTGGACATCAGAATCCCACCCTGGATGAGTGCCACACAGATGTCACCTGGAAATAGCCCAGGGTCAGACAGATAGACACTGGAAAGGAAGTTAGTCATGCACACAAGAGAGTGGCCATCTGATTTGCAACCATGGCGGGTAGCTCTCAGGGCTTCTCAGCAGTAACTCCTTCAACTCAGGATGTCCTTCCATCCCACATGGATCCTTCTGTGAATGCCACACAAATACCCTTTCTCCAGGCAATAGGATCCTGCACTGTATCAGCTGTGTTGTGCTTGGATTCCCCAGCCCAACCCAGAAGCTGGTGAGAGCAGGTATCACACACCTTAGCAGAAAATATGGACAGGATGGCTCAGCTTCAACAGCCCAGCGATGTCTAGGCCACTGGGAACTCGAGGTATGTCCTGTCTGGATGTGATCAGGGACACAGGGGGCGGTATTTCCAAAAGCCAGGCCTCTTTGGCAAGTCAGGGCTAGGAGGAGCTGTCCAAGGTGACTATATTCAGCTGCTCAGAACCATGAAGGATGCTGACAGATCCTGGCTCCTGTGCCAAGTTCACGTTGGGAGAATGGATCAGACACATTCAGAGGAAGGACGGGGCATCTTGGGCCTCTCTGCGGACCATGAGCCACTCCTTCTGCAAATGTCCATGCCTACTCAAGCAGAAAGCAAGGGCCCAGCTAGAGCTGCCCTCCTCGGGCTGCCTGTTTTGACTCATTCTACCCAGTCACACCCTGAATTGCACGCTGTTGTTAAGAAGCAGGCACAAACAAACAGATGCATAGACAAGGAGATGGGCAGGGCAAGAGGAGCACTGAGAAAAACTGATCAGCTCTGGGATTGGCCCCAGAACCACAGCGCCAGGTCTGATGGGAGTCGAAAGGCAAACCGGCAGGAAGCCGATGGCAAGCTTTGCAGCATCCAAGAAAGAAGTGATTTCCTTCCTGGGTTTGTCACTGCAATGTGTGGATGGGCAACCACGTGGCCACCACCCCAAGTTCCTATTTTAAGACCTGCATATTGTCTCCAGCCACTTTGCTATTCCTGTCAAACTTGACCTACACACTGTGGTCAAGATTTATAGTGTCTGCCACCTTAGTGCAGATGGCTTCTCTGGCCGAGGCTTGGATACTTGTCTAGAGCTGTCCCAACAAGGTAGGGAGATGCTACCAAGTTAATGACATTGAACAGCTGTAGTGGCCCCTGGACACTGGGAACATCTGTCCTGGGTCAGCATTGTACCACCCTGGTCCCCATTTCCAGTTCCCTATCAGCGGGAGCTCCAAGGTCATGTGGGATGACCAAGAGCTCATGTGCATGCACCTGTGTCTGCAAAGAGTAGGATTGGGAGGGACAGTGAACTGTCACTGAAGGAAGATGCTGCATAGCTAGGCATGTGTCACATGACCAGGAAGCATACCTTCATCCTCCAAGGATGAGCCCAATCCCAGTACCGAACCAGGATCTATTTCCATTCAGGTGCACATAACTGTGACAGGAACTTCTTTCCATAACTAGCTGATCTCTCACTTAACATGTCCCTAAGTCACCTCTTCCATATAGGCACCATGGCCTTCCACGGCTCTTGATTGTGACTGTCCATATGATACCACCTGCAACCTTTCACACTGTCTTACATGGGTTTTGCAGGGTAATATCACTATCCCAGTGTCTGATGGATGAACACCTCACAATCACATCATTTCTCCCTGTGTCTGTGCTGTGTAAGAAAGAAGAGCTCCACCTTGTTTCCATATAGTGGGTAGGTGGAGTATCTGGGCTTAGAGGAGTTGTGATTTACAGAGTCACATGCCTGAGACATTTACAGCAGGGGCAGGGTCTGTACACTCAAAAATCCAACTGTTTCAGTCCCAATGGGGACCAGAGTGGTGCAGTGCTGACCCAGGACAGATGTTCCCAGTGTCCAGGGGCCACTACAGCTGTTTAATGTCATTAACTTGGTAGCATCTCCCTACCTTGTTGGGACAGCTCTAGACAAGTGTCCAAGCCTCAGCCAGAGAAGCCATCTGCACTAAGGTGGCAGACACTATAAACCTTGACCACAGTGTGTAGGTCAAGTTTGATGGGACTAGCAAATAGAAAACACCCTGGGCACAGGCCTTTCTCTACTTGGGTTCAGCCTTTTCTGTTTGCCATCTGTGTTTCCTGATCCCCAGAGGAAGGCTGAGGATCTTAGGTAAGTCCTATGCAGGGGTATGTCCTTGCCAGTCAGAGTTATGAGCAAACTTGACTGTTGAGTGAGGTGAGCGTTCAGTGCGTAGACTTCAGGTGCAAGAGGTTTCTGCAGGGCTAAGCCAGAGACCACAGCCCATTCATGCCCATGAACAGCATGCAGGGAGTGGGTATGGGTACCTCAATGGCTGCTCAGATGTCAGCTCTGCCCGCCAGCTCAGCACTGGCATCCGGCCTTGGCACAGATCTAGGATAAACACACATGTTCTCTTCTCCACGGAGTGTTGATGACAACTGAATCAAATCCTGGGACTTCCCTAAGGCAAGCGTTGACATTGTATAGTGGCCTACCAGAACCCCACATTGACCCATATGCTGGAACCCCAGCATTGGTCCCACACCACACTGGCTGTGATCTGAATCTTGTTCCACATTACATAGGTTAGGATCAGAAGTTCACCCAACACTGAATGGGGCCCAGTGGAGATACTGGGTATCAATGGCTACACTTTCTCTGGTCATCCAAACCAGACCCACTCTGTCCTTCTCCTTCTATATCCATAGGTCCCAAAGAAACACTTCTCTCAGGTCATATCATACACAGGTGTGGCACCAATGCTGTGACAAGACAAATGCCATAGTAGATACACCTACACAACAAGATTCCCAGAGCCACTTTCAGCCTTTGACCTCCTGGGTGTCTAGGATTCTAGTGGCCACAGGCAGGAAGAACAATGAATACCCAATGGGTGTTCATCAACTCCATCTATTTCCTGTTTCCTGAGAGAGACACAATCTGTCCAGAGGATACAATCAGGTCCAGGGAACAGCACAAAACATGTCTCATTAAAATGCCCAGCCATCCTTAGACCAGCAAGTTAGGGCCAGACCTTTGCTCATCCTGTCCCAAACGCTGGATGGCAAAGGCAGGACAGCTTCCAAAACCTATGCAAGATTTCATGTAAATACAGCCAAAGTCAATGGCTCCAGTAGGGTGATAAGGCTAGCCCTCAGCAGCTAGCGTACAAGGTTTCCAGAGAAGGTGGACAGGAAGACCTGGCCGGGGGAGTGGGTGGGTTGGAAGGAACAAGGTCCCAGGTTCTCTCCTGCCTGTCCCCTCTACTCAAGGCACATGGCACACACTGATGAGCTGTTTATCCCAACAGGACTGTGACACACATCTGAGAGGATACAGGAGATGATGGACGTCAGAATAAAGACTCAAAGTGGCTTTGACAGGAATGGAGCGAGAGGGTGGCATTTAACAATCACAAATGTCAGCTCCGTGTTTGGATTACAATGAAAACGAGGTCGAGAGTCAGGAGGACAGGGAGGCCCTCAAGCCTTTGTTAGGTTGCTTTATCTGGCCATGGGACTCAGCATCATTCAGAAGATGGTGAATTAGATGGGACCAGTAAGGAAAGACACAGTAAGGAGAGGCAGGGCACCCATGACCCTTCTGGAGTTCCCAGGTCAGCCCATGGTTCACAACTTAGCTAAGGGACAGAGGCCTCTGGTCCTTGGGTCATAGTATCCCGGGCATGACTGCTGCCCCCAGCTCAGATTTACTCCAAAATGTAGAGACAGTACCATGAGACTCGAGGGTGGTTCAAATAGCAAAGGGGACATAGAGGCCATGGGTCTGGGAAGACCAGTAGGGAGGAACACAAGGCTGCAGGGTGACCATACCTTCTTCATCTGTGACAAGGGAGAGTTTGGGGCCAAATAGCTTGAGAGAAGACCTGCCTGTAGGTTCATTAGGAGTGCCCTTGGCCCAGGCTAGTAAGACTAGGGATCTACTGTGAGCCTCCTGGTCCCTCAGGAACCCTGGGAGGTGGTGATAGTTTCTGGTTACAGGAAAGCAAACTTCCATTAACGGACTCAGGCACCCACATCATTACAACTAGCAACACGTGCTTAGGGGTTCTTTAGACTGAGATGGAACAGGTGCTGAGGGGTAAGGACAGGCTACTTAGTGGAGGATGTCAGTCAAGAACACCACAGAGCATCAGGCTTAGGACTGGGGCAGGGGAGTAGTGGTTGAGCTCCAGGCTTTCCCCATGTCATGACTCGCTAACCTCTGGGAGGTCCACGGAGACCACTGAAGAAGCTCATGTCTGGAAATCACATGTGTGCTGTGCAGTATCCTTCTAAATCTGCATCTCAGGAGTATAATGACCGGTTTGCACAAGGGGAACATGCCCTGAGATAGCATTTCTCATGGCTCCTAAAAAGTCTGCAAACCCTGTATAAGCATTTCCGTTATTCCATCTCAGAAGCTAATAACCAAGACAGGGACCCCCAGAGGGCCACAACAGGATGAACTAAGACTTTGAAGATACAAGAAATGAATCATGCAGTCAACATATTGTTCACCTGGGTGCCAGTGAGGGCCGTATGTGCCTACTATGTGTACAGACTGCTTCTATACAGCCATGACCAAACTCCAGATTTCGGGCCATGAGCCCACATGGTGCCCCACCAGAGGAGCCTCCCCACGCATCCTTTCCTGGTCCCCTTGTCACTGATCTGTGTCAGTTTCCATGAGTGACATGCACCAGAAGTGAGCTGCTATTTTAGGCTCGAACTGTCACATGTCTTGGCCCGCCAGGCTGCAGAAAGGGTTCATCTCTGGGCTGTCTCTGAAACGGTGAAGTGTTAATCTGCTCAAAATAACACAACGGGCTATTGATCTGACTTACCTATCCCGACAACTACCCATATCACAAGGTTGGGGATCTAGACAGGCCCAAGAGTCCTGCTTGCGCCCCCTTGTCCCTTGTCTTGCACCAGAGGATCCTCAGCCAGAGCTCTTTCTTTCTTGTCACTCCTGGAAGGTGTGACAACTTCTGCTGTGCTGGGTACCACCTAAATCCCTGGGGCCCTGACCCAGGGCAGGCCGCACACCCACCCAACGTGTAAGTCCACGGAAACCTGATGTGTTTCAAGTTTGGAAGTGGACAGAGCCCTGACCCTCGTGGGAGACGGTGCTGGGGGCAGACACTATGTAAGATATCTCCATCTCCCTATCCTGCACAAGACCTCAACTTCAAACTGAAGACAACGAAACCATCAGTCCTGCCCAGGGCTCACAAATGAAGCTATTAATGTTTAGTTTTATCCCCAATTCTATAGACACACAGTACAAAGATTAAAATGTTCAGGAAAAAAAAATGTTCTTAAGATCGGATGGAGAATCTATCTCGGTGTTTGAGATGGAATGAAACCAAGCCTCAATTAAATCCCAGGATCAAATTCTCGCTCACACTCCAACTACTACTGAGTCAATTAAGTGTGTGCCACAGATCACAAAACCCAATTCTGCAGACCAGCTGAGGATTATCCCTGCATGATAAGTGTGAGGGGAGAGATTTTAAAAGACAGAGCAAGATGGGCCATGCTGGTCTGCTACCGGCCTAGATATGTAGCTGGAGCAGAAGACAGCAAGGAATAGATCAGCAGACCACAGGCCCTGGCCCTCTCTGGAAAGATCTAGGTCACCCCACACTCAGTAGTCAGAACCCTGCAGAGGGCAAGGAAAGGCACAGCTTTGCCACTAGTAGACAAGACAAGCTCAGGAACCAGGAAGACAGGCTCACTGGCCCTGCATGGCTTGCGAAGACCCTTGTTTCAGAAGCCGTTCTCTGCCTAGGGTCAGCTGTACTCCCAGTGAGCTCCACACGCAGTGATATCTACAGACCTCAGGAAGAATTCTCTAGATCCCCTTGGTCTTGGTTTATCTGTTTGGGATGGTGTCCCAGAATAAGGGAGGACAGCCAGCAAGATGGTACTGACCTCCTGGTATAGGCACACTGGCATCCCTGGATTCATATGTGAACACAGAAGAAGCCCCACATAAGCATGCCTGACATGTTCTGAAGACATGGTTGAATGATGAAGCCAGTCAGCCCAACTTGCCCAAAGGTTTCTTTCTCTGTAGGTTACCAGAGAGATATAGATCACATGCAGCCTATACAAGTCTTTTAGGGATCCAACAGGCTGGCTCATGGTTGGGATGTACATACATACCTATGCACACACACAGAGTGTACCACCTACATACAACAAATGAACCCACACATATCCAGACTGTGATTTGACTACACAAATATGCATACACCATGTGTATACTCACACAAAGGTACCCTTATATATACAGACCACAACATGCATACACATACAAATGGCACACTGCATATAAATACCATGCTATATTACTATACCGTATGAACACCTAGCGTAGCAGCTTGCAACTGCACACTTACACTTAGGTATATGAGGACAGTTGGAGATGTGTGTGCAGTGTTCTTCAGGCTTTGTACCAGGATAGCCCCTGTTTGCTATCTGCAGACCCAGTACCTACTTTCCCAATTTAAGCAAGCCTGCCCAGGGTACCCACGAGTTCCCAGGTGTGCCCCTCACCTCTCCACTAGAAATGGATCCTAATGGACATTCTAACTCAGGAGGCCACAGGGAACATACAGTACCAGTGTCGATGTGCATGGGTAATGCTCTGGCTGGTTTTGTGTGTCAAGTTGACACAGGCTGGAGTCATCACAGAGAAAGGAGCCTCCCTTGAGGAAGTGCCTCCATGGGATCCAGCTGGGGGGGCATTTCTCAGTGGAGGAGGGCCCATTGTGGGTGGTGCCATCCCTGGGCTGGTAGTCTTAGGTAGTCTTAGGAAAGTGTGTTTATGGTAGGAAGCACCCACAGCTAAGGCCTCAGTCCAGTGCTTCTGTACCCCCCACCCAATGATTCCTTAACTTCTTGAACTTCAAACAGCAGTTTGAAGGATGAAGGAGCAGTGGTTAGGAGCATGGTGACAGGCTGGGCTGTTTGGACCCTCCCAGAACCCATGTCAAAGCATTCAGTTAAGTTCCTTCCATGAGCTCCCCTAGCACTGCCCTGCTGTGGTGCTCCCCCATGGCCATGACACAGATGTCACCAAGAGAAAGCTCAGCAGACAGAAAGCCTGCACATAGACATAGCAACTTCCCCTATTAATGGTAAGTACAGTTTCAGGCTGAGGTCCCTGCATATCTCCAGGGACCAAGGCACAAACAAGGCAGTGAGGCAGAAGGTCTGAGAGAGAAGCAGGATTCTATTTATCCAGGGCACTGAGAAGCTCTTATAGGCAACACCTATAAAGACAGAGCCTCTAGTAGGGCATGGGGTAGGTTCTGGAAGGTTCTGGGTCCATGAGTGTATGGTTGATGCAGGGTCATGGCAGGGAGGGGTAGTCACAGGTTGAAAGGGAAACTCCATGTCTTCTGACAGGCAAGCTCTAGAGTCCCAGGCCTTCCTAGCTCTGCTGCTCTCCCTAAGCTGCTGTGTAGCCTGCTGATTCTGGCTGTGCATGCTGCCCGGCTGCCCTGATGCCCCAGTGCCTTGACTAACCTCTTATTCCATCCCTCCTGTTCTGGTGGCTGTCTGCTCAGATACTCAGCTTTGTCAGAAGCATCCCAGGTCAGGGCCTCGTCCCTTGCACACTGGTGGGAAAACACTGCAGCTGCCCCCCTAAAATATGTCAGCCTACAGGAATACATGCCTCAGCCTGGTGCCTGTCTGTAGGCCCTAAGCCAGGTACAGGTACAGGGCCAGCAGGGTAGCACTGGCTTAGGATCCTAGAAACCTGTACTATCCAGTTCAGGCAAATGGCTCTCCTAGGGCCTTGCCCTAGGCCAGGTCAGACTTACAGCCCTTCTTTGATAAGGAAACATGCACCAAGTTCTGCCCAAATGTCCACCAGCCACCAGCAACCTCCCCTGGAGGTTGGTGAGCTCTGTAGATCTCCCAGCACACATCTGGCCATCCTGGCACTCATCCTTAGCAACTGAGCACTATAGGCCATTGAGACTGCTCAATGTGACGGATGGAATCCTCATAGTCTATGAGCTGGTCCCTCTGGGAGGGCAGAGTGGGGGAGTGGGTCTAGATCCTTCAGGAGTGAACTTCACCTGTATCTCAAACCACAGACTGGGAGACTCCAGAATCCCCTGCTGTTCCTGCTGCCATTTTTCTCTAGGTATAGTGAATACACACCCCCTCGTGTGCTGCCTGCACCTCAGCAGGCGGGCCATTCTCTTGAATTAATTATCAGAATAAAATCAGAACTTAGGGCTTCCTTTGGAGCTTGTCCCTAGGGCTTAGTTAGAAGAAAACAAAGAGCACACCCCAAGTCGCCACCCACACAGGGAACCCAAACTCCCTGTGTCTCTTACTGTCACTTCAGTGACTTGTGGCCTAGGATGTGTTGTGAGTGCCCAAGAGCCCACTTTCCTGATTTCAGTCAGACTCTGGTAGAGAGCAGTAGAAGGGACTGGGACACACTTGCTGTCTTCTGCTTTCCACATACTGAGGCTGCTCCAATGCCCAGAGAGAAGTCCATAGGGAAGCGCCTGGCCAGCTGGCCTCCATTCAATTATCCCCTTAATGTGTATATTAATGAGGCGCTGCTGCCTGCCTTGGCAGGTCCAGCACAGGGCCCAAAACTGATCCTGAGATGCTTTTGGAAACCTGTTGCTACAACATCATAAACACAGCCATTATGGCTCAGTTTACAACTTCACCAAGGTCAGTAAAAGACAGGCTGCAGGCTACCAGAGAGCAATCCCATGATAACCAGTAGGGACCAGAGCCCAGGAAGGCCCAGGCATCTGACCTGAGGCAGCAGGGTACTTCCTTGGTCTTGATGCCACGGTAACAGGACTTTCCTAGAATGCCCTCTTCCCACTAGCAAGTGAATGGTGCTAGACAGCACAAGCCATGGACAATGATATTGGGTACAAATGACGGAGTCACCCACAAACACTCCTCTAGATGAAAAGCATCAAATGTATCCTGCAATCCAAGTTGCTTCTTTAGAAAATCTAGGCATTTACATAGCCTGTTCAACCCCCACCCTCCAATCCATCTCTAGTCAAGTAAGCTCTGGATATGGTTGTCTTCAAGGCCCCTCCTATGTATAGTGCACAGAGATTCCTGGTTGTCGAGGTACCCTGGCATCCTCACAAGCTAGAAGAGGAACAGTAGCTTTAAGTAGAGGCAAAAGCTCAAATCCCATCTCCCCAGGTGCCCAGATTCCTCTACCAGGAGAGGAAGGCCACAGGGTAATAGAAAGGGATGGAGCCTGGAATCCTCTTCTTTCACATTCAAGGTGTTCTATCTGGGCAGCTGTCAATGACCATGTCACAAAGAGATACCAGCCAAGGCCAAATGGCAGAAAAAGCAAAGCCAATGAATGACCATTTCTGAGACCACAGCGGAAGCATGGGGCTGGTGTGCTCTCACAACATTCATGTGTCAATTTTACACAGCAGCAGAGGACAGTGAGAGCAACCAAACCAATGCTCAATAAAACCATTCGTGTCTTCAGTAAACCCCTTTGTCTTTCAAATATTTCTGGGCAACAATGATACTTAATCAATATGCTCACCACAAGAGGCGGTAGCCAGGGCCAAGGTCTAGGAAATGTCATGCTTGCAAGGTGATAAAGAGGGCCAACCGTGGACAAGGACATGAGCTGGAGGATGCAGGTTGGGGCAGAGAGAAGTAGAGATGCTGAAGAATCTGCAAGGCGGAAGGTCAGCACAAGTCGCCCATATCAGTCGGTCCTTTTGAGCTTGACCATGGTGACAGGAAGGGCTCCCATCTTTCATTGAAGCTGTCAGTTTACCATTTTGCTGTTTAAAGATTTGGGTGTTTTGCCTGCATGTGTGTCTGTATACCACCGGCATGTCTGTTGCCAGTGGAGGCCAGAAGAGAGGGTATTGGCTCCCCTAAAACTGAAGCTAGACTTTTTTTGAGCTACCATGTGGATGCTAGAAATCAAACCTGGGCTCCCTGGAAGAGCAGCAAATGTCCTTTAACCATTGAGCCATCTTAACAGCCTCAGCTGCAAGCTTTCTTCAAACCCTCCATGGTGTCAGGTTATCAGAGGAAGGCATTACCTGGTCCACCAGACACCTGCTCCTTGGTAATACAATGTCCCCGCCAGCTGCCTCTGTCTAGTTGACTTAGAACCTTCAACCCTGCACACACAGAGCGCACACAACACTCCGCAACACCACTAATGTGACTGACAGTTCGCGAAGATGCCAGGCACAGTGAGGCTGTTTCCAGCCTTGGCTACCTGTTTGAGAAAGCTGGGCCTTGCTGATGAACTAACCACCATTCCTGTCTCTGTCTCTGGTTCTGGCTCCAGAAAGGGACCAGAGCTCCTCTCCTGTACGCCTGACAGGTCAGCTGAGGACAGCTCATCCAATGTCACTTTCTGGCTATTCGGCAATGGAAGGTGCTGTGGCTTTCCACTTTCATTGATGGCACCCCCGGTAACTACACACAGGCAGTAGGTGAAGCAGGTGTCCCTGAGCAGGGGACAGTTGACCCAAGGCAGATTGAGCGGGGCACAGGATCCCAGAAGAGGACAGGTGAAGGCCACTCTTTGTAGGCAAGGGATAAAGATCCAGACATCTGAAGATCTAGAGCTGGTATGGAAAGGCATCGACGGACAGACCGCTGACACCCCAGTTGCCTAGGCAACCCTACATCATGAGGAGTCATACCTAGACCACTGTAAAAACTAACATGATAACATATACCTACAGTTGTCCCACCGCTCTCCTCTGCACTGAATGTCATTTCTCAAGTGGGTGCCAGCTCGGCCTCTGGGACCCAGCACCCAGGCTTGACATGGCTAAGGGGCAGCAGCAGCAACATCCAGTCCCCTGTATTTTCCAGGCCTCTGTGCTAAGCTGCACAGCCTGCAGGGATGGGTATAGAGTCCTGCTCAGCTCTAGACCAGTATGCAACATGTTACCCCATACTGGATAAGCATAGGGAGGAAGGTGGGGGTAGCAGCCTTGAGGTCCCAGGTCACAGCAAAGCCCCACTTCTGCTCCTACCCTGCTTCAGTGCCGTCTGCCTCCTCTTCTCAGAGCACTCCGATAGGAGTGTGTCATGTTCAAGGAAGAGACAAGGGGTTTTGGGAAACCACTGGTACCCTGGTAGGGGATACTCAGAACCAGGTAACTGTCCATCATGTATCCTGTTTCTGGGGACACTCCTGCTCAAATATTCTTCTGCTGGTGAGATCACCTCTGTTCCTGGAGCCAACAGCTGTTCATCAAGAGCTGTCAGGGGCCAGAGCTGCAAAGCTGCCTTCAGGGCATCTAACCTGCCGTAAACCCCATCTGAGGAGGCCACACATGTAGGAGGCTTGGATGGTTCAGGCAAACCGAACCACTATCAGACACTTCGGTGAACTTTCTTCTGATAATTCCTGGTGGCATGGATGCTTAGGTGGTAGAAAAAGCTAATCTTCTAGCCCACGTGTGTCCTGCAGATGAAAGAAACAGAATCTGCAAGATCAGCACCTGGGAAGGGAGGTCAGATGGCTCTGCTCACAGTGATAAACCCTGCAGTCTTCTTGGAAAAGGTCTTCCGCCAAGGTGCAAGAGCAAGCCCACGAGAAAACACCGAATCTAGACACAGACTTTAGACCTTTCACAGAGTAATTCAAAATGCATAAGAAACCTAAATATAAAACACATTAACGTGAAACTTCCAGAAGCAACACAGGAAGAAAAAAAATCTATGCAAGATTGAATTTAGTGACAAGATTTTTTAGATAAAACACCAAATTAAAAAATCCTTGAAAGAAGAAAATGTGACAAATTAGACTTTGCTAACACAGAAACATCTGCTCTGCAGAGATGCTGCAAGGAGGACTGAAAAGACCAGCAGAGACAGGGGCATGATATCTACAAGCCACGATGATGACGCGTGTCCAAGACTTCCTGAGAAAGCATTGAAAATGGCAGAGTGAGAGGCAGATCAAAGTCATCAAAGATGGCGACACCTCGCCCCAAGTGGCAAACAAGCTACCAGGAGACATCCACCCCATGCACACTGATGACAATGGAAAAATGCCAAGTCCTCCCCCAAATACCAAATGCCAACCAGGGTGTGGAGCAAAGGAGTCCTCAGTCATAGCTGCTGGCAACCCAGAGTGGTGCAGCCACCTGGAAGAAGTTTGGCAACTTCAACAAAACAAGATTCTCCCACCAGACAAGGCCACGGTCCTAGGGATTTAGCCAATTGATGTGGAAAGTTCTGAGCGCACACACACACTTCATATAAACGTTTTGCGCAGTTCTACCCATCATTTCCCACACTGGAGTCATGGAGATGAATTTCAGGCAGTATGCATAAAGACCTTGAGGCTTAGTCCTCTTGAGGACCATCGTTTAATAGTAAAAAGGGACAGACTCACAGGAGGGCACAGGGAAGTTTCATGAGTATCTATCTCTAAGTGAGTCGGACAGTGGGGAAAGTCACAGACCACAGGAGTCTAACTGTATGATGTTCCTCAAAGAGCACAACCACAAAAAAGGCCAAACCAAGAGTGGTCAGCACAGACTTGGGGGACAGAAGGATGGAGGAACAGATGGGATCCACTGTGGGTGGGGACTGTAAGGCTCCGGCACACATAGCACTGCAATCGGGATGCACAGCAATGTGGATGTGGCCATACTGCATCATTTAGTAAGCTGAGGAGGAGGGTAGGACTCAGGTGGTGCACAGAGTCACCTCCAACAACAGTGAAGCAAGCAACACTGGAAGCTGGCAAAGCCTGTGAGACTGAGGGCAAGTGGGCTGGCCCCAAGCATAGTGCTCTGGGTAATAGAGATGTTTCCATGGGGACACGCTATTGGTCTGACACTGCTGTGTGTGCATACATGAAGGAAGACATGATTGGCTAAGCTGGTGGCTGTGGTGGGAGGCAGCCTTCTGCACAGGAGTGGGAGGTTGTAGATAGGCAAGAGGAGGGGAAATGACAGTCCTGGTGGTGACAGGCTAGAATCAGAGTGGCTAGTGTATGGTCATATTTGTGTGATATGGATACAGACACACACATATGTATACCTATGGGTTCCTTTTTGTGGCAGCTGACAAGGCTGAGAGACTATGACGCTCTACCAGCAATGTATAGGCTCCTAACCCATTGGATTTTTAACACCACTTAACAAAGGAAGGAACCTGAACCTTGTGTGTAGGACAAGGCCAGGAAAAGTGGAAGAGAAACCCAAAGACCTGGTTGTCCCTAAAGGAGACAGAGAAGAATTACAGTGAATGTGTCAAGGGCCACAGAACAGACTCCTAAGACCAAAGCTAATGGGGAAAACTACTGGGTTATAACTCAGAGATCTAAGGTACATGATGCCACGCTGCTCTATGTAAGTCAACCAATCAACATAGGGACAGGATCAAGTCTTCTGTGCAGAATCCATATCCTCTGTGGACACTCACCCTCACCAGCCCAGCATCACCATCAGTGCGACTGTATGTGGTGACTTCCTCACAAAGAGCATACTATGGAATGGGAAAGAGCAACAGTTCCCAGAGAAGCCAGGGAAACAGGATCTCAGGCAGGAAGTCAAGTCAAATCACTCACACTGACAGCAGAAACAGACTGAATGAGGGGCCAACCGTCTTCTTGTCAAAACCTGGGAACCCGACTCCATCCGCAGTGGGAGAACACTAGGTGTAGATTGACCATGGGAGACTTTACCAAAGCTCTGACAGGCACAGCTCACAATGAATTGTCAAGGTCACAGCCTTCAGGATGTCTTGGAGGTTCACAGTTCCCAGGAGCCAACAGGCCAGGAGGGTGAAACACTGTGCGGTGGTCTCAGTGGGATCCAAACCCACAAGGACACCAGATAAAGAATGAGGACTCAGAACTTAGAAACTTACAGCACGCTGGTGTTCCTTCTAAATGTGCCACACCAAGGTCAGGGCATTGCACTGTTGACTACAATACCGGCCAGGGAATCAGTATGGGGCACATGGGGATTTTTGAACTATCTCTAAAATCTCTATATAAACCTCAAACTTTTCCAAAGAAGGAATTCGCTCTATGGAAAAATCCATGAAGAAATGAGGGATGATGGCCTCTGTGGCGCACACGCTGGGAAGCTCGGAGGATGCCTTGTGGGGCCTGCGCCAGCATCCGATGCGGTTAAATGGGGCGTGCATGGGCCCGCTGGCCTGTTCCCTCTTCACACCTGTCTCTGGCTTTCCAGGAAATATGCTGAGCCCTGGGAATTTCACATCAGCCTTGTGCTTAGCAACAAACGGCCCATTTCCCTTCTCCTAGGCACCAGGAGTCCTGGCTGAGATATCTCTGCTCAAAAGGCAGGGCCAATTATATCCATATCGGGTGGGTTGCTGCCCATGGCTAGTGTATATCAGACCTTGTAGTGCCATGCAACAGACACCCAGGGAACTAATGAGGTTTTGTAAAACACACACACACACACACACACACACACACACACACACACACAAATAAATAAATAAAAACAAGAAACCTTCCCTGTATTACCTGAGCTTCTTTCAAGGTCAAAGGTGACAGCTGCAGTTTGAACTCAACTTGGCCACCCCACATAGCTTCCAGAGCACGTTTCCATGGAGCTGGGCTCACCTTCTGCTGTGGTAATTAGGGAGACACTGGGAGGGCAGTCTGGAAATGAGACTTCTGTTAATGAGCAGAGAGTGCGGCGGTACTCAGAGGCACTGTATGTACCTGTTGCTAGGATTAACGTGAGGCAGTCAAACCCCAGCTCAGGCCATTGTTCACTGCCACTTTAAGACATATCAGCCCAGAAGCTGCCCACCTCAGCCTGGTGATGGCCAGGTAGGTCACAGTGAAGCTAGCAGTGTCCTAGAGAGAAGCCATCCATAGATCAGTGGTTCTCAACCTGTGGGTCACGACCCCTTTGGGGACGGAACAACCCCTGCACAGGGATTGCATACTGTATATCTGCATATCAAATATTTACATTACGATTCATAACAGTAATGAAATTATAGAAATGAAGTAGCAATGAAATAATTTCACAGTTGGGGGTCACCATGGCACGAGGAACTGTATTAAAGGGTCACAGCATTAGGAAGGCTGAGAATCACTGCTCTAGATAGCCACAGCTGCAGACAGCCACAGCCTTACAGCATCAAGCTCTGATTAGGCTCCTGGAACTTCCGTAACAAGGCCTCAGCCTCAGCCTGCCTGGCTCAGTGACAGCCTAGCACCCCACTGTGCCCGGGCTAGGTGTGCTCTGTTCTACAAGTGCTCATGGGTTGGAAACTGGTTTCCCAATGTGGTGGTTTTGAAGCAGAGGTCTTTAGGAGGTAGATGTGCATGGTGGGAAGTGATTAGGTCATGGGGGAGAGACCCCTGAGGCGGCTAAAGCAGTTTTCATGGAACTCCAGCTACTGCACACAAAAGTGAGTTGATGTAGAGGAGGGGGCGGGGCCTCCAATCCCTCAATGGCTCCATGTGTCATTCTAAGATCTAGTGCATGTGTTTCCACCACGATGCCATGCCATGAGGGTCATCAGAGGGCAGCCATCTTTGTATTTTCAGTCTCTGGGATTGTGAGATGAATCAGCTAGCCCCTTTTGAACACAGACTGGATCTTAGGGATTTTGTGTTAGTAACGGACACTGGATGAAAACACCCATTTCATGCACACTCCCCTCATCCCTGATGCCCATCAAAACCATCTTCAGCCACCTTATAGTCACTCAGGGTTCCCTCAGTGTCCAGGTGCTCTCTCATTCTGAAAATCCCACTTGTCACTAGATTAGGTTAAGCCCCACTTCTTACAGAGTGGTGATCAGAGCCTTCCTTATTTTCTCTTTAACAAGAGTTCTATGATACTCAACTTGACTGGACATTAGTAAACCGTACCTGATGGGTCTATGAGGACATTCCCAGAGACAGCTGACATGTGAGTAAGCAACTGGGAGAGAGACTGTCCTGTAGGATGGGATCTGGGAGACACAAGAGTGGAAAACCAGGGAAGCCAGCAAAGGGCCTGTAGCACCATTGTCTGCCGACATCAGACTGTCTTCTTTAGCTCTTGAGCACGGACTCAACAACTCCTGGGAGGGTGAAGCCTTCCAGCTTTGGAAGCTATATTCTGAGGTTTAAAGCTTCTTGGACAAAACAACTACAAAGTTCTCTGAGTCTTGGTATGCACATGGCCATGTGGGACTTTCACACCTTCAGTCATTGAAGGCAATCCAATGACCATCCCCTGTGTGTGGGGTGTTACTTCGGTGAACCAAAAATAATCCAAATGTGGTATATTTTTAGAACACCAAACTGACAGGACACTGCCATGGTAGGTGTCCAGGTCTTAACCCCACATGCAAGCTGCCAGTCACTACAACCAAGTATCTCCTCATTTCTGGACCAGTGAGACATGAAGATGGAAGGAAAGGCCTTTTGAGCAGAACAGCCAGTGGGGCTTCAGAATCTTCTAATCCTAAAAGCCATCATCATTTTGTTTCAATGTCATCCCGTCATGAAGGAGGGTGTGACAGCCAGCCTCAGGAACCACTGCTTTCAGCAGCTGTCATCAGTGGGACATACACACTAAAGGTGTGTATAGGATTCATGGGTGAAAGAGACATGGATGGGTGGTTGGGTAAATGGATGGATGGATGAACACACAGATAGAAGGATGGACAGTCAAATGAATAGATGGATGGGTGAGTGGATGATGGATGGATGAATAAATGGATGAATTGATGGATAGTAGATAGCCAGGAAGGCAGATTGATGGATAGGTGCGTAGATAGTGGATATGTGGATAAGGGATGGATTGATGGGTAGGAAGGATAGATAAATCAGTAGATGGATGGATGGACGGATGAATGGATGGATGGTTGGGTTGATGGTTCAGTAAATCGGTTGATGGATGAATGTGAGGGTAGATGAACAGAAGGATGGGAAGATGAATGAATAGATGCATGGATGAGTGGGTTGATGGAAGAAGATGGAAGAAGGATAGATACACAATGGGTGGATGAATGTGTTGGTGGGTAGGTAAAGGGAAGAATAAGAAGATGAATGAGTAAGCATGGATGCATGAGGAGATAAATTTATGAATGGGTAACAGATATCTGGATAAGTGAATGAATCGGTGAAAAGTGGATGGATGGATGGATAGGTGGATAGATTTATATAGTTCAGTAGTTATATGGGAAGGATAAATAGATAAAGAGGAAAGTTTTCTGAGGGCTTATGAGCACTCTGAGACACAGACGGAAGAATGACTGGGCCAGTGGACAGAAGGATGGACAGACAGCAGCAGCTGACCACCAAACACTCAAGCATAGGGACCATTCTATATTCACCTCCGTACTTCCTGAAGTTGGACCTGACATGGTGTTATTGTCCCTCAAATAGAAGTTGAATAAAGAACTCTGTGGGGAGGGACAGGATTCCATCCCTGCAGGATCCAGGACACCCATGGGATTGAAACTTGCCCCTAGAGACCCAGCAGGCATCCCTCACAGAGGAGCTGAGAACACTCAGCAGAAAGCAAGCACAGCCCTTGCAACTCACATTTGGAGATCAAATTAAATTGTTCTCAGCAAAAAAAAAAAAATAACAAAAACAGGGGAATAAGGGAAAGTGTTCCCTTCCCTCTCTGAGGAGGCGGCTGCCGCAGAGCTAACTGATCACAAACCACCTCCCAGATTCCATGAAGATCAGAGAAGTCCAACTCCAAACTGGGCCATTTTGAGATAATGAAGTCAAAATATGTGCACTGATTTGCATACATGTGGGAAGGAAAGGAAAGCTCCAGGCAAGACAGAGCTATGATGATGCGGGCCTCACAGAGGCACAGGGAGGAGGCCTGGAATTGTGGAGAGAAGATGCTGGGGCTGTGGAACACAGGAGAACATGTGAGATCACCAGAAAGACTGACAAGGTGGGGACAAGCACTAACCTGGGAACTCCCGGGAGTGAGAGGAAAGGAGATGGGCTGTGTACCCATGAACCAACAAAGACACAGAGATGTCGCTCATTGTTGCCTGCTCCACAAAGCCCAGGGTCACCCGTCAAAGAGGAAAAAGAAAAAACTATCCTGTTCCCCACTGGTCAGGGGCATGGCTAAACTGGAGGCCCTTCCCAGATGGCTTCTCCTCAGCAGAGGCTGCCGGAAAAAGGAGCAATTGTATTTTTGCCCAAACAGTTCGCTGCTCCTTCTAGCATTTCCTAAAGCCTAGACTAGAATGTTCAGAGGCACCAACAACCCAAATCACCTCCTACCCAGCATGCAGTTCACCTCCTGCAAGAAGCTGGGGTCTAGAGTTCCCTGCACTAAACAGTGAGAAGGGTAGAGGGTGGAGCTTCAGGTCAACCTGAGGTAGAACGAATGTGGTAGAGTCCAGTGGTATGTGGTGTGGAGCTTGGAGTGGTGTTCTGGATCTATTTAGACAGAAAGTTCTAGAACCTTTCCCCCTCTTACCCCATGTTTGGCTCCAGTGACAATTGGGTTATATGTAGGCCAACATCCAAACTACTGCATGTAGCCTGGACACAGGTTCAAGAGAAAAGGAACACCTGTGCAAATGATAGCAAAGGCAGGTGTGACCTGGGGATAGGAAAGGACAGAATCAAAGGCCTTGGCTTTCTTCCTCCTGATCAGCCTACCTGACCTGGACCTCAAGTATGGGAGTTACCTCAGCTCCTTCCTACAGGTGCTAAACATCCCCTTAGGGCATCTCCAGGACCAAGGTGGTAGTTCCGATCCTGGACCAATGGTGATCCCTGGCTACATCTATAAAAAGAAGGGACTACACTGCCATCTCAGAAGTCCATGCTCTTAAAAATCAACAGAGATGACACTTTTACCCTTGGTTAGTCATAGCAGGCTGTGGGGGTTGGGGGATAGGGGGAGGGTCAAAGCAGGAAGAAGTGAAGGAGATAGAAATAATCAATCATCCAATGCCCTCCACTAGCTATCTGCTTATTCCCAGCTGGCCAGGTCTGTGTGACACCCTGCAGAGCAGGAAGAATCCTTCCACAGGCTCCCACAAGGGCCTCGCAGCTTCCATGAGGGTGTCGAGCTGCCTGATTAGGAATGAGGAGCACTAAACCCTGCCAGCCTGTTCCTTGATGCCAGGCAGAGCTCTCAGGCCAACCTTATGAGCAACTAAATCCTACACTCATTCCAATAAAGCATTTACGAGGTCTCTTGCTTCAAAACTGTGTACACAGCCTGTTTCTAGCTCATCCATCCCTCAAAGGTAATGACGTCTTGAATTAGCTGTGTGCGCATAGAGGACGTCTGCCTGCACAGGTGGATTTCGATTCTGGAAAGACGTCTCTGCATTCATGGAAGGCCTGCCTGGGATAGGAACCCAACAGAGAGGCATCCATGCTCATCCTCCAGTTTCCATGGATGGACACACCAGGCCTGCTGTGTCCGAAGCCCTGAAAGAATGCATGGAGTGCCTCTTCAAAGATACAGTGTCCAATGCTGCTTCCCTCTGCACAGAACTTGGTGGTTCACCAGGCAACAGGATACTCTTCAGATGTTGCTTCTTTTGCTTGCCAACTGCCATTGATGGCCTCACTGAGAAGTAGGTACAGGTCACAGCATTGGGCAAGGCTCTGTATATGGATGGATGCTGGAGGGCTCACAAAGGATGTTCAATAGGGAGCATGCGTGAGGATGCAATGGACCCACCGAGACCCGAGCCTCCAAGCATGCTGTTGAGATGGAGGAGGCCCTAACCCCCTGTAGACACACTACTGAACACTCCTAGACAAGTCCTCATAACCCAAATCCAAGTCTCCAGGCTTCCATGAAACAGCATCAGAAACCATAGCTACGTTAGGGGTTCTTTGGGCAGCCTGCTTCCCAGTGAAGTTTTGTGTTTGGCTCACTAGTCCCTGGACCAGCATGGGGGTGACAGTGACAGGTCACTGGGCTGAAAGAACCTGTGAGAGACGTCCTGGAGGCCCCTCTACATTGTGTGTCGAACCTCTTACAGCCATATAGAAAGCGGCCATAGCTGGGGCCTGTCCTTCCCTTGTAAATCTGAAGTTCCTGAATTCGTAATGAGCGTCTCCAGACTTAGGCTAAGGTGTTGGGTCTGGATCTTTCAGGAAGGTCCAAGAAAAAAAATCTGTGTCCTACTCTTCCTAGCTCCGAGAGACACACAAGGGCTGCTGCTTTCTCACCCAACTCCCTCCTTGCCTTCCTTCCTGTCTTATCTCCTTGGTCTTCCCCACATACCTTTGACAAGGAACCCATGACTGCACTTAGGACCACCCATATAACTCCCCCCTCAAGAGTCACTCTGTAAACTCCTGACACAATGTGTGATAGTTTGAATATGTTTGGCCCATGGGAAGTGAAACTATTAGGAGGTGTGGCCTTATTGGAGGAGGTGTAGCCTTATTGAAGGAAGTGTGTCACTGTGAATATAGGCTTTAGAGATCTCCTCCTATGCTCAGGCAGAAGACAGTCTCTCCTGGTTGCCTTCCAATCAAGATGTAGAACTCTCAGTTTCTTCTCCAGCACCATGTCTGCCTGCATGCTGCCATGCTTCCTGCCATGGTGATAATGGACTGAACCTCTGAAATTGTAAGCCAGCCCCCACTAAATGTTGTCCCTTGGTCATGGTGTCTCTTCATAGCAATGGAAACCGCAACTAAGACACTAGGTGAGACGATATCCAAAGGAGATCAGGAGTGAGGATATAGGTTTATTATTCAGGGGAGTGTATCACTTCACTGACCACACTCTGGATCTACAGGAAGAGCCAGAGAGTGACCACAGCAAGCAAAACTTCTAGAATATTATAACTTTTGTTTCTTGGCCAAGTAAACAGCCACTTTACTACAGATGAAGAAGAGACGCGAGTGTCTCCAGATGTCAGACATTCATGGATACTCCCTGCCAATCAAGGTGCTCCCCTCCTACTTGCACCAGAGGCCCTTCGAGTTCCTTCTTATCTTCATGGAGTCTGGTAACTAACTCTGGGACCCTGACCTTCAGCTCTCTCTTCCTGGATCTACTGCAGCCCTACATTGGCTGCCCTTATACCAGGCTCAGAGCAATCAGATGGGCAGGAGGAAGGTCTGGATTCTCTGAAGGGCAACTCTACCAGGACACACACATCACCTCAACACCGAAACACCACCAACTGTGCCACTCAAGTACACTGTCTGCAGGGGCCTTCCCCAGGTCACCTGGCAATGGGAGCATCCTGAGCACCCAGGGACAATGGAGAATGCCCAGGGACCTTTACGCAACAAATAGGCATCCCTGAAAACTGTCTGTTGCTGTGGTCTATGTGTGAAATGTCACCCCCAGGCTCATGTGTTTGAACACTCCAGCTACTGAGCTGTTTGGAAAGGCTGTGGAATCTTTATGAGCTAAAGCCTAACAAGAGGAAGTGGCCCACCGAGGGCCATCGTTTCTGTTCACACTGCTTCCTGAGTGCAGATGTCATGTGATCACCCAGCCTCACTCTCACTACACCTTCCCTGCCTACTGTCATGCATCTCTCACCATGATAGATAGACTGTATCACTCTGGAACTGTGAGCCAAGAGAAACCATTTCCCCCTGAAGTTGCTTTTCTCAGAGTAGTCTATCACAGAAAATGAGACAGGGATGCCCATCACAGATGACCAGAAGGGTACATACACAAAAATTACAATGGCAGTGCTGACCTTTGTGCCCAGGGCCAGCAGCCCTCTCCTCTGGTCCTGCTCGCTGCCCCATACAACAGAATACTCCTTCTAGGCATATTGCTCATGTCGCTCTTGAGCAGATCCAGTTCTCCATACCCAGTGGTTCCCAGCCACCTGTCTGCCAGGCCCAGGCCCGTCTCTAGGGTCCAAATGATGAATGGGGGAGGAGGTTTGCAGGACTGAGGCATGCCTGACTCTGTGCTTGAAGTTCCTGCACCGAGCGAATCCCAGAAATGTGTCCTAGGGTGTCCTGCAGGAGGAAAGCATCCCAGAGCAGCCAGGGGTCCTGTCCTTATAAACGGAAGGTACAACACTGCACGACTAACAGGATTTATTTATAACTACACCGAGTAACAACCAGAAAGGGACACAGTCCTGGAAGCCACTCATGAGGTCAGCAAGGCCAGTGAAGCGCAGTTCAGTGTCAACTGAGATAAGCAGAGACATTTACCCTCATCAATGCCTGCAGGGGCGCCATCCCATTCTCCTCCTACCACAAGTCAAACCAAAGTGATGTCCATGTTTGCCATCAGCCACAGGGTACAGGGTGAAGACCTGGCAACTCTAGGCTCTAATCACCATCCCCATCTACCTCGAGGCAGCTCTGTCACCTGGGGGAACACACACGCTCACTCACACACACAATCATACACATGCACACACACACACACACACACATGCACACACACACACACGCACACTCACACACACACACACACGCTCACTCACACACACACATGCGCACACACACACACGCTCACTCACACACACATGCGCACACACACACACATGCTCACTCACACACACACATGCACACACACACACATGCACACACACACATGCACACACACACACACACACGCTCACTCACACACACACACATGCGCACACACACACACGCTCACTCACACACACATGCACACACACACATGCACACACACACACACACACGCTCACTCACACACACACACACACACACACACACACACACACACACACACACCTGTCCACCCCACGCAACACAGCCTGGCTTGAGAAGCAGCAGGGCCTCTAACTGCAGGGGCCATCCAGGAGACACAAGGTTTTTAATCTAAACTTCCCAGAATCGCGTTGGTGGCTTTGCTCGTAAGCCAGAAGATGAATATTTAAAATTCTTTGATTCTCCCAGGTTAGGGAGGCGTCCATGTATCTTCTTTACAAAGATATGTCTTCACCCACAGGGTTCTCATCTATGTACAGTGCTTGCCTTCTCCACAAGGCTATCCCTTCATCCAGACGGAATCTATCCATGGATATCCCTGCCTTCCCCATGAGGCGGGCTGTGGGAACCATAGGATTCTGCATTCCCACGTCTGCCACATCCCACACACTGGGTGTAACCTCAGGCGCTGAGGCCTCCGGTGAATACAACCAGCTCACTCAATCCTGCTGTACAGAGGTAGTACTTGTTTGCAAAGAGAGAAAGACAGCTCCCCTTGGATGGCTGGTGGACGCACAGAGCATGCAGGATCTCAGGCATGTTTGCCCAAAACGTATCTACAACTGAGTGGGCTCCTGTAACACAGGGGCAGAGGAAGCCTGGTGTCCAGATAGAAGCTCAGGCTTCCATCTTGCCAGATTTCCCTTGGCATGGCTGAGGGACCAGAGGCCACTGCTCCCTGCCCTGGAGGCCTCTTCTGCAGGGGACTCAACAGGTGCCACTGGGAACACTGAGTTTTGAAAACTAAAGTTCTCCAGCTAATGGGGGTAAAGTGGGTCTCCTCAATATGGTTAGTTCTGGAGAATGTAACTGAATGTAGACATATAAAAATGCACACAGTCGGGCGGTGGTGGCGCACGCCTTTAATCCCAGCACTTGGGAGGCAGAGGCAGGCGGATTTCTGAGTTCGAGGCCAGCCTGGTCTACAGAGCGAGTTCCAGGACAGCCAGGGCTATACAGAGAAACCCTGTCTCGAAAAACCAAAAAAAAAAAAAAAAACAACAACAAAAAAAACAAAACCAATAAAAATGCACACATGTATACCAACACCCATGTCAGTGTGTTGAAAGCAAACAAATCCAGCAATGGCTCAAAAGCTGTGGAACTCCTCCATGAGGTCACTGTACGGGGCAGGTGCATGTGGGGGATGCTACTTTCTCCATGACTGTGTTCTCCGTAAGAATTTGTAAGTGTGGAAGAAGGAGTATAAGAGCCAGCAGACCGGGAATTTTGCTGTAAGATAGTCTCTTCTACATGTGACAAGGAAGTTGCAATGTTTAAATCTCAACAATATGGTTGCCCAAACAAGACCTGTGCATCGACAACACAACTTAACTTGACAACATAAATGTGAGAAATCTCCCAAGGCCCCACCCCTAGATTTAGACTATAAGCCAATAATGGCTGCTAGGAGGGAAATCAATTTTCTTTGGGGATAAGCAATCAGCCCTAAATACATACACATCTAAACAAAACTAAACGGGCTCGGTGGATTGTATTTATATACACATATGCACATATTTATGCATAACAATAATAAGAGAAAAGGTCATGAATTTGAGAGTGAATGGAGGACATGCAAGGATTTCAGGGGAGAGGAAGGGATAGAAATGGCATAAAGTATTCACATATGAACTCGTCAAAAATTACTTTCAAAAGATTTTCCTAGTAGAAAGCTGGATCTGGTTGCATAAGGCCACTCTCTTACTTTGAGCTCATTTTGGCCACCCTCTGTTCATTGACAAGGCTATAAGAGCTAACTAGGCACTTCCAAGTCTTGGAGTGCATAGATCAGGGACCTTAGCCTGTGCGCCTGAAAACAACAGGAGATGCTGTGTCCAGGAGAAGCTCTCAGGCCAGGAGGGCTGTCAGTCAGGGATGCAGACAGAAGGGACTGGTAGACACAGGGATGATACGCCTGTTGAGTAACAGCTGTCTGGGATCTGTACCAACAGCCTGTTGCACACAAGGATTGGGAGGTGGCTGCCCGTGCTTGGGACCAGCAAAAGTGCAGATGACATTCTGTGAACGGGGCACACACTGGAACTGCCAGTACTGTTTGGAAGGCAGTGTGCGATTTAATCCCCTTCAAGTTTCCCAAGATTTACGCGGACTGTAAAACATGATTGGCCTGCCGTGAATTTTATACTCTTGCTTTTGATTACACATTAAGATGCAAATAAGCAACAATATGCTCATGTGAGAGTGCACTGTAAGTCAAGCCTGTTTTCGGCCCGGGGATTTGTTCCCATAAAGATTACAAATCGTTAGTGCAAGGGGCAAACAGATGCCCGATGCGCAGCTGGCCTGGCCTCCACAGCAGGAGGAAGGAAGCAGCCTTGTCCATGAGGCACGGGGCCATCTCTGTCTTCACCTCGCCCTGGCTACCAGCACAGGCAGTTCCTATAGCATCCCCCAAAAACCGAATAGATAGAAACCATGCCTGACCACTGGATCAGTGCCAAATGTGGCCTCCTATAAAGGACTATAAGTTACACAATAGGAATGGGGCTGGTGAGGTTCTAAAGATGCTTAGACCTTCTATTTTCCAAGATAGATTGCTGAAGAGTTCTCACAATAGACCCAAGGACTTAAGACCCACTTGGCAATGGCTAGGTGTTTCTGGCAGGGCCACTTTTCTTTCTTTCTTTCTTTCTTTCTTTCTTTCTTTCTTTCTTTCTTTCTTTCTTTCTTTCTTCCTTCCTTCCTTTCTTTCTTTTTTAAAGATGTATTTATTTATTATATGTAAGTACACTGTAGCTTTCTTCAGACACTCCAGAATAGGGAGTCAGATCTTGTTAACCACCATGTGGTTGCTGGGATTTGAACTCAGGACATTTGGAAGAGCAGTCGGTGCTCCTAACTGCTGAGACATCTCTCCAGCCCCCAGGCAGGGCCACTTTTCAAAGCTTGAACAGCTCCAGCAAATGGAGGAAGGCTGGATGCCAGAGTTCTCAGCCCAACCTGTAATTCGCTGTGGGAAGGAAACACTTTATTTCCTTTAAGTGGGATAATCGAGGCACCGAGAAGCATGAAGCCACAGACAGGTGGCCTGATTTCCAGAATAGCTTCTGATACCCAGCCTCCCCACTTCTCATCAGTCTAGCAGCCCAAGAGAGGTAAGCAAAGCACCTTGACTTCAAACCTTACTGGCTCTTACAGCCTGCAAGCAGCAGGGCCTGTATAAAGGCCACTCTACCCATCAGCTGGCTTATACACAGAGGCTCCCTCCAATGTCCTCTACCCAGTGGCTCAATTCATATATATATGTCACCACACAAAGGCCCACTCCACAAGTCCGATGTCCTGTGTACAGAGGCCTGCTCCATCTGCCCAGCAGGCAGCAGTCACAGGAAGTGGGTATGACAGAGAAAGCTGATCCCAGAGCCCAGCTCGGCTAAGTGTCAGGACATTGAGAGCAGCCGGTGCAGACAGGCCAGAGTGAACCACAGCTCAAAGAGCAAGAAAGGTCAGATGTTACCCCACACAGAGACAGGCCAGGCCTGACCTTCCTCTTTACAACAGGTGAATCTTGACCCTACCCACAAAGCAGGGGTCCCCCTGAACCAAGTTTACATATTACCTTTCACACGAATAAACAGGGTTTCACACCCCCAAGCATAACTCTGTTGATGGCTCAGCAAAGGCACACAAGTGGTCTATGATCAGAACAAAGGTAGCATGGCAGGCTCTTTTCACACACAAGATTTGGAAAAAACCCTCTATAGGAGGGAATGTGAGCTACCTACTGGGACTGACTGGTAGAGATGCTTTCACAACCATGTAACAGACAGGAAAAATTTCAGAGCTTACAATTGTGGCATAAGGAGTTCAAGGCATGCGGGTCTTGGATTGGAATCTCAAGAAGCCTTGAACAGGAACAAGTTCAGAAACAGCCCAGAGCTGCCTGCACCTGGGACATCCTCAGACACTGCTCAGTAAGGGCATGGTGGGTAGGCCCATGATAAGTGCCTCGCACTTAGCGGTGATAGGTTTGTTAGCCTCCGTGGTTCCCAGCCTCCCTGCCTTTCCAAACTTTCTCCTAATCACAGCAGGCATACAGAGAGGCCCAGTTCCATTTACTCCCATCAAGGGTGACCTCTTCCATCAGGGCTTTGGTGACACATCCCCCACAGTGGCAGGAGGTGGCGACCCTCTGACCACAGGTGCCTGCCTCGGTCCACAGTCTTGCTCTGATTCACACAGCTTTAATTACTGCTCTGTGCTGGGCAGAGCAGTCCCTGTGATTAACTCAACCAGAGTGATTCACTGTGCTGGGGACACCGTACAGTGACTCAGAGTCCCAGGTCTCCTGGGCAGATAAGGTTGATGGCCGAGGCCCACAGCTCGCTGTCTCCTGGAGAAACAACCCAACCGTTTCAGAAGCAAGCTTCAGGCTAGGCACTGTGGGTCTTAGCTTTTCAGATCCTCTGTCCTGCAGTCTCACAGGGTAATCTCTTACTCACCAGCTCCCACATAGTGGCAGCTACTCTGCCTTGTTCTAGGGTGAGGAACTTTCCACCTTTAATGTACCTAACACCTGGAATGGGTCCGCCCATGGAAGACACTTTGTAGATGGTTTACTGGTGAGTGAGTCAGAAGAGGGGAGGAAGAGAAGAGAGAGGGGAGGGGTGAGGAGGGCTCCCAATATGCTCTACCAGTAAACCCAAGAGATCTGTCCCACATTGACACAATCAGGACACCACACAGATGGTATCTCTGACAGTCCTGGGGAACATAGGACAGGAGTAGTAGGCCACAGCACAGCCTCCTGTGAGCCCTAGTGAAAACGGAAGAAGATAACTGTGTAGGAGACTTCTGACCTACAAGACTGGAGGGAAGTGCCCACTACAAATCCTGCCCAGCTGGGCGTATCATCACAGAACAAATTCCAAGGCAAACAAAACAAAACAAACAACAAGACAAAACACCAAAGAATTCTAGATGCTGCAGTGTCTATCTGAACTGAACTATAGCGGAGAACTACCTTCTCACAATACTCAATGGAGAGATTCTGATAAAGTAGCAGCAGAAAAGCTGAGTGTGAGAGCTATACTGCAGGGAGGAGAAAGAACTGGAGAAAACATGCTAGGGCCCAGCCAGCAGCAGTTAGCAGAGCTTCACTCATGTACATGGAAAACACCCAAACCCAGAAGCCTAGAGCTGACCCCAGCCTTCCCAGCTGAGAGGGGAGTGGGGGTACAAATCAGGGAGGTTTGCCCCTTCTTTCCCCTGTCATCTTCACAAAGCACTTGCTGGTGAACATCACCAGCAGGTGGGACTTGGGCTGATTGCCGACCCCAACTGCAAAGTCACTCGTTCCTCTATGATCCAAGATCCCCATAGGGCCCATCCTGCTTGCTCCGGAAGGCCTACCTGCCCTTGACCCTGGCAGGATGCTAATTTGATTACTTTGAGGTTCACCTACTCATCTGTACTGCTGTGCTCTGAGAAAGGGATCAATGCACACTCAGGAATGGACTCTACCAAAAGGCAAGCCAAAAGCTTGAACTCCAAAAAGACAAAGAAAGGAAGTGAGGATGTACTGCTCCAGAGGAAACCTCTAGCTTCATTTTAGGGTCTCCTGAAGAGCCTTCCTCTCCAGAAGAGTTGGGAGGCCCATAGAGCCACCAACCATGGTCTTCCAGGGAGGCTTCTCTATTTAAACTCAGTTGATTCCTAGTTCAACCTCTGATGCTCCAGCCTAACTGAAGAGTCCCCTCCCATTGGAGGATGCATGGGTTGGATGGTACATACCCTCCCCCAATCTATATACTGATGCCCCAACACAGCAGATCCCTGAATGTAGAAAAGTTCAGATGAGGCCTAGGGATAATCTTCATCTAGGGTCATTGGTGACCTTATATAGAACACAGCAACAGAGGGAACATGGCTTTGCATGAACAGAGACAAGAGATTGGCTGAGAGATATCTAGAACCACCAAAAGCTAGAGGAAAACCTGAATGGAACTCCTTTATAAGGGTCCATGTCAGAGTCACTGACCAGTCTAGTCATAGGAAGGGGCATGAGTCAGTCTCACCCTATAAAAGGAACATAGACGGGCCTCATGTTATGGGGACTCATGGGGACGGTTTAGCTATGTTTTGTACTGATTAGTAGGGAAAGCCAACAGTAGAACTGTATTCTAACATAGCATTCAACTTCACAGATACTCAGAGAAAGAAGAATAGAAGTAAGAGACAGGGACTCAGTCAAGGGGCCTATGTCTACCCCACAACAATGTGTATGGGTGGCTTCCTGGAGGACAGGGTCTACTGAGAAGTTTCTGGATTTTGCAAAGTCATAGTGACTTTTACTGATTTTAGAGCAGAAAAAGAAAAATCAGCCATAGTGGTAGACAAGAGTTCTTGAAGATGATGTAGGTCTTCCAGCCAACCGCTGTAAGCAAGACCTTCTACCCCCTGGAGACAGCCTATACAAGGCCCTAGCCATGAACTGCCCAGCTATGGCAAGTCTTTCACTGTACTACCCAACCCACGTCCCTTGGGGCCTAGGGAACACTCTTTCTAAGGTTCTGTCTAAGGGTCCTTCATAAGGAAAGTCTGGGGTGGTCATAAAGGGGTGCAAATGAAACACGACAAGGTTTTCTTCTATTACTAAGAACTGAAGTTTTTTTTCTGCATGAAACACAGACTATGGATCATATGGGAGTCAGGGAAAGGCACCTTATTCTATACCCTGGGTAACTTCTAGGCTTAATACTGTGCTGCATCTGCAATTAGTGATAGGGCAGAACCTCACCTCTAGGGCTAGACAAAGGACCAGAGAGTCTGAGAACACAGCTCCCTCCACATCACCCAGAGCCCAGGCTGGATCCACCCCAGGACAATTAGGACACAATATGGCAATGATGATCCCAGCATTGTATGTCTCCGTACTCTGGAGCCCCTGTCTCCACTGTGTTCATCCCACCCACTGAAGCTGGGCAGAGAGAGCCTGCACAGTTAAGATGTGACTCTCACTACTCCTGGATGAGAGCAGAGCTGAGCCACAAAGAGCATCAGCAAATGTGCCTCTTAATGACATGCTATCATGGCTGGTAGCCAACTTAAGCTCTGTATACAAAGAAGATCCCCAAAGAAGCAAGGGAACAAAGGTACCACAATCCCCCCACCCTGGCAGCTGCCATGACTTTCATGGCACACACCCAGCATCTCTTCTTCATAAGTCTCAATTTGAATGTCCCTGTGCATAGAGTACACACACCCAGAGAGGCAACAGATCACCATGTGCCGAGCAAACACACTACCTTCTGTCCTTAGCATACCAGTAATCTTCCCAGATTCTCGGATGTTCTAGGAACACGGGGTAATGTCTTGGCTAGACCCTGAGATGGACTCAAGCTGCACCTGGACTACTCCTAATCTCTGACAGTTCCACTGTCCTTCCTGAGGCACGTGTCTTTATTTCTCCTGCTCTCTTCATCCCAAGGAGATAGTTCTCTAGTTGGGAGTTCACAGTGTTCTCAAATGTTTCAGTATAGGGGCACTCAAGTACCCTTTAGAAAGTGGAACAGAAAAGAAACTTTGCAGCTGACATGATGGTTCCCAAGGAGGGCATGTCTGCTGTTTAAAAAGAAACCAGAGTCCTTAGGGTCTGACCTTGAGCTGACTCATCAGGCACTCTGAGCTGAGTCATCCCTACAGTTATTATCCACTCATTCCACCACACCCCCTCCCATTACCCTAAGTATGCAAAGCCCATGTTCCACTGGGGAGAAAGGGCTTCCCTCCATGCTGGGAACACTGTGAATGGAGAACCCTCATGGACCCTGGGCTCCTCAAGTCTGATCTTATAAACACTTATGTCCCCCAATTAGCACCACCTTTCCTGGTGACCAGCCAGATAATGAACCTATATGATGTTGGGTGAGAAAGATGGTGCCCTGATTTGAAGTAGTCATGCTCAAGTTCAAACATAGGGGTGTGCCACCTTCTGGTTTTGGACTTGGGGAAAGTTACATTGCTTTAGCCTCAAACGTCTTATTGGTAAAATGTTCCAGCCTAGCATTGCTCTTAGGTATAGAGGAGAAGGGGATAATGGATTAGAACACGCTCCTCTCCACTCGCACACCACCATTACCATAATTATCTTCACTAACACCATCAAATCACCATCACCTGTGTTAACATTGCCATTGACACTAACCATCATTATCACCATAACCTATTCTATTGCCATCATGGCCATTATCACCAGTATTACCACTATCACTACCATCACCCACACTATCATTACCATAACCACCACTACCATCAACAACGTGACTATTATCATGATGGCCACCACCCATACTATTACCACCATCGCCATCATCGTCTGATTATCACCATCATCACCACCATCAGCACCAGCATGCCGACTATGATCACCATCACCGTGAGGACCACCACTATCATCACCAAAAATGAAATAATCACTATGATTTTCATCACAATCTCTTTCACCAACATCACCATCAGGATAACCATCATCACCATCAATATCACCGCTACCATCAATATCAACATCATCACCATCACTAACATGATCACCACCACAATCATATAATCATTGTCATGATATTTCCCCCATGACCAACATCATTGTGATACATGGACTAACAGGAAAGCACTCTATAAGACAGTGGTTCTCCACCTTCCTAAGGCTGTCAGTCACCTTTTAATACAGTTCCTGACGTTGTGGTGGCCACCCCCCCCAAGCACGAAATTATTCCGATATTACTTCATAACTATAATTTTGCTGTTATGAATGGTAATGTAAATATCTGACATGCAGGATATATTACATGTGACCCCTGTAAGAGGGCCTTTCCACCCCCAAAAGGGATTGTGACCCTCAAGTTGAGAATCACTGACTAAGCCAAGTTCAGATACCTCTTCCACTCCAAATAAACGTATTTCCTAGCTATCTCCACCAGAAGAATTCCCAGCCTGCCTGGGGCGCTCAGCCTTCCCCAGATTCTCCTCCTTGGAGAGAAATAGAAAAGAGGAAAGAGAGTACCCTTAGGTTATTGACAAGGCCAAATAACGAACAATCTGCCAAGGGATTCTCATAACTCCCAGACTCACAGTAGGAATCAGAGACAACAAAGGAATGGGCCTTGACCCAAGGTCAACCTAGTAGCGAGTGGAGGCACTAGAACCCAGGAGTACAGTCAGATATCTACTTGGAGCGCTCCATGTGGTACCGGGTAGCCTGGGTAAGGAGGTAGGACCAGGCTGAGGACCATCTATAAAGACTAAGTGGGGAGGGCTCACCTTTTTGTCATCGTCCACCACTGCTGATCCAGACCGACAAGTCAATGTACACACTGCACTGCAACAATATCCATAGGTCTGTGTAAAAGCTGGCATGACCCCATGTAAAGACTTCAGCTCAGATACAGGGGATGTCTCAAAGGTCATGGCCCTCAGTCCAGCTCAGTGGGGTTGCAGCTGCTCTCTGATACCACTTGTTGGGGACCATCTGAGAAGGCAGGACTCAGGGTTGAATGGCCGGGGCCCAGTAAGGCATTGTGGGAATAACAGCTTCTAGGCATTCAGTTCCTACTGCTGGGGAACATGTTGGAAATATGGGAAGCAGATATAGGCAGCTCATGGAGAGACTGTGTCAGGCCCAGTGCACCATGCAGGCTCTTGCAGCACTGGCCAGGGTCTCTGAGTCAAGGTGTGTCTTTTATGAAGGTCATTCTGCCATTCCGAGCATAGAGACAGGTTAAGCGGCTCACACAGTTCACTGTGGGATATTGACTTGGCACACCCACAAGGTTGGTGGCTAGAGAAGACACACATATCCCTGAAAGGCAACTGGTCCTGAATAAGGACAACCAGGTGTTGGGGCATTTCCATGACATGTTACCGGGCATCTCCTGAACTGTGGAACAGTAAAGGTGTCACCTATTCTAGGTGCGGAAGTGTTCAAACACAGGCAGGCAAACAGAAATATGTGTCAAGATGCCTTAAAAGACTGTACGCCTGTCCTCTGTGTAGAGGTACACATGTACATAGTAAAATAACACATATACTTACATGTGCAGATGCCTGTACATATGTACACTAATACCTATGTATGCTTTAAATACTGAAAACAGAGTCTGGGCAACTGGCTCAGTCAGTAAAGAGCTTGCCACACACTTAAAGGAACCTCAATTTGGATCCCCAGCACCCACATAAAAAGCTGGGTGTGGCAATGGACACCTGTAATCTGTCCTGGGGAAGTGGAAACAGGCAGATTCCAGAGGCTTGCTAGCCTTCTCAGAAGATCTGCAAGCCTCAGGTCTCAGTGAAAGACATCTCTCAAAACACCTGGTAGAGGGTAATTGAAGAAGACAGCCAACATCAACCTCTGACCTCCGTGTTAATACTCACAAATGCACCTGCACATTTGTGCACACACACAAAAGCACATCTATACACATGCATACATACACACACACACACACACACAGAGGGAGTTAATTTGAGGACACATCTACAATGGAAGTAGTGTGTCTGTCTACTGAAGCTGCTTACAGGTAGGCTGGGCCTGTTTTGTCCCTCCCACTGGTGACATCATGTTTGGCATCACTGTTGCTTTGGGTTTCACATGGTACGTAGTGTGTGGGAGAAGCCCACTGTGACAAATAGTGGTGAGACCCAAAGGTCTCAGGAGGTGCCACCCCCCCCCAGCCCCCAGTCCATTCATTTTCTGCTTCTTCCTTTTCAGTGGAATCACATATACTGGTACAAATGGGGAGACAAAACAGGACCGCTACTCCCAAATAGGAAAAATCAAGTGGCAGAAAATAAGCCACAAGCAGAGGCCAGAAGAGCATGACGGCAGAAGGTCCCATCTGGATGGCAGCTGGTGGTCTGTATGCTGGGTCATGGTGTCTCTTTGCTCAGCTGCACAGTGGCTGGTGACTCACAAACTGATCATGGCACCTCCTCTCTCTCAAGTGGAAGCCTTAGGAGTTGTGGTGGTGTCTAAAAATAGGGTGACTGCCTCTTCTCAGGGGAGGCTGCTCCTTGGGTCTCTGAGGCAGAGGAAGGGATGCAATTCCATTCCCATGAAGCCCACAAGAGCCATATTAAAGAATGTTCCTGCCTTATGTATAGACAGCATCACGGGTGAGTGACCCTGCTGAGAGACAGAGAGAAAGCCAAGGCATCTCCGGTGGATATGGAAGTCCTACCAGGAGCTGCCTATGAGAATAGAACTTCCCTTTTATGTCTGCATGCCACCCCAAAACCAATGGGGTACATAGCCTCAACCCAAGTCTACTCAAAGGTCAAAGACACTGACTCCTCCCTTGCTGTGGATCTCATGAAAGCCCATGTCCAATCTGACCAATGTCTGCTGAGTGCCCAGGCTAGCCTGTCCACAATGCACGTCTACTGGCTTAGAATGCCTTCATGATCCTTGAGATAAGACAGGCAACAGATACTCTATCTCTGTGCCCTGTTCCTCACCCACATCTCCTCTGCATGCCAGAGAAGAGGAAGGTGGCTAGGACCAGAGGACCCCAGGACAGGGCTGGTGAGGAGAGATCAAAATAGACAAGAGAGTGGGATTACAACCTCCAAGGTGGCTCAGCCCCAAGGAATCAGGAGGTAAGCCCCAGAGCTGATCACCATGACAATACTTTAACCACATCCTGACCTTTGACCCATATAAGATTCCTGAAAGCAAGGTTCCAGGACCTTTAGGTGGGAGGATTAAAGTATTAAAGGGGGAGATCCAGAGAAGGTTCAGGGTTCCACACTTTGTTCTATCACCATTTGACTACTTGGCAGGTCTGAGTTCATCCTTTATAATACCTGTGTCTAGTTTTCCAGAAATTCAAATGTGGAGCCAGACAGAGCTATGGTTCCTAGCAAGCCAATCTAGAGATGGAGGTCAGAATTGAATTCACATCTGCAGCATGGTAGTGTGTGTACAGAGCTCTAGTCTTACCTGGCTTTGCTCTCCATGCTACAGGGAAATATGCCAGTGAGTGGCTTAATATCTGAAGAGTTGGCAGGTGTGAGAAACCCATGCCGGGAGTGTGGGAAGGTTGAGAGAGGAACCTGTCACCCATGGATCCCAACAGCTTAGGACATCCTGTTACCCTGAGTGACATATCACACAGTTGTCTGAGAACAAGGCCACTGCCAGGCTCCAGCATGGCCAGTCTCCCAGTGCCTGCATTCGGAGGGGCTGCGGTAAACTCCAGGCCTCCATGCTTTGACATCAGGGGTTTTAACACTGTTAGCACATCACCACCACTGGTCTCTTGAAACAGTAGGATGAGTCTCCCTCTCCATCAGCCAAGCCACAGTGCTCAGGTATTTGCCTATTGTTCTGATGGGTTTGTGTGGATGTTTTATGAATGAGACTAACATTCAAATTAGTCAACTCCACACAGGCAAGGCAGATGGTCCCTCCACAATGTGGGTGGGCCTCAGCCAGGCAGAACCAAGGCCAGACCCACTGAGCCAGAGGAGTCTGGCCAGCAGAGGCCTTCACTGGACTCAGGCCTGCTACCACCTGCCCCCACAGAGTTCCATGTGTACCCTGCACATCACGGGGCCAATCATCGACATAGTTCGTTCTCTCTCTCTCTCTCTCTCTCTCTCTCTCTCTCTCTCTCTCTCTCCAGAGAATCATGAATGATTCCTCATCCAAGGAAGGCCAGGACCTCCTACATCTGCTTCACTGCTGCCCTAGCCAAGTGATCCATCCTCAGTCTTTTAAGTCTTATATATCTGAACAGCCGAGATCCCTTTACCTGAGTGCTACCTGGGAGACCAATGCTGAGATGCTCTCCTATCTTCCCAGCCTCACCTCCTCCATGGCAGGCTCTAAACTCTCAGAGTGCGTAACTTGGCCTGCATACCCATACCTTGTTTGCAGCCAGTCTCTGGGAAGTTTCCCCACCCACAAAGGATTTCTGGAGGGGGGAGGAATGATGGGGACAGGGCAATAGTGTGAAACAAAGTAGAGAGGAACCATATATGGGGGCTATCCTTCACCCATCACCCATAAGTCAGTGGAGGAATGAGAGGCAACGTCTCAGAGAGGACACATGGAGCAAAGGGGAGTCTCAGGGTGGGGACCTGGGACACAGGAAACTCCTAGAATAAGGAATGACTCTGTAAAAAATGGTCATGGTGTCCACATTCAAAGAACATGCCTCATCAGGAGAATACCTTGATAGAACCACAGCTTTATGAGCTGTGAGTGGATATAGGCATATCAACCTTAACACATAAACCAATCCTTGCTCAAGGCAACTTGCCGAAGGGAAGCTGATGGGCAGCACAAAGGGGGGTTGCATGAGACTTAAGGAGCGTATGGGTCAACAAATGCCAACAAGGGACACCTATGGCCCCTCATCCTTCCTGTATCCCTGAGGAGGTCCATGGTCACTCTTCCTTCTGGTATCCCAAAGGCTCAGATCCCCAGTGTCAGGAGAGCCATAAGAAACAGAGGGACCTTGACATTTAGAACAGCATCTAATTCCCCTTGTCCCCTGCTCCATGATACAACTCCATCTATCTTACTCTCAAGAAAGCAACCTATTTTTAATTAAAAGAAAATTACTGGTAGAAGAGGCACTGTTCCTCCAGATGATCCCAGCTTTGAAACCCTCCCGCTCCCTCTCTTTAAACCTGTGAGATCCAGGCACAGCTTTCAGTGATGGTTCAAAGCTTTGGAACGCGCCTGTGTAACACGAAAGTTAAGATTTAAACAGTAATACCACTAATTCCCCTGTAACAGAGCTTAAACAGAGCCGAGCAAGAGATAATGAGTGTCCTGCTACAAATCACGCCCAAAGATGCATTATCATACATTATGATTTTTTTTTGCATAATCTCCCCACTTAATAAGGCTACAAGATCTCATGTACGAGAAGTTTTAATTTATTCAGCTTGTAACTCAACCGTATTTGAGAAACATCTCAGTTCTGAAAGGATTAGAGCGGAGTAATGTTAGCATGGCCCTGCGTAGGCACTAATTAAACTGCGTGTGGGGACCGCCACAGCTGGTGGGAACCAGCCTCTAGAGGTACCTGGTCCCTCACGGAACAGGTACGGAGCTTCACACAGAGCTGCTGTCTTATACTGATGTTTGTGGTTGCTATTTTTCCATTGCTTCAGTCTTCTCAATCCCTGACCAGTTTCTGCAGCACCTAAAGCCCTGTATAATTCCTGGGACACTGCAGCTATAGGCTCTGTCCAGATTAAGCTGGGTCCAGAAAGATGCTAGGTAAGACTCTCCCAGCTGCTAGGAGAGTGTGACAACATATCCAACACACAGGTTTACTTCTTCAGACCTCTCCAGCCCAGCTACTAGCAGACGTGTCTACTTCTAGACCACTCTAGGGGGTTCATGGGCTGGGATGACATTCATCCAGGGGATGGAGGGGAAAAGGTATAGAGTGCCACCGCTGATGTCACAGCCAAGGCAGAGGTGTCAGCGCTTCCCTGGTTCCTGGAGATGCACCACACTGAGAAGATGAAAAGAGCTTCCTACCACTTCAGCCTCCACTGGGTCCTGGGGGCTGTAGACCGTGAGTGAACAGGACAAAGGGGTAGTCATCTTCGGAATAACTCCAAAGTAAAACTCAGGGCTCCCAAGCCTCATGGGACTTGTGGAAATGCTGATTCCCAGAGTCACCCAATAGGGGCTGTGCTTACCAGTGTAGGCCAGTAACAAAAGTATTATAGAGAACTTCAGATGATACAGCCCACTAGAGTGTTCATGAGGGAGGGGAATCATAAGGGCTGCACAGGGCAGATGTAAGGCAAATGTGGAGAGGGGCATGCTCCACTCCACCTGTGAACTGTCTCCCAGGTCTCGGACAAGACAGAATATAGGAGCATGACAGCCATAGCTCTGCATTGAGGATTCCATCCACAAACCCATCCTCACATTGATCCATCCACCCACTCACCCTTTCACCTATCAACCTGTCTTTGTCAGGGTTTCTATTCCTGCACAAACATCATAACCAAGAAGCAAATTGTGGAGGAAAGGGTTTATTCAGCTTACACCTTCACACAGCTGTTCATCATCAAAGTAAGAAAGGACTGGAACTCAAGCAGGTCAGGAAGCAGGAGCTGATGCAGAAGCCATGGAGGGATGTTTCTTACTGGCTTGCTTCCCCTGGCTTGCTCAGCCTGCTCTCTTGTAGAACCCAAGACTACCAGCCCAGAGAGGGTATTGCCCACAAGGGGCCCTTCCCCCTTGATCACTAATTGAGAAAATGCCCCACAGCTGGATCTCGTGGAGGCACTTCCCCAACTGAAGCTCCTTTCTCTGTGATAACTCCAGCCTGGGTCAAGTTGACACAGTATACCTATCCACCTACTCACTTATCCACTTACCCACCCATTCACTCATTTTACATACACCCAACAAAACATCGTATCCAACCATTCATCCACCTACCCACCACCCATTCATTCATTCATTCATCCACCCATCCATCCACCATCCATGCACCATTCTATTTATCCACTCATCCATTTATCCACTACCCACTTACTTATCCATTCATCTCATCACCCACTCATCCATTCATCCATCTATCTACCCACCTGCCATCCATCCATCAATCTATCCATCCATCCACTCATCCATCCATCCATCCATCCATCCACTCACCCACCTATCCATTCATCCATCCATCCATCCATCCATCCACCCACCCACCCACCCACCTATCTATCCACCTATCCATCCATCTATCCATTCATCTATCCATCCATTCATCCATCCATCCATCCATCCATCCATCCATCCATCCATCCATCCATTCATCTATCCATCCATCCATCCATCCATTCATTGGTCCATTTATCCACTCATCCATTTATACATCCACCACCCACTTATTCATCCATTCAACTCACCATCTACTTTCCATTCATCCAACTAAGCACTTGCCCATCCTTTTGTCATCCCAAGGCAGATAATGGAGAAGCAAAGACTATCAAGTTCCAACATCTTCACAGCTATCCATCCTACCACCCTCTGCAGATGTCTCTGGATACTACACAAAGGCTGCAGTGTGGGCTAGTTGCAGGTACAGGACAGCTGATCAAGCAGGAGAGCTGACTATGCAGGGGCACCAGCTTTGGTGTGTGTGTGTGTGTGTGTGTGTGTGTGTGTGTGTGTGTGTGTGTGTCTGGGGGAGGTGGTGGGAGTCCACCTTCACATGACAACCAATCCTTAGCAGAACAACAACTGCCAGCTAGGAATCAGGGTCCTGAAAACTCTCCTCCATGGACACAGCCTCCAAAGGCATGTGTACATACATGGAATCACCTATGTGCCAGTTTACATGTGTGCACTTAATGCTAGTAACATATCAAGGATATTCCCTATATGGATGTAGCCCAAGGCCCCTCTTGTCCTCAACTCTCACACTAATTTCTTTGATAAAACAGATACCAAAGGCAAGGCAGGGTCTGTTGGACAATTAATTCCTGGTCTACAGACTAGGATGGATCAGTTCTGTACAGATCTTTGATCCCAAGCACTACCCCAGCATAGGAGCATTTACATTTCTCTATAGGCAGAAAGAGCACAGCTCAGAGGCCTGGCACCATGCAGGGGGGCTTTTGTTTTCTATTATTTTCAACTGGCCTCTCAGGAAACAATAGCCATTAAAAAGAAGACTTGGATAGACTTGAAAAATAATACCACAATCAACAAGAGTAGTAGCCAGTAAGGGCCAGGAACAGAAAATGTTAAAGAGACCCTTAGACAACAATGGTCCATTATGATATTCATGTGCAGGGGAGTCAATAGAACTGATGCAAGCAGTTAAAATATGTGTGTGAGTCTGTGTGTGCGCTCAAGTGTGTGTGTGTGTGTGTGTGTGTGTGTGTGTGTGTGTGTGTGTGTGTTGGTAATGGTGGTGGTGACCGTAGCAGCAGCAAGTTCCAAAACCAACCAGAGTGTTAGACAGCATGGGCTAGATGTTATGAAATGCAGGCACTGTCCACTGGGCAAACACCACTGTCTACATGACCTAATGGCTACACATAGTCATTCTGAAAGTCTCAGCCAATGCAATAAGCCAGGAAAAGGAAATAACATTTCAGGAGCACTTTACTTCACCTGACAAAAACTAAGGGTCACAGGATTCCAGGACACAGCTGGGCAGGATCCCAAACAGGCAACCAGGGTTCTTCACCAGTTCACTACTCAGCACAGGCAGAAGAAAGTGCCCAACAGGGGCTAGAACCCAAAGGCACAGCTTTAACTAACTAGTACCAATAATCACTCGAAGTACTGGTGTGCCGGGTGAGATGACTATCTCTGAAACAACATCCACCAGACTCCGGCCTAATCCAGCCACCTTCTGTCACCATCACATGGGGCCCCAACACCTCAGCCCAAACAGCTCACCTACATCAGTCATTTCCTCCTTATATCCCCTGACACCATCAACTTAGGTACCTTTATGACCTGGGCAAACTACTCTATGCCCTGTTGTCATCTGTGAAATGAGCAGTTTTGGACCATAACCACCATCCTTCAGTCTGTACCCTTTATTCAATATCCTAGGATAATCAAGTCCAAAGCCCTACCTTATATACTACAGGGCCACCAGTGATGCAAATCAGATCCCCAGACTGCAATCTAGCAAGGAGACCAGTCAGGGAGAGGGTGACAGACAGTGTCCATACAACATCGGTGTGGACATACCCAGGCATCCACTGCATTGGCGCTACTTGTCATTTCTATCTACATTTTATAGGGACACCATAATTCCCACAGCTACAGGTGGAGCTACCCTCTTGTAAACTATCCCCTCCACTCTAGTCAGCTTTGAGGACTTTCAGGTCCAGTACCCAGCAGTAAATATCCCAATGGATAGCATACTCCATTGCCTGTGTCTCCTGATAACAGTTCGAGATAACACTACTAGCAGAGTCCTCGTTGAGAGATGTTCTTTACAACTAGTCTTCCACCACTCTGCAAACCCTGGAGGTCAAATATAGTCAAAAGTGATAGACTTTTAACTGACAACTTAAAACAATCTAAAATTACCTGGAGGGAAAAAGGGCCTTTGTGACTGATTGTCTTAAAGATATTAATTGGTGCATCAAGACCCATCCACTGTGGGTGGCACTATTCCCTAGGCTTGATGATCTTGGACTGTGTAAGTGTAGTGGGGGTGCTGAACACAAGCATGCATACATTCATTCTCTGATGACTTTGAGTGTAATGGACTGTAACTTGGAACTGGGGGGGGGGCTAAATAAACTTCTTTTCTTCCCTTAAATTGCTTTTGAAGAGTATTTTATCACTGCAACAGGAAGGCAACTAGGAGATGCAGAAGGGAGGAATGAGGGTCCATGACTAGGATGGGTAGATCAGGGTGGGGTTCAGAACCCTAGGTACTACCCACTACTTCCAGAGCCCTGGTGGATGGCAGTAATCACTCTGAACATCCGCCATGGACTGCAGGAGCCACCGCCTCCTTCCTCACTCGCAGACCTTCCTGAGAGGATGGGAAATAACTCACACACAACCAAGTGCTTTGTTCTCACTGCCAGGCCGCCGGCTTAATGGAAAAGAGGACTATCTCACTTTCAATTAATGAGAATTAATGAATGAGGAATAAATCACAAATAAAGAGAATAAGCATTAGGAACACTTTTTAATAACATACCAAGTAAGCCCTAAATTGGACACAGTCTCGTCCAAATGGAATCAGAAATGCCTGTGGGGAAGCCGGATACAAATGTCAGGCTGCTTTCTTTTGCAATTTGATTTGAAAAATAAAAAGAAAACAAGAAATGCAAAAACAAGCTTCCAAAATGGATAGTGGCTCCCCAGCCCCCCAGTTACCCAGCTCTCATAGGCACTGTCCTGTGCCCATGCATAGCATAGTCAGTCAATTCAGGAGGCCCAGAGTGCACAGAAATGGCCTAGTCAATGACTAGAGAGTGGCAGAAGACCCAAGGGCAAGATTCAGACTTAGAGGACATTAGGGCCAAACAGGCATGTGCAGGTTGAAGTCCCCACCTGGCCTCATATGACAGCCTTGACTCTCTCATGTTGAAAAGTGGCCACATATGTTCCTGGGACTGTAGAACAGATAGATGGAGGCCAGAGCAGCAAGCACGATTTTTCCATATTCCCACAGGATGATGCACTGAAGAGTGGCCCTAATGAAAAGTGGCCCTGATGTCCACTGAACCCTGGCATCCAGCACTATTTATAATACAGTATAGCATCTAGAGATGAGACCAATATAGATGGAGTGGACCTTTAGAGCCATAACTGGTGCTTTCTGTGGAAATCAAGATCAGAGATTGTAGCAATGCAGCATGAGCTAGGAAGAGGTGTGGCTGCTGGCAGCCGACAGAAGCCAGGAAAGAGCCTACAACAGCTTTGCACTGGATCCCCTAGAAGGGTCCTCTCTGCTGACACTTCAATTTCAGACATCTGCCCTCTAACCTGCAAGAGAGTAAACTAGTCTTTAAAGCTGCCTAGTTTGGGGTCACTTGTCACCACAGTCCCAGGGCATGGCCATGTTTTTATATCCAAAGTTTCTTGTAGAATCCTTATTCATCAGTCTCCCCTGGTATGGTATCTTTGACATCAGTTCTCCTTGCAAGCTTGCTATGGCTGGAGCAAACTTCCTCATGCCATGGTCCATGTTGGCCACTACATACCTATCCAATCCAGAACTTTCCAGTATCCCTACAGCTGAAGACCTGCTGCCTACCACATGAAACCATGGTTCCTCTGTTCTGTCCTCCTTGGCTCAACCCATTCTGAGCACAGGCATTTAGCAGGTGCCGAATGAACACATTCTTCCAAATGTCCCACCCTGTGACCAGGGACTTCAGCATGTCCACGCATCACTTTACTATGAAAAAGACACTTTCCATCACCCTGTAAATAGAGCCAGCGCCATTCCATAAATAGAAGGCAGCCATAAAAGCAAACTCATGCCATTAAGATGAAAAATGCCATCCGCATCCCGTGTAAAACCCTCTTGCAGGCCAACAACAGCATGTGCCCTTCATCTGAGAGGAGGCTGAATTTGTGTGTGGAGGGATGTTAGGATTTCTCTGGATTTCCCATCTCAACCCAACTTGACGGGAACACCAGCTTCTGTCTGAAGCCCCAACTCAAGAGGACAATCCCATGGGATCCCATCTCCCTATCAGGAAGTCACACTGTCACCTTCATGAAGACAAAGCATCTGCCCCTCCCCCAGGACTTCCAGCAGGTGTGGAAGAGGAGATGAATCAGGTCCTGACCGGACCCAGGAGCCATCTGCCCAGAGCATGCATATGAACACACACAGAATACAGAATATACCACATACGTACACATATTACACATACATACACACCATATACATACACTACACACATACACACAAATGCACACATGCATGCTCATTCATACAACACACACATACCACACATCATGCATACACATACACTCATACATATGCATACCTGCGCCCCTCACCAAACATTCACAACATACCCCACACACACATACACACCACCACCACTATCACCACCACCACCACACAGATACACACACAATACATATACTATACACATACCATACACACACTCACACACCACACCCCCTTACCACATATACACACATCACAATCCCCCCCACAGACCACACACACATACACCACAGATGGTATACACACATACATGCAAACACACCACACACATACCACACACACACACACACACCCATATACACTCCAAATATACACACAGACCACACATACTACACCCACACATCACATACACACATTCCACATACACCACATACTCATCCCATAAATACACATCAACCATACACACACACACACACACACACACTCTATACACAAAGGGGTAGGCTCAAACTCCAGGCTCTTAGGATCCCTCCATTATTTGTGTATGCTGCCACTGTTTCTAGCCCACAATTTCCCATGAACTCATTGAGTAAAACTAACATTTTTGCCTTGGACAACTAAGTCCTGATGTGAGATCAAGGTGTAGGCTGAGACATGTTCCCCCATAGGCTATAGGGAGGGTGTGCTCTGCAGCATGTCCCCAGACGCCACTTCCAGTTTCCCATGTCACTTACAACACCTGGTGTTATGTGCATTTGGTGCTGTGTGTGTGTGTGTGTGTGTGTGTGTATAAGGTGGGGAGCATGTCTCTTCTATGCAAGAGCTTTTTCTTGGATTTCAGACACATCGAAAGCATCCCCAAATCATATCTGTGAAGAGCTTTAGCCTGAAAAAGGAACACTGAGTTTCTGGGTTCACCCGTTTGGGGACCAACCAATCAATGACCCCTCAAAGCATCCAGTTCTCAGAGTGCATGGATTTCATTCCTGCACCATCCTTCCACATGGATCCCAGGGTACCCTGACCAGTCACCCTCACTGCACTGCCTCCCCCCCAGCACACCCCCCCTGAGCCTGCATCCAGTAAGCGCTCGCTACTTGCACACTAAAAGGAATCTGCCATGTCTGTTAAGGTTGTCCCCACGGCAACAGGCAGAAGAACAAGAAGCTGTCACTGTGCGGGTGTTCCCTAGGGACAGGAGGTCTGAAGATGCATTCTGTGTCTCTGTAAAAGCTGGGGTTATTTATAAGGAGGGCTCAGGCTCTATCAGCAAAGCGAATCGGAGGGCCTGCTTCTCTGCCTTTGGGCTCCTCAGAAGGGAGGGATATGGCTAATAAAACCCGCCTTCTCCAAGGCAGAAGCTGGCTTTGGAAAGTGTATATTTTAAAGGCTGCATGACCTCTTCTAAATATACCCAGAAGGATCACATGGGCCCAGGAGGCTCCACACAGGACAACCCTGGAGGAGCACTAGTCTGCCTACGGCTCCTGAAGCTTCTGGGTCTTATCCTAGAGAAGCAGTTCTCAATGTGTTGGTCATGACCCCTTTGGAGGATGCATATCAGATATCTTGCATATCAGATATGTATATTACAATTCATAACAGTAGCAAAATTACATGTATATATATGTGTGTACATATAGATATGTAATAATAGATATGTATATTATAATTCATAACAGTAGCAAAATTCAGTTATGAAGCTATAATGAAAAGTTTTATGGTTGGGGGTTACCACAACATGAGGCACTATATTAAGGAGTCACAGCATTAGTAAGGTTGCGAACCACTGTCCTAGGCCATAGCTTGTTTTCCCAAGTGCAAAACTTCTAGATGTACCAGGCCCTGTGCTGCCTAACACGAGACAAGGACACACAGAGAAACAGCCAGGGGCTGTCCTTGATGTCAGAGCCAGGGACCTTTAACTAGAAGCCACCCTCAGCACCAGAGGTCAATCTGCAGCAGTCCACAATAACTCAGTTTGAAGCTGACCTCGGAGATGGTCAAGGAGTCAGATTGTAGGTGGTCTCTTATCCTCTTGAAACCACCAACGAACCTGTGTCTTGAAGGCACACCCCAGCCATACAGGTAACCTTCCAGGGCATACAACTGTGGTCTTCCTCACTGGAAGCAGGTCTAGAAAGGATCCTGGAATGGTTACCTGGTCCTTGCGTGGCTTTCAAGTTCATACCTCTGGAGCTGTAGCCAAGATTCTGTGGCTCTGTCCTTGAGTTTCTTCAAGGACAGTCTTGAAACAGTCACTCTTCTTGAAGGTGGGTTGAGGATTAAATGAGGTGACAGCTAAGAGCGGTCACTTTGGTCACCTGCTGGGCACATGTGCATGCTCAGCACCCCAGATCTATGCCTTGACTCTCTGTCACTGCAGAGATGACCCCATCCTTACTTCAAGGTAAATGCTGACCCTGCAGCCAACTAATTTCCACAATGAGATCCTGTATCCCTCTGGGGTTCCCAGTGAGTAGAGAGAGCTAGCTTAGGGAGACCCCCCAGTAGTCTAGTCTATCAGCCTCCCTCCTGGAGTCAAACAACTGTGAAAGGGGTGGGACCTGAGGCCTCCTTACAACCCATAAAAGGCTCTGCTAGGAAGCAGGGTCCACATTTGAGCAACTCAAGGGGTCAGGAAGCAGGCGGGCTACAACCTACTCTGTATATCCTGGCTCCAGAGAACCATAAATCCCGGATCAGTCTATAAAAGCACAAATATGACAAGAGTGGACCTGGGTCTGAGGGCATCCCAGAAGCAGGACTGCCATCTGACTATCCAGAGATGCCCCACAAAGCAGGGGACCAGTTACCTCTGTGGCCACTCTGGTTGACACCATTCACTCCAGGCCCTTCAGGGATTTGGAGTCCCCAATGCTCAGCTTAAGTCAACAGGAGCCACTGTCCCGAGGCCTAAGGTGGTAGCTCTCCAATACGTTGAGCCCACACCCACATGGCCCACCCCAGTTGTCCCTGCTGCTTAGGATCTTGTTTTGGTTAACGTGGTCAGCAAGACAATTTTCCCTTCTGCACCCGAGCCCAGGGGCTTTATGAGAAAACAGGGCCTATTGGGTCCTCTGTCCACACAGAAGGCATATGACAGACAGGTGCAGGCTCGATGTACGTTCCTGGAATAGCCAACTGGCAGCTCTCAGAGCCAGGCCATGGCTGGAACCATTCAGACTTTCAACAGAATGTGCTGAACCAGACCGGGGGTGGGGTGGGTGCTCCCTGTCAACACAGGCTATTCCCTGACAAACTCAGCTTCTACATTCACAGAAGAATTGCACACAACCAAGAAACAACATACGAGGCAAGATAAGCAACTATAGGGCAAGCACATACTCACGGCCTAAGACACTGCTAGTCTTACAGTGGGTTTCTATTGTTGTGATCAAATGTCATGACCATAAAACAATTTGGGGAGGGAAAGGGTTTATCTCATCTTATAATACCTAGGTCACATCCTATCACTATGGGACACCAGAGCAGGAAAGCAGAGACAAAGACTGAAGCAGAGGCCATGGAGGAATGCTGCTTCCTAGCTTGCTCAGCCTACTTTCTTATAGCATCTAGGACCACCAGCCCCAGGGTGCCACTACTCACAGTGTGCGGGGCCTCCCATATCAATCATCAATCAAGAAGCTATACCACAGGCTTGCCCGCAGGCCAATCTGGTACAGAGAGGGGAGGGGGAGGGAGCAGCGTATTTTCTCAACTAAAGTTCCCTCTTTCAAAAATAACTCTAGCTTGTGTCATGTTAACATGAAACCAGCCATCATCGTAGGCCCCTTGTCAGCTTGACACACAAATGTCACCGTTAAAACGTAACCATCCCCAACATCCCACATTAATATTACTATCATCGTGCAAAACATTCCAACTTTTACAAGTCTGAGAATCTTTAAAAATTGAAACACTTTAATAAGAGTTCAGTCTCACTGAAATGCCCAGTCTCTTCCAAAGTTGAAAGTTTCTCTAAAATATCTACATTTTCCCCTAAAATTCTAAAATCTTGTTACTGGGGGCTTCTGTAAGAACAGCTATAAATGACTTACAGCCAGGGCACAGTCACAATCAAATTAAAGCAAAACCAATGTCCAACGGTATAAAAGGGGTAGGGTGAGACATCTTCTGGGCCACATCCCCAATTCTGTCTTGCACAACCTATGTAGCTTTTCTCCTAGGTCCAGGGCAGCTCCACTCCACGGCTGCTGTTGTCCTTGGCTGTCACCCTATGGTACTGGCATGTCCAAAATGCTGGAGGCTCTGCAACTGGGATACACTGTCATCAGCAGCAATTCCATCCTGGTCTCTCTTCAGGAACTCACCCTTACACATGGTACCCAGCCTCAACTTCTTTACATGACCCTGTTAATGCTGGGGCTTCCACTGCAATTACTAACAGCCTGTCCTGGCCACTCACGATGTGTGACTCTAGAGAACCCTGACTAAAACGAAGCCTCCGCTTGAGCTCTCCATGACCTCTTCAAAACCAGCTCCACCTGGGAGACCCTTACATGGCAGACTTTGGAGGTCAACGTGAGGTCTGACTTTGACCACTTCAGGGCCACTGTGTGCTGCTGGACTCTGAAGAACAGACTTTCCAGAAGGCTCTGCCTCAATGATGCTGGTCTCTTCTTAGTCATGAACTAATTTTCCAGCCCCAGATGAACAGAACCACAAATACTTAGTTCAAAATATCACACAAATGGCCCTGGTAGAGCCTCTGTTTCCCTAAGAAACTTTAGGAGGCAGGCCTCCATCATCTGAACTGTTCTCAGCATTTTCTTCCAAGTTCCTACAACTTCTCATCAAGCGCTGAGAACCCAATGAGTTTTCTCGGCTGAAGTTCAAATATCCTCCCACAGATCTCCCCAAAAGATGGTTGAGTCCATCATAAGCAATACCCTAATCCTGGAACCAATTTCCATCTAAGTTATGATTTTTATGGCTATGATAAAACACCATGTCCATAAGCAACTTGTGAAAGAAAGAGTTTATTTCATCTTACAACAATAAGATCGCAGTCCATCATTGAGCGAAGTCAGAGCAGGATCTCAAGGTAGGAACCTAGAGGCAGGAGCTGATACAGAGGCTATAGGAGAGCTGCTTTCAGGCTTGGCCCTAATGGCTTGTTCAGTCTGCTTTTTTATCACAAAGGACCAGCAGCCCAGGAATAGTACTGACTACAGTGAGCTAGGCTCTCCCATATTAATCACCAATCAAGAAGATGCATTACAGGATTGCCCACAGGCCAATCTAGTAGGAGCATTTTCTCAACCGAGGTTCCCTCTTCTCAAATGACTCTAACTTATACAGAGTTGGCATAAAACTAGCAGCACATGGCTGGTGCATCACCCCAGAGTTCTGCCTGGAGTCATCCTCATATGGGTGAACTGGGATAGTTTCAAAGTTCTGTTCTGTTATCCAAGCTAGACCCAGGTCTGCATGTGTCCTGTCCTTGGGAACAAAAAACAGATCAGCAGAGAGCTGAAAGTGGCCGGGAGTGTCCCTGCTCCAAGGTCTCTTTCATCTTTCCAGTCACAAAAACTCCAAGGTCTCCTTTATCCTTCCGGTCACACTAAGTGTCACATGCATAGAGTAGCCAGCCTGATCTCACTCAGTGGGTAACTTTCTCCAAAAGATGAGGACCTTGGAGCCTGTCTGTGGCAGTGAACCCAGATGCCTATGAGATGAGGGGTGGGGATGTGTATGGTGAGTCTAGCTTCCACTTCCTGCCATGCTGTTTCAATGAAGTGCCTATTTGTTGAAGAATAGGCCTAAGATCACTTGGGTATTGTGAAGGTTGCCAGCTGTGTACAGTGGAGTCTAGGCCGGGCTTCAAGAACGCATCCAACGGGGCTAGGGCCAGCAACTAGGAGTTGAGCAGGATTCAGGCACCATCCATAGAAGCCAGGCCTTCCTGAGAGACGCCACTTCCTCTAGACTGCCAATATTTGCCTGTCCTTTTCTGTAGAAGGTGACAGTGTCTCAGCGTTTGTCAGCTCCAGGGAGGCACAGTGAGATTGCAGACAGGGCCTAACCTCGAGTTGAGCACACACTCCATTCCAGCTGGGGGGTAGGGAAACTACAGGGCAGATGCTGCCCAGGACAAGTGGCTGAACCACCCCTCCCCCACTGCCTATCCACAGTGCATGACCTTGGTAGCACTCCCCACACAGATGTGGCCCTTACTGTTCTCTTGACTCTTAGTAATCAGGATACCAGCCTCCTGGAAAATGTCTTCACCCAACTCACTGAGTGCACTCCTGGATGAACCCTCCGTGAGAGCTGAAGTAACAGGGCGTCCTCATCTGGCCAGTGCTGACATCTGTTCTAGTTCTTTTGTGTGCCTTAGACCCCAGGTTTGGCCCCAGTCCTGAAGTGGACCAGTGTGAAAGTGAAGCTGTGTGACCACTCCCAGCCACCCAACCCCTCATACTGACCTATGTTTCACTTTCTTCATAGGAAGCTCCTCTCTTAGATAAGACTGTGGAGGCCTATCAATCTTACAGGACCTTCCTCCCCTTACCACCACCAGCACCACCAGTACCACCAGTACCATCAGCACTACCACCACCACCAAAACAGGGAGGTCACAAGACACAGCCGGGCAATCACAGAGCTAAGAGGACACAGAGTCAAGGTCAAGCCTTCCCATAAACTCTCTAACATTCACCCAACTTGGTGAAAGCAGGAGCGAAAGGGCCCCAGGCAGAGCAGTGGGACCAGGACCACTGTGTCATGGTTACTCAATGATGTGCTGAGGCCCTGCTGCTCTAAACAGGCCATGAGCTAGCTATTCCACTTCATACCCTGTCTGTCTGCCATGCTGCTGCCAAGAGGCCATGGGTTTGTCTTCTTTCGTTGACTTCCTTGCCTTAGCCTCAGAAACCCAAAGCCTGCCCTTAGTTCACTAGGCCACACCTCTTTCTTCATCTGTGAAAATGCACTGTCTTCCCTTCCTCTGGACACTCCCTGCCCTCTGTGGTATTCAGAATGCTCTGGGAAGGCCTGGCTCCTAGGTACCAGACACAGAATGGGCAACAAAAGCAGAGAACAGGCCTGAGCTGGACCCAGCCTCTACTGTTCTTGTTGCAGATGAGAAGACTGTGGAGGTAGGGTGCATGGTGTCTGCAAGTGTGATGTGTTTTGTGTGGATATATACATGTATGTATGTTGGGGAGGGGCATACATTTATGCGTGGGATGTGTGTGCACTGTGTGTTTGTAGGTGTGGTGTAGGTTTGTGTGGGATATATGTGTGGTATGTGTTTTTACGTGCAACATGCTTGTGTATGGCATGTATGTGGGGGGTATATGTTGTGTTGGTTGAGAATGGAATATGGTATGTATCTGGGAAATAATGTGGTATGGTAGTATGTGTGACACATGGAATGTATGTGCTGTACATAGATGTATCTATAGTGGATAATTTTTATGTGTTCTGTCTGTAGGAAGTGTGTACAGATATTGTTTGCATAGTATCTGTGTGATAAAATGTGAAGTATGCACACATGTTTGTAGTGTACATGAACAACATATATAGTATATGTATGTATTCAGTGTGATATGTTTATGTATTTTGTATGTTATACATGTATTAATGTGTATGATATATACATGTGATATGCATAAATAGTGTGTTTGGTGTTTATGTGTTGTGCTTATAGGTATACACTGTATGTATATATTCTATGTATGTGGTTTATATGTGTGGCAAGTGTGTCTCTGTGGTATGGGGGTATTAGAAGTATATAAGGTGTTAATATATTGTGTGTTTATGTGGGATATATATGCATTACATGTTAATATATTATGCACACACATGAGCTACATGTGCATGAGGTATTAATAAGCCACAAATATATGGGGGTATGTGTAATGAGGTGTCAATGTACATGTTGGCTGCATGTAATATGGTATACATTTATTTATATGTGCTGTGCTTATTTGGTCTACAGTGTATATGTGGGTGTGGTATGTATTTATATGTAGTATACTTGTACATCATGAATACACTTGTTGTGTATGGGTAAAGTGACTGCATGTAGTGTTAATATGGGAGCTACATGTATATGTCTTGTATGTGTATGTGATGTGATTGTATAGAATATGTGTATATGGAATGTATTTATGTGGTATATGTGATGTGTTATGTATATCTGTTGCGTGTACCTGGTTTGGACAATGAGGTGTGTGCAATGCCTGTGCATACTCAAGAGCTACAGTGCCATGCCTCATGGACAAGGGTGAGTAAAGCTACAGATGATGTCCAAGTGAAAGGAAAAGAGAAGCCTTGTGGGGAGAGGTTGTAACACGGGCAGGATAGGGACTGCGGATGGAGGAAAGAGACCAGAAGAGGCAAAACCCACTTAGTAAAGAAAATGTGTGCTGGCATCCATGTGCCACGGGCAGACTTGCAGTCCTATGAGTCACAGTGAGGATTTCATGCATGCTCGGGCCACAGGAGGCTATAGGCATTCACACAACACCCATTGATCCACTCGTATAGAAACAAGGAGAGGGAGCAGCCCCCACCACCACCCTCATTACACAGCTGTATTTTTAATCAAGTTCATAATACACGCTCATGAATTTATATGCTTATGCAAATTACATACGATATAAACATCTCGGTATTTAATTAATGTATAATCATATTCGTGAACACAAACACCTTACTTATAAAAAGGTCAGCAGTGGACATCCTAAGGCTGCCCCTTCTGACACCCTGTATATTAACAAATATTAATACCACCTATCTGCACATTCTACGTACTCCCTGGGCTGAGCAAGCAGTCAATTGGCCAGAATCAAGGACTGAGCCTGGCTTTCAAATACCGAGTTTAGGTCAAAACAAGATAGAAGACTGAGTTTCCCAAGATGCACAGGGAAGACCGGCTGTGTAACTGTGCAGCTGTCCTCAAGTGGACAGTCTGTTTAGACACCCTAGCACAGCCCATCCCTACTGCTACCTGTCTCTCAAGGGTCTTCCCTCTGGCTCTGTGCTGGAGAGCTGGAAAATTGCGGCTTCTGGCAAGCCACGGTGAGCCAGTGTGCAGTCACTTCCATCACCAACCCCTTCATGTTTTAACTTTTACAGTTGTCAGACATTCAGCAGATGAGAATCCTATTATGGTGAATGTGGGTTTTATTTAGATTCTGTGTCACACAGGAAGTGATAGTAAATGATGATAAAGTAGCTGGTTATTTCGATGCTTTTCCAATCCCATCCCTCTCTAGCAAGCTGTTCGCTTCCTTACCTGGTCTCTCAGTAAAGTCTACAGAAAAGCTAGGGAGAAGCAGACATTGGGCACGGGGAAGGCACATGCCCTGCCTTCTCACATACTTCATGGAGCTCTGCATCCTGATAACGACGGAGAAGACAGCACTGGGGAGTCCTGATCCCCATGGGCAGAGCTGGGACCCTCTATATGCAACCCCGAGTCATGTTGGAGAGGGTGTGAAATCCAGACTGGCTCAGGGAACTTAAGAGGACACAGGTCTGCAAAAAACCCTTTCCTTAAATGCCTAGGTTCCAGCCCCTCAGTGCATCAGGGGATCTAAGCTGGAGCCAAGCATGGCTCAGCCTCTACCAAGAACAGCCAGGCTCTTCTCAACAGCCTCAGGCTCCTACCCAACCCCTGTGGGCTCCACCTGTCCCCACCCACTGCCATAGCCTGTCCAGGGAAACAGGACTTATATTGGGAATGATATACTTTTTAAACTCAATAATTTTGTTAAAAAACTTATTATTTTTATTATATTAATATTTTTGCCTGAATCTATGTCTGTTTGCCATGTGATGTGTGTCTGGTCCCCATGGAGGTGAGAGGAGGGCATCAGATCCTCTGGAAGTGAGTTACAGGTGTTAGGATCTCAGCAAAAACAGTCAGTGCAGAGCCATCTCTCCGGCCTCATCAAGTATTTTTTTTTTAAATAATAATTTCTTAGGACCAGTAACTGGTATGTTGTTCAAGTCCTTTGTTTGTTTTTGTTTGTTTTGCTTTTATGTTTTTATTTTATTTTATGATAGGATTTCTCTGTGTAAAACAGTCCTGGATGTCCTAGAATACGCTCTGTAGATCAGGCTGGCCTCAAACTCACAGACGCCTGCCTGCCTCTGCCTCCTGAGTACTGGGATTGAAGGTGTGTGCCACCATGCCTGGCTCTCTGTCCATTTTTTTTGTTTGTTTTTGTTTTTTTTTCAAAAGATGGCCTACAACTAAGAAGATAGGGAAATTGGTATAGTGCTTGCCAGTGGGTTGAGAGCCTGACTTGGATCCACAGAAACCATGAAATAAATTAACAAACAAACAAATAAACCTATTTAAAAACTGGGCTTGAAACTATAGCCTGAAGGGGAAGGCAGGTAGGGCCCTGGGGCTCACTGGTCAGTCAGTCTAGCTTGTCAGTGAGTTCCAAAGCAGAGAGAGACCCTGTCTTAGGGGGTTGCAGGGGTATGGCATCTAATGAAAGACATCCAAGGTTGACCTCTGGCTTCTACATATACAGGCACAACCTCTACAGACACACGAGCATATACACACATGCAAACACACACAAAAACTACTAAAAGTAAAAATAAATAAATTGACCAATGTCAGAGATATACAAGTGTCCTGGGATTGGGTAGGTCTTGAATGAATGCTGTTACTTAGTGAATTCTACTGAGATACAACCTAGTACCCCTGCATGCCTTCCCAGGGTTAAGCGTGTCCCTTTCAGTGTGACCACACAGGCTCACAGAATACACTTGACTTCTGAAGTAGTGAGCTAACTAAATAAATTAAAGTTGAATCCTATTTGCTCAATCAACAGTCAGCTCAGGGAGCAGCTGAGGAAGATAAGGCTGGGTGAGGCCGAGTCTAAGTTCCTGGAGAATTAAGATGCTGGGACATTGTGCAGGGGGAGCCAGACACATGCACTCATCTCCCCCACAAGCGCTCAGTATTAACCCGAGAAAGAGGCTTTTTAACAGTGTGCTTGGCTCATGCAACACTCGCCTAGCCATCAATAGGATTTACAAGGACAGAAAGTTAAACCTCAAATCCACCCCTAATAGAGACACACAGGGAAGTCTCTGCCAGGCAAAAGGGTTGGTGGGTTAAATCTTGGTCCTGTCTCCTCTGGGCCCCACAGGTCAGAAATCCATGGACCCCACTATGGACAGCCAGGGCTGGGCTGCAAGTCTCACTGGATTGTTTTTGTTTTCTCACAGAGGTAAGTATCCAAACCAGACCTTGTCCTGCTGTGCCCTGGCTCAGGTGCTTGGAAGACTTCAAGAATGTTCATAATCCCAGCTGTTATCCTAACTCCATGTCCCAAATCCCACATAAATAAAAAAACTGTGGGCATAGCCTCCTGTTCCCTCCATCTTCCATCCTACACCCACTCTGCTTTGCTCCCATAAGGCAGGGCTCCTGACACATCACCCTTGTTCTGACCTGTCCTAGCTCAGAGAAACTGGAGTCCGTACAAACCCTGCACAAACAAGCAAGGCTGGTAATATCCCGGCAGGGTAGTTAGGGCACCGCACTGACGCCTGAACCCCGTGCTTTAGCTATGGTTACCTGCCCCCAGCCCTCTGGCTACCTCCACTGAGTAAGCATGGTGAGCAAGACCTGTTCTAACAGAACTGGACAAGCCCAGGCTGCAATTAGAACCACAATTCTCCTCTCTCTGGGTTCACAGCCCTATTCATCTTTGCAATTGCTTGCAAGACAGGCCAGCCAGAGTGGGATAGATTAGCCACGGGATAGCCTGTGTCTCCACACAAAAGAGAAAGTGTGGAAAAAATGCCTCCCTGGGTCCCCAATTTTTCACCCCTTGGGGAGAAAAACCAGATTCATGGAAATGGCTATTTATACAGCGTTTTCTCAATCCATCCCCAGGCACAACTGTCCAAGCTGCTTAGCTCCCTCTCTCCCACCAGATTCCAGTCTGAACCCAAGCCTCCAAGAAGGGCCCTGAGACTCCCTTGGGAGCCACCCTCTTTAGCCTCTCACCGCACACCCTAAGGCCTATCCTGAGGCTCCTGCTTCTAATACCAGAGACTGAAGAAGACAAACAAACACAAACAAACAAACAAGCAAGCAAACAAGTACAGGGTCCCCATCCCTGACCTTTTTGACAGATGGCAATAGCAAAGGGTACTGGGATCCAGGGTCCCAGAAGCAAACAAGTCAGAGAGGACAACAGGGCTCTCAAGCTCCCACAGGGAAGGCAAGGTAACCACTTGGGCTTTTCCTCAAGAGCAGCCTCCAAGACACTGCTTTCACGTCCTATGTCCCCATGGCCAGCACACCCTACCTCCTTGCCTTACCCTACCATCTGCCACAACACACATATGTCTATCCACACCAAACTTGCTTCCTGCAAATCCACCCTTAGGGGACATTCCCCTCCACTCCAGAACACAGGTGCCAAGGCATACTGCCTTTGTGACCTCACACCTGGCCACCAGGGACACAAGATCTTCCCTCTTGACCGAAGGACCAAATCTAATAGCTTAGAAGACTTTGGGACTGGTTTGTCCCCACCAGTCCCAGGTAGAAGGAACCCATCCGCTGGGTCGCATGTCTCCAAATGACCGACATCTCTTTGTGGTTACATATGACTGCTCACTACAACACAATAACTCAAGCAGGCTGGATGAACTCCAAGAAGCCCCAACACCTTAAGACCCATGTTTTTCCCTCAGGTGAATACCCCAGGGAACAAAGAAGCAATGGAAAGGGTAGAAAACATGTTCCCCAAACAAGGTCTCAAAGTATAAGGACCCCCCACGTCCTGGGGTCTGCGGCACACCATGTCACCATGTGGTCTTCTCCATGCCCCTCCCCAACACATACACACACACACACACACACACACACACACACACACACACACACACAACTGTCTAGCAGATGATACCAACTTGAGGACAGCCCTGGGGGTGGGGGTGGGGGCTGAAGGAAATGACTCATGTTTGCAGGAAAGAGTTATCTCAATAGCAGGGACCCCAGCCCATGGCAGAACCACCCACTCATGAAGTAGATCACCTAAGGTTGAGGGGAGATCGGCCTCCAACTCCAAGACAAGCCTGTAAGCTCCAGCTAAGCAGGCTTACCTGCCTACAGCAAAACCAGCTACTTTCTGCAAAGTAGCACCTGAAATCAAGGGAGAACAATCTAACAATGTGTAGCAGGCCAGAATACTCCCAGGATCCAGGTAGGTTCCAGCATCCAGGAGCTCACGAATTAGGCAGGGAAGCTATAGAATATTTCAAGCCTTTCATCCTTAGAAACCTGGAGCGAGTGAGAAGAGCTGTAGGAATCTGCACCCGTACTTTCCAAGGCTCAGTATTTCCCAATGACTTAGGGAAGGGCTAGGCAGTACAGGTATGGCCTGTGCAAGGGCACTAGCGACCACCTACACTGGGTACCCACCAGAACAGGCTGAGCCCAGCAACACCAAGACTAAAAGGGCAAGAAGTTTCCAACAGAGTGCCCACTATTTGCTGCCTACCAGTGCACACCAAGCAAGCCAATGGAAAGAATCCCAAAGGGCCGCTGTGACCACAGAATACAATGTGTACCACACAAGTCTTAACAAAGAGAACTGGATGGGACAATCCTGCAATCTAGAAGGGACCAGGAGGGCAAAGGAACCCAGAACGTGAGCGTTCTCATGTTGTAGGCATTTTGACGATGAAGAATTCTGTCCACCTAGCCTAAGTCTGGTGGGTACCCGATTCGATCTGTAAAGCAGCACAGGACTTGGGTGCAGTTTCCCCAGTCCTCACCCCTTGACAGTTTTTGCTTCCCCAGCCCCCAATCCATTCAGTCCTGGCCTGCTCAGCACTGGCTTCAGCCAGGCTACCAAAGTGGAGCGCTGGTGCCACCTACCGAGGGTCGATGGCATGCGGGTAGGCGCAACTGCCACCGAGCCTTGCGGGGCAAGGGATGGCAACCGCAGCCTGGGCTTTAGCCTGGGCTCCAGGACTACACCGGAGCTAGCCAGGCCCCAGCACACCCGGGCTCGCACCTAATCCGCGCCGACCATGAGCCCAGAGGCACCGAGGAGCGGCAGATCCAGCGCTGGGCTCTGGGAAGGCTCGCGCCATCGGCCACTCTGGCCCCGCAGAGCCTCGGCCCACCTCGCTGGCAGTGCTGGAAGGTGCTGGAAACAGTATCACGCGCAGGGGCCGCCGCGAGCAGTGTAGGGTACCGCGCGCGCCGGGGACAATTACCTTCTTTGAGGAACTGCGCGTGAATCACCAGGACGAGGAAGCAGCAGAGCGCGGCCCCTGCGAGTGCCCAGAGCGCCTTCAGGAGCTGCATCGCGGAGTGCCAACTCGGCCGACGCCCCCGAAGTCGCGCAGCGAAGGTCCAGGAGCCGCATCAGCGCCCCGCTGGGTGCAGCCGCTTTGGCCGCCCGATCGCGCCCTCCATCCGCCGCCAACGCCGCGCTCCGCCGCGACTGGAGGCGCCACTCCGGGAGGCGATCTGTGTCTTTTGGGCAGGGGGAGGGGACGGCGCGGGGGAGGGCGCCGGGGAGGGGGCGGGCGGGGGCGGGGAGGTTAGCAGAAAGTCTCGGGCCGCGGCGGCCGCCGCTCCGGCCACTCGGCCACCATCGCGCGCTGCGGGGCGCCGGGGGCCCGGGAGCGGGGGACTGGCCGCCGCGGCCCCATGAATCAGCCCCGCCGCCGCCCCCGGAGCCGCGCCGCCAGCAGGGCCCAGACCGGCCGCGGATTGCGCAACGGCCCGGCGGGTTGAGGGTCCGGCGCGGCCCCGGCTCTGGTCTCCCGTCGCCCCGCGCCAGAGATCGGCGTCGCCTTCCTCCACTGCTCTGTTGCTGCTGCTGCCGCCGCCGCCTTCTCGGGCTCCGCCGCCGCCGCTGCCCGCTCTCGCTCCGGCGGGGGGCTTAGGGGGCCGCTCCGCCGCCGCTGCCACCGCCGCGCAGAGGCAGCTTCAGGGCCGGGGCTGCGCGCCGTTCGCAGAGCCGCAGCACCATCGCCGCCGCCGGGGCCCGAGCGGCCCGGCCGAGTCCGCCGCAGTTCAACTTGCACGGCCCGGAGCCGCCGGACCGGTCCCCTCGCCCGGGACGGTGCGGGCCTCCCTCCGCGCCCAGCCGGGAGAGCGCGCCTCCGCCGCCGCAACCCGGACGAGGCCGGGCCCAGCGCTGCCGCGAGCCGCCCGCGCTGGCTGGGGACGCCGGGGGCGACGCTGAGGGTGGCCGCGCCGACAGGTGGGGCCGGAGACGCTGCGCGCCTCGCCGCCCGCGGGACGCTGCTGCTCCGGTGCTGGTGGCGCGCGCCCGCCGCTCGGCTCGGCGTCTTTGCGAGCTGCGGCGGGAACGGGAGCGCGGCGTGGGTCTCTGTCGGCCCAGGCGGCCAGGCCGCGCTGCCTCGGACTCTGGCCCGCGCCTGCCGCCGTCTGTGCAGCGCCCGGGCCGCCGAGCTGCCTGCCGATGCGCACTGGGCCGCGGAGGGGACCCGGGGGACCTGGCCGCCCTGCAGCGCCCCCGTCTGGCGTGCCGGCGGGTCAGGTGGGGCTGGTCCAGCTGAAAACTGCGGGTCGGGCTCCACCTAGGTGCGCTGGGGCCTCACTGCAGAGCGGGCCGGGTTGGCGCCGCTAGTCGGGGAAGCGAGCCCAGCCCCCAACCGGCTTCTACCCCGGGTCCTGGGAAGAATGCAGAACCACAAGGAGGACCGGCGGGCTGACGTGCTGCTAGACAGGTTCAGGGCAGGCTGCTCTCCGTAGGCGGTTTCGAGGGGTTTGAAAATAGCACAGCCGACCAGAAACACACAGTCTTCCCCACCACCACGTTGCATCCTGGGCCTCCTGTGTGCCCGCCTCCAGCCAGCTGCGGGACACCCAATGGCACAGGCAGTGGATGCCCACAGTCAGCCTCAGAGGAAGCCAGCAGGCATTTCCCTGCCGCCGCCTCCATTCTTCCGCAAGGAAGAGTCGGCATTTGTATCTGGAGGCACAGAGCTAAAGGCAGTGCTGTCCTTTTTAGGGGGTCCCTCCATGCTAACAGCACTGGGACCAGCACGGGAGGACTGAAGGCTCTTTTGCCTGAATCGATTTTCAAATGCTCAGCTCAGAGCTTTGGGTAGGAACCGGGGACCTATGCTTAGCCTGTATGGCAAGCCAGGATGGGCGTTGTCTGGGGGTCTGAGGCTCATCTGCTTCACGTGTCATGCAAGAAAAGAGGCCAGTTCTGAAGGGCTCTTGGAGGTCAGAAAGATCAAACTTCTTAGGGTGCACTTGGGGAAACTGAGGTCTGTAGTAACAGGATGACCAGTACCATTAAAGGTAGAGCCAACTGACCAACCAGATTTGATGCTGTCTGCCTGACCAGACTTTACTATGCCCACACCTGGGTAGAAGAGGGGCTGTTCGAAAACAATTTATCTCTGTGACTGCCAACACCCCTCTCTAACCCCTGAAAAGACAGACCTCCCACCCCAACCCAAAAGAATCTTGTAACAGCTAACCAACTAAACAATTTAGAATCTACCATGGGAGGGACTTGGCATTCATTCTCTTGAGCAGTTCCCTGGAGCCCTTCCATGAAATAATTGCCCCCACCCTACCTAGTCTTAAGTACTCCTACAAATCTTCCAGCAAAAGCCTTCCCCGAGGCAGCCTCAGGATCCTGCCCTGTCCGTCTTGAGAAGTCTGACCTCCGCCAAGGTCGCTGGCCTATGCACCTCACCTGGAACATTGTGTTCCACTTCGAAGGGCCCAGGGTTTGGCGGGTGCTCATCACATGCACCCAGATGTGATCCCGAAGAGACTGCAATCAGAGAAGGCCCGCCCCTGACATTTGCTTTGTCCCCAATCCGATCACTATCTGAAAAGAACTAGCCGTTTGAAGAATCTTTCTGCAAACTGAATTTATAAAAGGAAAAGAAAGATCCTACAGAAATTCATGGCCCATCAATTAATTCATTCCCATTGAATAGCGATGTGTGTGTATCTCCAATCTTAAGGACCCAAAGGATCCTCCCCGAGGTGCCAAGCCCTCCTCCTGGGCTAGCAGACAGTGGTGCTGGTGCCCTTCACAGAAACTACAGGTAAAAAGCCAGGAACCTGAATCTGGCACCCAGAGGGGCAGGTGAATTGTGCAAACTGAGGAGCTCACTGGGCTTAAAACAACAGCTGCACATTCACCTGACTAGTGGAAGCCACCACAGGCTTCAGGAGGGGCCACCAGGGGCTGTGGACACAAAGGAAAAGACCTTTTTTTAAAAAAACACAACAAAACAGAAGTCATTAGACTGTGGCAGAATGAAGTTCATGAACTGGCAGGCCAAGGGAATTCTGATACTGAGAGCTGGGTAGAAGAGAGAAGCCATCTATAGAGAGTGCCCTTTCCCTCTCCGTGCCAAAGAGTTGGCACCATCTGAGCAGTCCATTGAGCCTGCTGATGGAAGGGCACTTAGCCAAAGAGCTGCGTCACCAAAGATGCAGGTAACTGAACCCCTATACCTGTCCTGTGCTGCTGCCAGGACAGTTACCTGAAGAAGCCATGACGTGCTGCCCAAAGAGGGACAGTCCCCTCATGCCATGTACCTGAGATACAGGGAATCCAGATGGAAGGGAAGGGGGTCTTCTATTTTACATCTCTCTGGGTAGGAGTGAATAGTACTTTCAATTAGGCATGCGAGCAGTAAACACAATAGTTTAGCTGTGACTGTGACTTTGTCACCAACAGAAATCACAGGTATTTTCATATCAAGTTACAGATCTATGGCTATCACAGCACATTGCTTATGTTCACCATTATTTCAAATTATAGTCATTCTACAGCTAGGCTTTTCATGTAATGCTTTAATAAAGACGCAAACAGACCCTTGATTCAAAATGGTTTTTATTTTTTTAACATTTGATAACTACATTTAATATAATTGGCTTTCTTAGGGATCTTGTGTATGTTTATATTATTCTAAGGCAGGTTCCATAGACTTCAGCAGTTAGCCAATTATGCCCATGACCCCTGCCCTTGTGGGAAAGTCAGGGCTGCATACATAACTGCTGTTGCGTGGGGTGGAACGGAGGGAGGACCTCCATGCAATGTAGCCTAAATTTCTGGACACTACAGATATATTTGCCAGGCCAGTCCATTCTGGGGGAGGCCGCGGGACCCTAAGCTCTAAGCCCACTTCCAAAGAGGCTTATGTACATGTATGTGTGTGCATGCACACACAATATTTTCAGAGAACACAGGCAGCATACCAGAGAGGAATTGCCCACAGCATCCCCTGGCCAGTCACTGCCTATTGACCCCTCACTGTTTTGACAAATTCTACACTCTGCTCATTGCTGTACCGTGTCTGGTTCTGGCCCTTTAAAGATCCTAACCAATCACTGTTGCACACTGACCATTTATCGTGTGTTGACAAGTTACAATACCCAAACCACTTACTGTATTCTTACTGTTTCCTGAACACTGACCAGTTACTGCTCTCTGACTGTATACCTCCAGCTTCTCTCTCATGTAAGAGAGCCTGACAGACAGAATCACCAGATATCTACAGAAAGCCAAACACAGAGAAGGGAGACCGAAGACATACATTCCACAGTTAACTCTGAGAAGACAGAAGTGATTCAGAGACGAAGGAAGGAACCATCATAATCCTGAATTTCATCATCATGCTAAAAAAAAGTACAAGGAAACACTGTAGTGACCACACAAAACCAGGAGATGAAGGAGGCTTAAGATGAACATAGTGTTCAGGTCTTAAGATGCAGGATTGTGTTACTTGGTGAAAAAGGCCAGGTATAGAGAGCAGTCAGCAAAACCTACAATGTGGAGCCCACAGAAGGGGAACTCAGGAAAGGCCTAGGGGTGTTACAATGTGGAGAGAAGATCTCAGGTGTTCAAACTTCCTATTAGAAATTGTGAAGGCAGAAAAGATAAGAGAGGAAGAAGTGGTAAGAAAACGGAAGGGCTTGCTACCCAGAGGCAAGCAGCCCTGAAAGTCTGTCAAACCAACAAGTAGAGTAAGTCACTTCTGACCCCTGGAATCTGAGGAGAAGTGACAATGGGCTGCTGTTCAGCAATGCTGCCTTTCTCTTTAGAGCAGGGCGATGTCCTCTCCAGCTGGTGGGAAAAGACACTGTACCAAGGATACCGGCTGGCTCCTCTGTCCACAGAAGGCATCATACCACTAAAGGCAGCTGGAGGAACCTTCCCACCCACACCCTGCTCAGAAAAGCTGACAGAGGCTCCAGCAGAGAAAGGAATCACATGGAAGAATAGCCAGCCAGGAGACTTTCGAGGGGTAGTGGTGTGGTGCAGAAGATGTACGAAGATGCACGAAGATGCACAAAGATGCACTGGGCCCTGAAATTGGGAAGAATTTCTATCAACAGGCAAGATCTTTACAGTGAAATACCACGTCTCTCTCTTTCTCTCTGTGGTTCTAGTCACTGGTCTCCTCTGTAGGAAGCTACATGGATGGAATGGTCCAGGGAACACTCTGTTTCTACACAAGTCTTAAAACCGGCTCACAGACAAATCTCAGGAAAAAAAAATTCCAGCAGCTAGCTAAAACATAAGAGTCCTAAACTTCGATCGTTAAAGATACATGTACACAGGGCTGTGGGGGATGGCTCAGTGGGTGACAGCGCTCGCTCTACAAGCAATCTGCAGCATGTTTAGAAGCATGGAAAGGTAGATCCTGAGAGCTTCCTGTTCACTGAGAAACCCTTTCTCAAGGCAATAATGTGGAGAGGGATAGAGGAAGACACCTGCTCTGGCCTTGGCATGCACACATATGAGCATGTACATGGGCATGCACATCTGCACACTTACATGTATGCCCCACACATATACCACACAATATGCACACAACATCACATATTCATACACATACATGAATGAGTGAATTAATGAATGAAAGAAAGAAAGAAACAGTGGGTGTGGCTTGAACACCAACTTGGACAGAGAGTCAGGGAAAGGCAGGATGAGAAGAGAAGGGGTCTACGCTGGCTCTGGGAAGCACCCATGAACACAGGCCAGAGAATTAGGTGACATGGGAAAACTGTGGAATTTAATCTTCAGCAGAGCACTACCCTTAGTGAGCAGGATCTGAGAGGGAAAAGACATGCACCTAGGTCACTAGCTAGTGGCACAGCCCCGAAGTGGAAAGGATGCATCAACTTAGCCACTCTGTAGCAGACTGAGCCTCTCAGAGGTCCAGGTCCTGTACAGACAAGGGACCAATGAAGACCTCCAGATGCATGTAAGCTGGAGCATGAGAAGCTGAGTTTGAGTTGTTCCTGCCTTGCAGGCCATCCAGGTTGATATGGAGGTATGCATGCATCTATCTATGTATCTAAGTATCTATCTATGTATCTATGTATCTATGTATCTATGTATCTATCTATCTATCTATCTATCTATCTATCTATCTATCTATCTATCTATCATCTATCTATCTATCTATCTATCTATCTATCTATCTATCTATCTATCATCTATCTGTCTAGGTATCTATCTACGTATGTATCTATGTATCTATCTATGTATCTATCTATCTATCGATCTATCTATCTATCTATCATCTATCTGCCTAGGTATCTATCATCTATGTATCTATGTATGTATGTATGTATGTATGTATCTATCTATCTATCTATCTATCTATCTATCTATCTATCTATGTATCTATGTATGTATGTATGTATGTATGTATGTATGTATGTATGTATCTATCTATCTATCTATCTATCTATCTATCTATCTATCTATCATCTATCTGTCTAGGTATCTATCATCTATGTATGTATGTATGTATGTATGTATCTATCTATCTATCTATCTACCTATCTATCTATCATCTGTCTAGTTATCTATCATCTATCTATCTATGTATCTATCATCTATCTATCTATCTAATCTATCTATCTATCTATCCATCTATCTATCTATCATCTATCTATCTAATCTATCATGTCTTCTATCTATCTATCTATCTATCTATCTATCTATCTATCTATCTATCTATCATCTATCTATCTATCTATCTATCTATCTATCTATCTATCTATCTATCTCCAGTCACAAGTTTCTGTGCATGCTCACATGTATATGTGTATACTGGTGCACATATATCTAGTGTAGTGCTCATATGTGCACACCTTTCTAGGTGCATTCCTATGTGCACAGCTGTGGCTATTATTTGTGTTAAGAAGTGTTGAGAAGTCTGTGTGCATCCCTATTGTGTCTGTGCATGTGTGTTCAGTCATACTTTCTCCAGAAAGCCACTCAGACGTTTTCAAGGGCACATTCACTGGAGTCTTCCCTGTAGCCTTGTCTCAGTCATAATATGTTAGCATCAATGGAATGAACAGTCTGTGTACCTTCCCTATCCACCCACCCACTCCTTGTTTCTTCAGCACTAGAGGGAGTAGGGATCTTACTCAGACTTAGGGGGTAGTCCAGATTGCAGAAAGCAGGAAAATCTTTGGTCCGTTGCCCATTGTTGGTCCTAAACAAAGAGTCCAGGGACATTTCTGCAGCCTTCTTTCAGCCAAAATGTTCTAGTGACATGGTATCTCAGCAGCCATGACGGGCAGGGTGGGTGAGGAGGAAATCGTGCCACCTGTTACCCCCAAGGTTATTCTACCCCTGGAGTGCACAGGCAAGAACACCAATCCCCATCACCAGAAGCCTGTCTTAGACAGCTATTCACCAAGGCTGTTTCCATGTCGATGTATCTTGGTCCACCTTCAGGCTGGACAAGCCTGCAAAGCAGCTTTGGGGGTGATGGGAGGGACACAGTTCAGTCCTTGTAGTTTAAATTTTATCTCAAGACTGTGCGTTAGGAGAGCCATTATGGAGACTTCAATGGAAAAAAACTTCAAATAACTGAACAGTTTTCTTCTGTAGGATACAGCTGTCCCACTTCAGGGTCCATGTCCAAAGAAAAGACATCAGCTGATCAAGGAGGTGTCAATACGCCTATGTGTATGAAGCCTTATTCACAAAATCTGAAATTCAGAGCTAGCCTCAGAGCTCACAGACTCATGAATGGATTAAGGAATCAAGGGATAATGAAGTGTGTGTGTGTGTGTGTGTGTGTGTGTGTGTGTGTAAGCATACACATGTGTGACAGAGCTGGTTACTATTGTACATATATTACTGTGTGCTTACATATATAAACATTGATAGAAGTGATAGAATGCTACTCATCTTTGCAAAAACCCCTGACATCTGGGACAAAACGAATGAAGCTTTGGGACAATATACTAAGTGACGTCATCTAGGCTCAGAGAAAAGGAGGATTCGTCACCAATTTTTTTTGGAGTAGAATAAAGTTGACCTCACAGAAATAAGCTAGTGAAGTGTGCTCACCAATGGCTGGAGGAAGCAGAGATGGGGTGGAGGAAGGCTAGGTATAAAGCCACAGACAGAATCAGGGAGCTCAGATGAGCAGACACAACAAGGTGATACAACAGTTGCAACAGTGAGCTCGGTGTCCTGTTTCCAAACAGGGTTTCCCAGCACAAAGAAATAGCAGTACCTGGGATATTAGGTAAGACAACCCCCTGACCGGATCCACATGCTGCCATGCCTGACATAATATCACAGGCATACATGACCCATCAAAATCAAACACTGCTTTGTTGAAAAGGTCTTCCTAAATGTCTCTGAACTTAAGCCAATGTCTTGTTTTTGCTTGTTATCCTATCAAACAGTAGAATGAAAGACAGGTCTAAAACACACTATTTTGACAGCTTGTTGGGGCTTCCTCTGAGATCTCAATCTTCTCCTGTTAAGGGTTAATTTCATCAACTAGGCTGTCTAAGGTCACATAGGAGACTTATACCTCTGGGCATGTGTTTTCTGGGAGGTTTAAATGAGGAGGAGAGACCCATTCTGAACATGGGCTGAGGCCGTGCACTGAATGAGAAGGGTAAGATAGGAAACCAGCTTTTCTCCCTCTCAGCTTCCTGACTGCAGACAGACACAGCATGACCAGACATCTCACACCCTATTCATATGCTTCCCTGGCTATGATGGACTACACCCCTGAACTATCAGTCAAAATAAACCCTTTCTTCCTTCAGCTGTTTCTGTCAGGAATTTTGTTACAATGAGGAATGAAGGACTACACAGTCCTACACCGAAAGGCTGGAGCCAGAAATGACTGGCGGGGACACCCAGGGGTCTACTGAGCAAATGAGATGAGTTGAGGAAGGCGCCTTGTCTACTCCCTACCCTTCAGCAACAGTTCCCACACAGCACAGTCAGATGTTAGCCAGCCTCACCACCTACCCAAGCCAATGCCTAAAGGCCCCCGCCCCATCTTCCCTGGAGATTCTCTTTCCAGAAGCCTCTTTAGTCATGTTGCTAGTGTTGGGAGGAAAGGAAGGCAGCATCCTCTCTCCAGTGTACATCCAGTTTTGTATTCAGGTCTCTTGTCACTAAGCTGCTAAGCATGTAGCAAGACTCAGTTTCTCCTTCAGAGGAAAGATAGGGATGTCACACCAGGTTGGTCTCAGCAAGGCCCCGATGCCACCCTTTCCCTGAGCTTTGAACCCTCAGCACAGGGTGATTCTCTATTCAGCCTCCAGGTCTTACTTGGTGAATCTTCCAGGTTTCACCATGCCAGGTGGGGAATAGTACCCCACCCTGATTGAAGTGAGTTCTCTTCACTTCCAAACCTAGGGTATGACTAAGTTTTTTTTATTTTCTGCCAGAGATAGAAGCCGCACTTCACTTTGTCCCAGCTCTGTTTTTAAAGCCATGCCCCAAGTGGGAATGCCTAGACCTGAGAGGGTCTGGCAGACATTACACAGCTGGCTGTCTAAAAATGAAAAGCCTTCTCACATGGCATATGCCAATGTCCAAGTGGTGGGCACAACCAGTAATGCCTCCAGCTAACTCAGAGGTACCTGTATTTGGGTACCCAGTATACTCCTTAAGAGGACACAGAAGTTCTGGTGACAGCTGGAACACTCCTCCAGCTGTTGCTACAAACCCAGATGTGAGCCACAATTAGCCCACGTAGTATTTAAAATCACTTTCCCCGGGTTTCTTGGTACCGACTGGCCCTTCCATGACCCTATACACTATTCCCAACCAAGCCTGGGAGAAGCCTTGCAGCTTCCAGTAACTTACTGTTACATGTTTCCAGAACCCCTTCAGGATCAAGAGTCTGAGTCCCAATGCATGGTGTACATGTCTGCGGTAAACCTCAGAGACTGCTCTGAAGTCATTTCTGCTTTCCAGAGTTCTCAGTTGCCCACTTCAGGGGTGTATATAGTGAGCACCCTAAGAAGGATGTATCTGTCCCTATGTCTGGCAAAGACTCAAGGGGACAGCCTCCAGCCCAAGCTACTCTTTGGTTCTGCTCACCTTCACGGTTATCTCTGAGTTCAGAATAGACTGTGTCTCATGGGCTCTGCCCATGAGAGCAGAAGGATGCGTCCACCTACCTGCCCTTTACTACCCAGATAGAAAAGGTGAATAGTTTCCCTTCTGCTCAGCTGGAGGGGTGTTGGGAGAGCAATGGGATCACAAATGTCTGATCTGGCACTGGGAAGGTCCCTCTTTAATCACCTCAGTCCTACATAAGACTCATCACTGGGATCCTGGCTACTGCAGAAAGAGATCACAGCATACTGCCAGCTTCAAAGTGTGTTTTCATGCGTTCTTTCCATTTTTGCACAAGTATAAGAGGCAGTGTCCTGTCCCAAGAGAGATCTCTGGGCACTCTGTTATTGAGGATCTAAAGCATGTCCCAGGCAGAAATTTTGTAGTCACCCAACCTTTGTCTGAGCTCATGTCCCTTCTGCATAAGGATATAGTCTCTAGCAGGCCTTGCTCTGAGCTGTGATCAGCCCTTGATATCCCAGGGTAAATTCCAGATTCTCCAGCAGTGCAGAAGAGGAGAATAGAGCAAGAGAAAAAGATAACAGTTAAGGAAGAGAGAGGAGAGGTCTACACTTGGGGAAGCTGTGGAGAGAGGAGAGGTTATATTACTTCTCATGCTGGTCAGCTGCTAGCTGCTACCCGCCAGCCTATGGGCTTCACCCACAGCTGAGGACCGCTGCCTGCTGGCAAAAGCTTGGCCCATACACTCCTCCTTTCCTTTTTCTGCAGTCCCTCCTATATGCTCAGAAAATGGAGGTATGACTGCCTATGGTGGGCTGGGGCATCTTAGCCTTTGAAAGGAAGCTCCAGTGGCTGAATTCTACCCTAGTCTCTGCTCACACCTCAACCTGTCACTGTTCAAGCGGGTTCTCTGATCAACACTCCTGCTGAGACTCCAGAGCCATATGTATGTGGAATACCTGCACCCAACTGCAGATCTGGGTTGCCCTCAGCTCTAACTGCCGGTGTAGCATTTTGCTCAAGAGAAGCTATCAACCAGGGAGGACTGAGAGTATGAAGCAGGAGGAGGGTGTGGGAGGAGGCACTGTGGAAATCAGACACACCCTCCTCTCCTTAGGCTGCTTGCTTTCCTCTGTCTCCAGCCAGCCTAACACAGCAGTGTTGGTGGTGCTTTAAGTCCAGACTCATAGCCGCTACCAACTTGCTCTCCTTGGGATGCTTATCTTCTCTCTGCACAAAAGCTCACACTTCATCCCAGCCCAATAGATCCCCTCCGACCAAAGTAAGGATTGTCTTTTCAAAGCTTTTTGTTTTCTTTTTTTTTCTTTATTTCTGGTGACTCTGGACCTCAGAACAGATGTGTGCACATGGGGATCTCTTCTCAGCACTTGAAGAGCAGATAGACAACCGGACACTTGGCCCAAGTTATGGTTTAGCTTACTTTTTTAATAAAAAATTATTTCCATTCAAATGTCTCAAGGAATTATAACACAACTGACGATGTCTAAATGGTGCATATGGAAACTGTGGAGCCCAAAGGAAAATCTTCTCCACACGAACAGCAAGCCCCTGAAAACAACATGGTGTTCTTTCACAGGGATGGTTGGGAACAGGGCAGTGTGAAAAAGTATGCTCAGTAGCAGAATAAACTTGGCTCATCCACACCAACAAGCATGAATCTCTAGATCACAGTGAGTAGAACACGGACTTCAGAGGCACAAGGCTGCAGAAACCTGGACAAGATACACCAGGTTATGGAGAGACAGAGGAACCCGTAATCTGGGCATAAGATTCACACACTTCTCCCAACAGGTTCTCAATGCAACCTCCTGTGGCCAAGGGGCCCCTCGTTCTGAGGAAACTTGGACTTAGGAGCTCAGAACCTGCTTAAAGCTGGACAGGAGGAGGATGCAGCTGGTCATGATGGCACACCCTGAGAACCCTAGCACTTAGGAGGGAGAGTCAGACAGAACTCTGTGATCTCAAAGCCAGCCTGGTCTATATGAGGAGTTTCAGGCCAGCCAGGGAAAGAAAAGTAGAAAAGGCTAGGACAAAGCTGAATCTATTGGGAAGATTAAGCTCTTCTTAGAAGGAGTCGAAACATTTCCATAGGTTTTTACAGGTTTCTATTCACTTACCTTTCCATTCATCTACCTGTCCACCAATGTATTCATTGATCAATCCATCCATCTATCCACCTACTCACCAATACTCCACCTACTAAACATGAATTCATTGACCAATCCATCCATCCATGCATGCACTCAACCAACATCCATCTACCAACCGAACTACGCATCCATCCAGTACCTATCTATTATCTATCCATCTACCATTTCATTCATCATCTATACATCCAATCACCTATGCACAAATTCCACTAATCTATTTACCATCCATAACCCAGCTATCCATCTACCAACCCATTTATTCATCCAACCATACATCCACGTATTGTACATCCATCATCCATCCATGCATCTTCTGACCTGACCTATTAATCCATCTAGAATCCTTCAGCCCAATTGTTCACCGCAAGTTTGTCTGTCTATCCATCCACAACTTCACCACTTAATCTACTCATCCATTTTCCAATCTATTAATCATCTACCATCTTTCAACCTAACTGTTCAACTACCAGTCTGTCTGTGTGTCTGTCTGTCTGTCTGTCTGTCTGTCTGTCTGTCTATCTATCTATCTATCTATCTATCTATCTATCTATCTATCTATCTATCTATCTACCTATCTATCCACCAGTTAGTTTGTCCATCCATCCATCCATCCATCCATCCATCCATCCATCCATCCACTCACTTAGTTGTGTGACTTATCTTTTCCATCTGAATTGAATCATTCCCTCCTGGAAGGAGATGGAAGATCCATAATGCCCAGGAAGCTAAGGAAACTTAGGAGGATCAGGAAGTTCAGAAAGTTACAAGTCTCACAAGGCCCTTTCCCCAAAGATTTTGTAACCAGCAAACAATTCTAGGGAAAAGGAGATTCTGCTTGCAAGTTGGGCAGGTATCTCCACGGGTGTAGTTTTCATGGGTTTTACCTGAATTGGAATGATATGGAAACTTTTGAATTACCTATTCTCCTGTAAGTGACACCAGGAAATTCACTGGTTTAACAAGCTAGACTTGAGTGAAATTGTTTCCTTTATGGGTGATGGTTGGTAACCTATAAGGGGTGACTAGCTGTTTGCTCCTCTCTCTCTCTAGAAATCTCTATCTCTTTTCCTATCAACCCCCAACCCATCCACTCACCTTTCCAGGCTTTGCCAACCAAAGGACACTCTGGATAGTAAAACCTAGACCTGCCAAACTAAGACTGTAACCAGAAGTGGACAGTGGTTGGGGCAATTTTGGCTTCTCAGGGGAAGCTCTGAAGCAAGAGAACGCAGTTACCTAAGGGTTGATATCAGACCTAGGTGTAGCCAGGCTCTGGGGACCCCTGAGAAGCTAGGAAAGGCAGAACTTTCAGGTGGCAGATGAGTGCTCTGGAGTAAGGACCTGGGAGTAGTAGTAAAGCATCTCTGCAGATGCCTAAAAGCAACCTCTGAAGGGGAAGACAGTAGACTGTTCCCAAAGTAGGTGTAAGACAAGTAGGTGTAGCTAGGCAGAGGTATCCCTTATCAGGACCAGTGGTTCTGGGTTTTAAACAATCCTTTCTTTAAAGGTCACAAGGAAATGAGCTTTATCCACTCTTGAAACTGGAACAGCAGCATCGCCTGATGCACTGCTGCCTGAAAGGGCGTTGATGTCCTGTATGCTAGTACCTAGGCCCCGGGACTTCCATGCACAACTGGGAGAGCCACGTGTACTCTGACAGCCGGAGCATGTGAGAGGAGTCCCATGTGGCTCTGCACAAAGGCCAGGTTAGGTAGACACAGAAGCAGCAGGGAAGTCACCATGTCCTTGAAATCAATCCTGTGGCCACTGGTGCTCCTGCAACCCCAACACCCTGCTTCGTTAACTGAACACATGGAATATACTTACTTGAGAAAGGCAGCCAGCCATTCCTTCCAGAGGGAATGCAGTTCTTGCGGGCCTTGTGGACAGCACCTGGAGCTCCAGTAGCTTCCCATCTCTGACACCCTTCCCACCAGGCAAAAACAAGGAACTGCCCCAAAAGACAGGCGCTAACTTCCTTTGGGGACTAGCACCTAGATTTTAGGAACAGTAAGGATATCATCTCCATGTTACATGTGAGATCCACAGGCCCAGCCAAAGTCAGCTTCTCACAATTCCCTGTGGATACAGTGTTGATCCCTGAGCTGCTTGTGTGGCCAGGCATTCAGAGCCTACCTTTCCTTCCAGCGTAAATGCCTATTGTTGTCCACATGAGAGAAAATATGATGAACCTAGGGATGGTAGTAGGCTACCTGCCTGTAGGACCTATGGATCCATGCAAAGGCTAGCCTGAGAGCCCAGGAGAGGCAGCTCTGCTGACCACTAAATGCCAGGGAAATGGCAGAAGATCAAGGGCCAGCACTTGGCTGCATGGGAGCATATAGGTTCAGTGTCTGGTGTAGGAGCTGCTGTAGGTTCTAGTCTGACATGTACCCGGACTTCTAGGCATTCCCACCTGGAGAAAGGGATAGCCTAAGCTAAGGGGTAGGGGGGTTGATCAAAGCAACAAAGGTCACAAGGTCCTTATGCATCTCCTACATTTGAAAGGATGTCCTTTTTCTGTAGCTGGTAGGTCTGTCCAAGAAAAGCAGTGTAGAGAGGACCAGGTCCCGATTACCCTCACCTGACTTAACCAGGCCCTGTAGTGGGAGACCAGATGGCTTTCTGATAGACTTGGAAAAGCATGCAGGGACACAGGCTCTATAAGTAGACTCTAGAGGCTCCTGGGGTCCTGTCATTGGCTTCCTCAACGTAATGGAATCCTGGCATTTCTTCCCAAGATACAGGTCTACTGGAAAGGCAGTCCCCTCTGTTTTACAAGCTGCTGTCCCAGATCTGTGGAGCTGATCACCAGTCACCCTGTGGCTCCCTTCCCTAGGAGTAGTCTGGAGTCAGCAAGAATGGTGGTTTGGATAGCTGACATCATGTAGGGCTCACTACATGACAGGAGCGAGCAGGGGATGAGGCACACGTGACCAGTCCATGCCTTAGATTCACTCTCAGAAAAAGAAATCGAGGCAGAGAGAGCTCAAGTCCTCAAGCTTTCACTGGACACAGGAGCTATGGGCGAGTCACTGCCCTCTGTCCACCCCCCACCCCATTACCACACAGCAACAGATGGTAATGACTCTGGCCTGTGTTACTTTTCCCCCAGAATGTGGGCAGCTTGTTCAGTCCTAGGCAGCGGCGAGAACATCCACTTCCCAAGGAGGTCGAAGCTCAAGTCTGCCACGTACCTCCGTTCTGAGCGTCAGAAATAGCTTATTGATTTTCAAGTCCATGGGGGATCTCAGCTTGTGAAAGTAATTCACTCCTGCCCGCTGGCATCCAGAACTTTCTAACAGGGATGTGGTCTGTGGGTTGCAATCACACCCCATTGGTGGAGGGGTCAATCATCTCAGTCCTGACACTGGGGAGCTACTGTGAGAAGAGGATGAGAGGGTAAGGGTGAATGGTTAGGACACTGCCAAGTGTGCTGGCCCCAAGAGAGCGGAACAGATCAGTTAGGAACAACAGGTCTGAGTTCCTCTTCAGCCAATAATGTGGCTAGAAACATCTGGCTACCAACTAGTTGGGGAGATACTGAGACTCCCCATAGTCCTAGACCAGGAGCTTGCATACTTCTGGGACAGCCTCCTCCTCTGGGAGAGGTCTCAGAATATCACAAACTGCAAAGGTACAAGGAGTGAGGAGGAGAGGGGGACACAGGGATGAGGAGACCCTCTCGGTTCATAAAACCGAAAAGAAAAAGTTTCCTGTTCTGTGTGTTAAGTTGGATCTGCCATAGGCTGAGTGAGTTTCTCTTTAAAACAGAAAAGATGTTATAGACAGGTGTGCCATGAACGAACCCCAGAAACATGGAAAAGAAAGAAGGTCCCACTCATGTGATATCATTAGCCCAGCAACCCTCTCAGTCGGGTAGCCTGTTGGCTTTCCTGACGTGTCTTGTGCCACTGAAACCTCATAGCTCCCCATGTTATTCTTTGTGGTTCCCTGGTTCTTATTGCACAAACTCATCTCATTGCAAAAAAGCTGCCATGCCAGAAATGGAGGACTCCGAAGAACATGAAGGTAAGAGGAGGTCTGTATCCACCATGGCCAAGTCCATGTCCATAGCTGAGATCCAGGCCAGAAGGAGCGATCTAGTGATGATGCAGGCCCCGATTGCCCTGGGAAAGGCCTTGGATCACAAGCTGATGGATGGCCTCCTCAGGAGTTTCCACACCTGTAGGCTTGTGTCACAGACACCTCTCGATTGTCACAGCATCTGAGCTCCATTGTCTTGGCCCAAGTGAGACAGCAGGAGTGCCCACTGTCCATGTCAGTTTGAATGCACTAGCCAGACCACAGATAGTCCTGATGGTCTAAAACCCAACATTAAGATCCTGGTCAGGGCTCTGTGAAGGCACTCTGCTTGGGTTCCAGAAGGGCCCCTGTCACTGTGTGTTCACATGGGGGAACTAAGAGAGTCCAGAAGTCCTTCACGTCTCCTTTTGAGGGTGCTGGCCCCACCATCATGGTCTACCACATGACCTAAATCACCTCTCAAGGCTCACCTCTGAGTTACAATACTTTTCTAGTTGAGGGTTTCTGCAAATGAATTTGGTAGGGATGTGACTCCATCAATGGGGCCTACTCCGGGTGTGCCCTGGGATCTTGGTGGATGAGTGGCCGACTGAGCACAGAATGCTGATCCTCCTCAATCAAACACAGTATGCACCTGCATGTTTCTGGTCTAGGAACCACGTACCCTCCCATTTTCTATGCGCCAGTTCTTGACCCCTCCATGTCCTGGCTTACTCTCAGCCATGGCCCTATCACCTGCATGTACCTGCGGACATTGTGTCCTGCTGCTACCTGAGGGTACCCCATGGGGAAGACCACTAAAACACATTCAGTTGTAAGTGGAATGAATACGAAATGCAGTGAACAAAGGGAGGACTCTTTCGGACACCACTCTCCAAGGATCAGGGACAGGAGAGAGAGACAGCGAGGCCCTGCATAGACCGCACTCCATTCACTGGCTTCATTACTGGCACAGAGGACATGTCCCTGTAAGTAATGTGCTGCTTGAAAATGCAGATGATCGTGAGCCCCAAGCCCCAAGAGGTGCGACGGCTATTAAAACGCATTATGTCAGTTCTGGAGAGGGACGCATTCAAAAACAAGATTTAATTTGTCTATGTGTAAAACCTAGACTTTAAGAAACACCTAGGGCACACAGCAAATGAGTGTGTGCTGAGAAAAAGCAGACGACGATTTGCTGGCTCCCAGCAAATTGAACATAAGCTCACATTATAATGCGGCTACAGAAAGCGAAACCGCAATAATGACTATATTGGGATGTTGCAACCACGGTGCTGAATGAGAACGAATCGGCACAGGCCGGGTCCTTATCCATCTGGGAGTTCCCATCACCTTCCCTGCTCCCGAGAGTCTGAACTTATCTTCCTGATGTGCAGAATCCAGTGGAGGGAAATGGAGGTCACCCTTCCTATAAGTAACAAGGGCTTCTAAGAAAAGCCCTCCCTAGAGGGGAACCCGGGGACTAGACCCCTGTTATGGATTTGGAGGTGACCATCTGTTTGAGAGCAGCCACGATGTCTGGCATCTTTGAGTGACTGTGAATGGCCGTGACCTTGGGAGCTTGGACATGGAGGCTTGGGTGAAGTTGAGTGACAGGCATTAATTCAGGAGACCTCCAGGAATTGAAGTTCTCTGATCAGTCCCCTCATGGCTTCTTCCTTGTGTGGATTTTGGCTATGGTGAAATGTCAGAGAGGGGAAGCTGAAGCTGTACAGAGATTTAGTCTCCTCTGTCAGAGGAAGCTGGACATCCCAGAGCAAGGAGTGAGCCAGGCTGGCGAAGAGTGGCCTCTCTGCCTGGCTCTTCTTCTTGTGTCCTACCAAGATCATCTCCCACAGGACTGGCTCTCTGGGTTCTGATCTCCACATCTTACAAGACATACCAGACATATTGGATTAGTGTCTATACTAATGACCTCATTGTACCTTAATCGCCACGGTAGGACCCCTCTTCAGATACATTCCCAGCCTTAAATACTAGGATGCAAGATTTTGGCATGTGCCTTTGACAGGGAGGCAAAATTGGCCCATAATTCACCCAAAGTATTGGTGATCTCGTGAGGCATGAGTCCCCAGACCTAGTGCTCCTGTCCCTCCTCCTTTGGGATCTGCCAAGTGTATACACAATTCGCAGTTATGCTGGGCTTTATCAGAGACAATTTTTCCTCTGTTCATGAATAATCTCTGTGTCGTTTTCCTGCTTTAATTCAAGAACCAACCAGGGAGGGATGTGGGTAAAGCCAGGAGTACATGAGTCATCCTTCAGTGAGCTGCAGAGCTGGTCATGTCACCTTCCCTGGGGAGCCCGTGCAATTCCAGAGGGAGGGCAGCAGTAGATGCCTGGGAGTTGCCTAGTGAGACTGCATAGGGCTCTGAAGAGGGGTCCTGGACTCTGTAGTCCCACTAAACATCACTGTTTCTGCCTTAGGCTGGGTCTTAGGAGTCTCCCTATCCCTGGCATTCACCCCAAAAGGCACTGACTATGCTTGGAGCTGGTTCCTCTATGGAATCCAAGAGAAAGAACTGCCCCTATCTACAATGGGCCCGAGGATCTTGTGCCTTCAAGCCATAGCCAAGAGCGGATGAAAAGATTTCCCTGAAAGGCAGGCCTAGCTGTCTCCATAGGCTATGTCTGTAGGGATAGGGAGAGGCTTGTAGTTCACTCCAGCTTTTTAAAGTCTACACCAAGGAGACAAGGAAGTGGCCCAACTCCATCCTGGCCACCTTCAGGCACTGGACCCAACCCTGGATGGTGTCCTGTGCCGTGAGGAAGAACCACGAAAATGACCACATGTAGCCGCTGCTGAATGAGGGGGCTACGCAACCACGGCAACAGCAAAAGATAGACGCTGCCTTCTCCACCCACTGCCGAGGGCCCAGTTCCTCTGGCAACCTTAGCAGGGAGGAGTGGAGCATGCTCCTCAATTTTCATAGGAGAGCCTGAGCTGGGGCGCACTTCTGTCTGAGATGAAAACATCCTCCTAAGACACTGTGACAAGCACGTAGCTGTCCCCACTGCAGGTGCTGGGGGTGGGGGTGGGGTAGCCATAATCCCCTTTACCTAGACATTCCAAATCTTCCAGAACTTGGGAGTCAAGCAAGACTAGAACCCACATCCTCCATCCTTCTCCATGTTGTTCATGCATTATCTTCACATTTATGAAACCCACACTGGCTGCAGGCTCTGTGAGGAAGGAACTCAATTTCAGCCTTGGAGCGAATGAGGCGGGGGCTCCCATAGAAGCACTTTTTCTCGGGTGTTTTCAGTCCACTCTAAGGGGCCTTGCAAGTGACAGAGCTCAGCTACATGTGATGTAATCAGCGCCGACATCCAGGAGTATCGTGAGCTGTGACCTTACACTTGTTGAAAGAACTCCTTAGGGTTCTTTCCAACAGAGACTTCATTCACATCTAGGATCTGTCACAGTGACATAGCCGGTGTACCCCACCCCCGCCCTCTCCAAATACAAGGATGGAGCTGGGGCCCCAGTGGCACATCCTAAACTCACTAACTCTTCTCTGCCAGGATGCAATTCAGCCATACCCCCACCCCCACCACAGAGCCACCTCCCTCTCAGAAGGATGATTACTCCCAGTCATCTAACTGGCATCCAAATGACAGTGACTTGGGCCCTCTTGCTCCCACCCCTCCACCCCTACATCCCCCTCCACCCTTTACCTCCCTTTCCACCCCTTTCATCCCCCTCCTCCCCCTATCTCCCCCTCTACCACCTCTGATTCAGCTACCCAGTTCCCAGCACCAGGAAGTGTCTTTGCACTCTGAGAACAGTGGAGGGGTGTGTGATAGGTCAAAAGGTTGCATGGGGCCAGGGCCGCTGGCCTCAGAACTGATGTAAAAAGGCAGGAGCACTTTGCCTCTTATGTCCGCCTGTGTGTGTGTGAGTGTGTGTGGGGGGGTACGTCCCTGGAATAACCTGTGCATGTCCATGGCTCTGTCTGCCCCACTCCCACCCCAGGTCTCCCTGTAGGAAATCTCTTTTGGTATCCCTGGTCACACCTGTTGGGTGCCATATCCTGAAGCTTACCATCTCCCACTCCCCTCAGGACTCCCAGCCTCTCTCAGAAGGCTGAGGTGTTCCAACGTGGGCTGGCCTGAGAAGCAAGCACTCGTCCTTGCTGAATACAGATGGCGGAGGCTGATTTAAATAAATCTATTAATTATCTGCAGCTTAGCACACTTTGTGTGTGTGTGTGTGTGTGTGTGTGTGTGTGTGTGTGTGTGTGTGTGTGTGAGAGAGAGAGAGAGAGAGAGAGAAAGAGAGAGAGCACAGCACCTAAATAATGCAATTTTGGAAGCCTCAGCATCTATTACATTTAATTACTTTTCCCTGTGGTGTGGAAGATACAGTAACAGTGATAATGACACAGTCCTGGGAGCCTGGAAAACCCCAGAGGGATGGCACAGTGGGAGAGGCTGGCATGGGTGGGCAGGAGATGAGTGCTTTCTTAAAGACAGGGACTTACCTCCCCTGCTCACACCTTCCCCATCCTCCTTAACAAACCTCATTCCTCCTCGGGGCCATAAGTCCACAGTAAGGTCCCAGCCCCCCAGTGCCTCAGAGTGCTTGCTAAAACCATTCATTTCTCTTATCTGCCAGGAGGACTGGACCTCAGAGTCTCGGGCAGGTCCCTGGATTCCATTTTTCGCCTGTGAATAGCCATATTCTAAAACAAGGCTAGCCCTGCCAGGGAAGGATGGAGGGGAGGGCGGTGATCCTTAGCTCTCCCTCCTGGTATGTACATGCCCATCTATCTACCAGAGTCTTTGTTGGGAGTCACCACTCCTAAGAAGTTCTAGGTATGTGTGTAACCTCTGGCCAGGCCAACATACCCATCTCCCAGATGCCCTTGGAGGAACCCAGGAAGTGGTTCATTAATCCCAATATTAATCCCATCATCAGCCCACCTAATTCTTAGGCCTGAGAGATAAGGATGGGCACAGCCTGGCTGCAGAAGGCCTCAAACCCCAGGCTGCTGGCATTGTGGAAGGCACACTCTAGCGAACAACGGGGTGTCTGTCTAATGTGAAGTTTCCTCTCTTCTCCTGTAATGATCTTCATGTCTAAAGATACATTCCCACTTGAGGATCCACTGCATAGAGGTGAAGGATGATTGAGAGAAGCCAGAAAGGGAATCTCCCTAGGGGATCAGCATCTCTGCACCTGAAGTCCCCCTGCAGAAGGTCTGCGCCCCTGCTGGGCACTAGAAGCACAATAGCATCCACCTGCTGTGCTGGGAAAGAGACAGAGCTTGCTTTGAATCCAAGGTCCCCAAGATGAGAAAGACTCTGCCACAAAGCTCCAGGGTGCAGACAGTCACCTTGCACCAGCCCCCATGGTGGTGTAACTGTTTCCTCTGAGACTCACATGACTGTGTAGCCGTTTCAGTCCTGAATTCCAGCCTCTTTGACAACCTGCAGGAGACCCTCGTGACATCAAATAACGTTCCCTTGCAGAGTCTCAGGAGACTCACAAGGGGACCACAAGGTGTTCCGGGAATCTGTCCTAAGACTCCACTCCTGCTTGAGGGTGTTTGAAAGAGAAGGGATTAATTGGTTTGGGGACTTTCAAGTGTTGTAGTTGTCTTTAAGCCTCTCATGTTCCTGTAAATAACCCTATTACATTCACTGATTCAGCAGGCAGGATTCGGACAGAATCCTCCCTTTGGTCTCTTTCCTGTATGGGGTGATTTGATACTTCTTCTTGTCACCCCAGGAAAGTCAGGTGACATGCACTGACTTAACCCTCCCCCCAGTAGGCACCACAAAGCCTGCGGTATGCCAGCCCTGGCCTGTCATGGAACAACAGAAGTGAGCTTGACAGCAACAGACCAGGACGAAGTGGATCTGTGGTAACAGGCCCTGTCTCCTCTGCTCTTGTGGATACTAAAGGTGACTTTAGCATTCTCCTTCTGCTCCCACCTCCTCACTGGCTGTGCTGATACAGTGGGGCATTATTAAGACATTCCTGAGGACACAGAACAGCTGCTCCCCTGAGAGGCTATCAGGGTACCTCTGGCCCTCTCCTGGGTAGACAGAGCTGGGCCCAGTGTCGAAGTCTGTAGAGAAGATCCTGCAGTTGATATCTGGGGACAGAGATGCCAACATCTTTCCAGGACTAACTCCCCTGGAGAGAAGCCTGCAGGCCTGAAGAGAATCCAACATTAATAATTCTTAAATTATATTCAGACACCTGGGAAATTTTGGAAAAATAATAATTTGGAGGTCTAATCTGTTAAAACAATAGCTTTCAATATTCATTTGTTACTGGCAATAAATGACCATAGTAATTTGATGATTAAGCTGCTGTGACCTTCAATGAACCTTAAAGATCCTCATTTGCATTCTCATTAAAATGACAGCTTCTGTCTCATTCTTTGAAATCCCAAAATGCCCTCCTTTCCAGAACTTTCAGAGCCTCCCTAAAGAGTAATTAACTCATGTGATTAAAAATGTAATATGTTGGGAACATTTTTTACTTTACAAAGGTACCAGGTTAAAAGTTTTAATATGTACTGTATTAATCATAACTCGTTTTGATTTTTTCCAAGAAAAAAAAAAACCCTCACAGAGTGAGAAGAAAATGGGCAAGCTCACCTGTCAGTGCTAGATCATGCTCATTTCTTTCCTATCCCAAGTTTCATTAATGGGAAGAGAATGATGGAATAAGGTAATCAAACTGCTTCACCTTCAAAGCACACCCCAGGCCCCAAGAAGCACCCCCAAGAAACTGCCTTGCTGGACCTCCTCCCCAACTCTTCAAAGCTGCTCTGATCCCTGGAGCCCAGGTGGGAGGTGAACCCCTGTGAGAGGCTGTGAGAATACATTCCAGGAGCTGAGGCTGGATGAAAAGCCAGTTCAGGTTTGACACTTTGGAGGAATTTCCATATATTCTTTGATGCTCACATCGGGGAAGACATACAGGACTATGTGGGAGCAAGCAGGATGTTCCACACTGGGCAGAGATGGGGCCCCAAGGCTGGGCGTGGGCCATGTGTTCCCTGGAGGAGCATAAGCCATCCTTTGGGTGACACCTTCTCTGACCTTTACATGCCCCTTGGAGAAGAGAAGCCTGAAGCTGATTAGATGAAGGATGGGAAAACCAGGACCGTGCTGCAGCCCATGTTAGGTCGACTCGGGTGGGCAACACACACCTGGATAGAGCACCCGACTTTGCCTGGGCTCTCAAGCAACCTTAGGAAGCCTCTAGAGGAATGAATCATGCCCAGTAAAAGGGAGACAAGCGGGTACAGGGTCAAGATGTGGGACAGGATGACAAAACCCACTCCAGTATCAAGCACGAGTGGCTGTGAGTCCTGTATTCCTGTCCACTGCCCTGCTCTTACAACCCTTCCCAGCAGTTCTCCCAGAAGTACACCAGGATTGACCCTCTGACCTCTCCCCAGACCCATATCTGCCTCTCTTCATCAGTATGTCTCCTTCCAGCAGAGCAGTCCCCAAGCCAGGAGCTCCAAGCCCTGAGCAGTTCCCAGTCTGCACCCTACCACACCCATGCATGAACCACCCCACCCGCCCCTACCAGGATGCCTTTCCCTGTCTTCTCAAGCCATGTTACTGGCTCAACCCCTAGACATACAGCTTCCATAAAATACAAACCACTTTGCTAGATGTCCTAAGTATGCTGAGGAGGGAAGTCAGTCTGTTACTCTCACTCTCCCTCCCATTCCCTTGGGCCTTCCAGGAACCTTATAAGTAACTGTTTAGCCTTGAGCAAGGTTCTATGATGTGGATTTCTCAGTCCAGCCAGAGCACAGAGGACATGTACCAGTCAGGGTTTTGAGCCTCATTGGGCAAGGAGGCATCATATAAACACGTGAAGCCAGGTAGGAGGGTGGTGACCATTGTGGGGTTGCAGGATGTACCACCAGCCAAGACTAAGAAGAGGAGAGAACGCTCTGATGAAAGCAACTCTGGACAAGCAGATGGGTGGAGGAAGTCAGAGATGAGGCCAGAGGTTTGGGCAAGAGTAGGTGGTCCCAAGAAGAGAGATGATCTGTAAGAAGGTCTGAGTGGGAAGAAATGTAGGTAAGGAGTCAAGAATCCTCCAGATCATGTAGACAACCAGTCTTGACCTAGGCCAGCTAGGGTAGGGGCACTGCTGGGCAGAAGTGGGATGCAAAGTGACCAGGGTGGCTTATCAGACAGTGATGACCATGGACAATGATGGACAATGATGACCCAGGAGGTAGAAATGGGCCTGCATTTATTGACAAAGTCTTTACTGCCAGGCAGATGGACCTGCAGTTTGTAGGTCGAGGTATCCCCCTGGGATCCATGACAGATTCCTTTATACTCCAATAGAGCAAGGGTGGAGACTTGTGGGTAGGGAGGGTGTGAAGGTAAAAGAAGAACAAGAGAGGGGGGACAGAGAGAGTAAGGGAAGGAGGGGAGAGAGAGGAGAGGAGGGAGGGAGGGAGGGAAAGAGGGAGGAAGGGAGGGACGGAGGGAGGGAGGGAGGGAGGGAGGGGGGAGGGAGGGAGAAAGGCTGGGTGGGCAGGTAAATGAATGATCCAACAATCCTTCCTTTGCATTGTCCCAAGCAAGCCTTAGTCTAGGAATTTGGACTGGAGACCCCATCCCTGGTGAGTACCACAGCCATCCCAGATCTCACCCAGAGTGGAACATAGCTCTTTGCTGCTTGGTATGATCAGCCAGCAAGAATTCCAGTGAATTGTCTACTCCCTCTCTGGGAGCCAGGTCCCTCTGAGAATGATAAATATTTATTTAAGGTTTTTCCAGATGTCAGCATGATGAACAGACCCTTGACAAAATCAATGACTCAAGTAAGCTCAGTTAATCTACGGGGGACCCTCATAGGGGACGTCCCCATCTGCCTTGGACTCAAGAGCTCCTTGAGGTGTTTTTGGACGATTGATCCAATTAGGCTGGAGCAGGAAAGAGGGCGTCGGGCTCTGACCTGGGAAGGTAGTGTTCTCTGTCTGAGTAGAGGAGGCCATAGTCTCACTGACTCTTGGGGATCTCAGGACAGGCGTGTCTTTATGTGGACACTCACGATGAGCTCAAGTTGGTCCTGAAGTTCAGCAACTAACTAAACCTTAAGGGTTTATTTGTAAAGAGACCACTCTGCAGGATTCCTAAAGGCATCTTGGCCCTCCTTAGAATGGGTTCTCAGCTCCAGTCCCCCTGCCCCAACAATGACCTTCCGGGCTGGCAGGTAGGAGCAGCATAAAGAGAAGTGAGGGCCTTGCCCTACTGATTGAGTAGCAAGAGGCCCATTGTAGCCAGGATCCATGGGGGGGGGTCTCTTCTGTTCCTGAAAGGAACGCATGGTACCCAAGAAGCACACAGCCTTGCAGAGATGAAATGGAGCCGGAGAAAGAGAACGGAATATAGATAGAAAAGGCCTCTGCAGAAAGCCATAGCTGCCCTGTGCCTGTGCCAGCTGTGGGTTTCCACATGCCCTCTGTTCCTTCACTTGGGCTTGGCAACACTTCTGCCAACATCCCACCACATTGCCGTACCACCCCATGAAGCCTAGGGAAGAAGTGATACCAGACCAGTCCCCCCAGGACGAGGCTCTTCGGAAAGGGGAGCACTCACATGGGGAGCACTGTCTCATGTAGCTCCCATTCCACACTTCATTCCAGAGATGGCGGAACACAAAGAAGCTGTCCAAACCCTGCCTGTACTGGACCAGGCCACGCTCATCCACAGCCAAAGGAAAATAGAGCATCAGCCCCGTGAATCTCCACTTCAGTATCAAGGAGCTGTCTGTCCCTCCATTTTGAGCAAGGAAAACTAGTGAACTTGATGCTCCAACCCTGGAAACCAATTCCACTCACCCATCACTTCAACAGGCTGAGGGGACAATATGGTCTGGCACTGAGGCCACCCAGTCAAGGCCAGGCTTTGGGGGAGTAGGATGCTTAACTGTTATCTGGTGGGCGTGGCCCCCTTCTCGGACTCATTTGTCGCCAGTCTTCCTGCCTGCCAGAATACCCAGGGAATAGTCCCCTCTAGGTCAAATCAGCCACTGACCATAGGAGGATGAAGGACCGTCAGCGGTGTGGCTATGGCACCAAAAGCCACAGTCCCACCTGCCACATCTGCTTGGCAGACACCACAGGTTAGAACTCATCCTGTTCATAGAGGGTGCTAGGGAATGAGCAAAGGAATGGTACTGTCTTGGGGTGGGGAGGGGTGTGGCCCACGGAGCAGCTCAGGATTGGAAGGTATCCACAGCAACCAACCTCGTGACTGTTGAAGCAGGAATAGGTTGGGACACAAAAAAGAAAGTGTCTACAATGACAGCTTGCTCTGTGTCACCGTGACACAGCAGTAGTTGAATAACACTGTTCTGGGCACATGTTGCATTGGCAGTCTTTAAGGCACCTGGTCCAGAAGTGAGACTCTGGTTGACCAAAGTAAGGATCAGTTAGATGGAGGACCGACCACAGCCAGGTCCAACACCCTGCCTGCTGTCTGGTCCTAGGAAAGTCATCACATATGTCTGAACCACAGGTTTGATACGCAAAGAGATCCTAGGGAATGAGCCTGCGAGGTGATAGGAACTATGGGCTGGGTGGGGACAGGGCACATGCTTTGCCTAGGGCTGGAAGTCTTACAGCTGATCTCTATGCTAGTCCCATAATCCCTAGGTATTCCATCTCCCATCCAGTTTCCTCCTCCTTATCTTGCTTTCGGGGAGTTAGCCAGAGATGGGTTTATCCTCCCACCCTGTAACTAAAGTCCCCTGTACACGCCTTTAACCAGTAACAGAACCTAATTAATCAGGTTCCTACTTCCCCAAGGCACAGACACGACTTCAGATCTTTCTCCTCTGAAGTCAATGGTGAGCAGCAGCCATAGGAACAGGCATAGTTGACAATCTCTTGCTGTCCTGGCAGCCCCAGCCCACACCCCAGCCTCTGCCTGCCTTGGTCCCAATGGTGGCCTACGTGGAACCAGCCTCTCTCCATGCCCACACCTTACCTTAGGTAGACATGCTGAGGCCCATGCAACACCACTAGCCTGACTAGTCACTGGCCTGACTGATGGCTCCCTCTCCTTTGCTCCTAGCCCTGCCTCATCTCCACGGCAGGACCAAATAATCTTCTGTGGACACATCAAGAGAAGGATTGAGGTCAGGCTTTCAACATGTTTGTCAAACTTTAAATGACACTGACTGGCCAATAGGCTTCATTTTAGGTGCCCTGGAAAGGGGGTAGTAGAAGGTATAGCTGGCATTGCCATGGTTTAATTGGTAAAGCCTCTTGGTTTGGAGACACTTACATATCCCCCTTCCCAATTTCCTACTTCTGTAGTGGCTAGTTTTGTGTCAGTTTGACACACCACACTAGAGTCATTTTAGAAGAAGAAGAAGAGGAAGAAGAAGAGGAGGAAGAGGAAGAGGAAGAAGAAGAAGAGGAAGAAGAAGAAGAAGAAGAAGAAGAAGAAGAAGAAGAAGAAGAAGAAGAAGAAGAAGAAGAAGAAGAAGAAGAAGAAGAAGAAGAAGAAGAAGAAAGTTCATTTGAGAAAAATGTTCCTACCAGATTGGTCTGCGGTGCATCTTCTTGATGTGAGAGAGCCCAGCTCACTGTGGATGGTGCACCCCAGGCCAGGTGGTCTATCAGACTGAGCCAGCCATGAGGAACAAGCCAGTAAGCAGCACTCTTCTGTAAGCCCCTGCATCAGCTCGTCTCTAGGTTCCTGCCGCTATTCCCCTAAGTGGTAGACTATAGATGAAATAAATCCTTTCCTAACCAAGTTGCTTTGGGTCACCTGAGCAAGAGACCTGAGATAGCTCCCCTTTCTCTGTCTCTTCTCCTAATGTGTATCTGTTATGATATCCCAAAAGCTGAAAGCCAGTTCAGCATTCCCTCCAACTCAACCTGATCTATGCATGGACACACTGGACTCTAGCCAGTTCACAAATAACAATTTGGGCCACTGGGAGCCAGTGCACCGTCTACTACTTAAGCATACGACAGGAATTTGTAGGAGAAAGGGGTATTTAGCCATGACTTCCACATCTAGGAGACCTTGGCCTAACCACAGTCCCTTCACAAGCAAGGGTTTCTGGCTACCTACCAACAAGGCCTGGGTAGCTGCTTTTAACTTCCTGGGGTCCTGTGAGCTCTGCTCTGAATTAGTCTGCAGAGCATCTCCCTGGGATCTATTCCGAGGGTTAAACCGCTGTGTTCAAGTCCTCTTGGATGGAGCCTCTTCTACACTCCAAGGCCATTAACATTCTTCTATCATTTTTTTAGGGCTTTGTCCAATCCTGAGGCCTCAGAAGACCTGTAGAGAAATCTTTGCCCCTGGCTTCCTTCACTCACCCAGTGTTCCCTGAACAGTTACTGAATGTCAGATTCTTGGGATGTCACAGAGTAACTCTACCATCACACAGCCCAAGTTTAAGGCAGAGAAAAAGTGGCACCAGTATCCCTGTCCCCTGGGTTCTCCATCCCCTTGTATCTGGTTTGGAAGAGGGCCTTAACTCTAAGAGCATCTGGTTCCCAGTAGGCTGTACATGGTGACAGAGTAGGCCCTTTGGGGTAGGGAATACCTGTACAGAGAAGGAACAGAAGTGGATGCTACCGGTGAGTACCCAGCAGGCATCCCCAAGGGGCCAGCTTCTGTCACATGCTGGTCGTTTCACGTGCTCAATTGTTTAAATGATCTGTGACTCAGCTCCTGCTTGCAAAGAGGGGCCACGGTGGCACCTGATTTGAGGGGTGTGGGGGGGAGTTGTGAAAGGATGAGTCACTGTGTACAAATCACTTGGATCCATGCCCAGGGCAGAGTGGGTTGTCAGTGAACACCAACTACGAAAGCAAGTCCTTGAGAGTGTGTGCCACTCTAGTGGGATCCTGGCTCTGTGAAATGTCACTGTGAGTAGTCCACACACCTAGGCAGGACCAGTGACTTGCCTTAGGATGTGTGCAGATGTATCTCTGGGCAATACTCAAAGCCTCTATTTTTAGGGTGCAGATGAATGTCAACCTAGGTTGTCTGAGTCCTAAAATCTAAAGCTCAGCAGTGGCCTGACCCTGTCAGAGGGATGGATGGACGCACAGGGCTGGCCAAGAGCACTGGATCCCTGAGAAGCACCTGGACTTGCCTCCGCACCTGTCTGTTTCCGCATCCAGTTTGGTTTTGCCATCGTGTTCCCTCCTCCAAATGCCACCACATGAATAGATGAATGGTATTTAAATTCCAATCAGGGCCACTTCTGAAATGTATGCAGAATCACTCCCTAAACCAAAGTTCAGATTAGCATGGATCTGGAATAGGGCAAGTCCCGCTCTGCCGGTGAGTCTCAGTGCCTCTCAAATCCAGGTCACTCCTGGCATTTGATGAGGGTCCACGTTATTCAAACACGGTGACGTGGGGGGAGGGTATAAGCATCAGGTCAGAGCTGGTTCATCTACAGATAGCAGACAACACAGTCTTGATCTTCCTCGTTGGAATGAAAACAATAGAAACAAAAAAACAAAAAACAAAACAAAGATTGCGGAAGTGGCAGTCAGCTGGAAGAATCAGGCTGGATCCAGTTGAGGAAGCAGAGTGTTTACTTGCAGTGTTTCTGTTTAGGAGATAATTGTGTCACTTCCGGCCAAGAAATCTGTACTTCACATTTGAAAGCCCTTCCACGAAGATTCTCTGACCGGGCAGCTTGCCTCATTACCACTCGGATATAGTGGCCCTGCGTCCTCCCATTTCGGAAAGGCAAAGAATTGAGTGAAAACAATCTGAGCTGGTTCAACAAAGAGACGAGCATTTATCAAGTGCCTGCTGTTTGCCCAGTGCTGGGGAAAATGGAGTAAAGAGGCACAGAGAGGGAAAGAGGTACTGATGCGGCCTGTGTGATGAGACGATGGTCACTCCTGCCCACAAATGGCGGCTCTGGGGGATTGAATGATAAATACTCCCCATAGGCTGAGGTATTTGAACTCTTGGTCCCTAGTTGGTGTGGCAGTTTGGGGAGGTTATGAGACTTCTTGGATATGGTTTAGGAAGCATGCTCCTGGGGCAGGCTTTGAGGATGAACAGCCCTACTTTCAGTTTGTTCTCTCTGTTCCTTGCTTATGACTGCAGACAGGCTACCTAAGCTTCTTGCTCTCCTCACCTGTCGCCATCCCTTCCTTTCTATGACAGACCATAAGCCATAAGCCAAAATTAACGCTCTCTTGTAAGTTGCTTTTAGTCATGGTATTTTATTACAGCAATAGAACATAACTAATACAAAAGCCTGGTACATGGCCAGCTGCAGCCAGTAGGACTTTTACTGCCATGTAGGAATGCAGATGTGGTGGCATGTGAGGCTATGCCTGCTCTGTGTGGAACAGTCATGAACCCACTTCACAGTCTGTACCCAGTGTACTCCATATTCATGCCCTGAAACCTAGAGTGTAGACTAGAGCTAACTCTTCCATTGCTGACACAGAGACACTCAACTAAGACCATCCAACTGATTCCGGCCATGGATGGCTTCCTGGTGTGTGATCCAGCATGGTGTGGTGATAGCTGTAATGGGTAATTTAAAGCATGTACAGACTGGGGAAGAATCCAAGCAAGCTCATGACGATGTAAACCCAGCAGGTCATGTTCAAGGTCATGGCCCATGTTCATAGAAATGCCAGGGGAGTTTTGAGGAGCATAACATGGGATACTTTAAGCCATCTTTTTGGCATTATCTGACTTGGAAATGAGAGTCAGAGGTCAAAATTCCAAGTGTTACTAGGTCACAGAAAAATTGTAGGGACTTTATGAAGAGGCAGAGGCTACACCCAACACTCTCAGGCCTTCTGACCTGATCTACCAGTCCTGAAGGGTCACTGCTCCCACTACTCAGACATTAGAATGTGCAGAAGAGATGAACATACATGCACATATGAGCATGTGCACACACAAACACACATATAAATCACAGACACACAGATGCACCATTTTATATACACACACACACACACACACACACACATATATATATATATATATATACACACACACACACACATTCACACACATATATACCGCACATATGCAAACACATATAAACATACACACATACATTCATACTCACACATACACAAACATAAATGCACTTACACACATGCACACACACACACACACACACACACGCATGCACATGCACATACATGCCATTCCAGGCCCAGGCCTGACTGAGTTGCCAGTGCTGTGCTCTTGTCTCAACATGGCTATTTCAGTGCTCCTTGCAGGCCAAGCCCTGTGCCAAGTACACAGACCTCCTTCCCCGTTTCTCATCCAGAACAGTGGCTCCACATTAAGTGAACATTGTGGGTAAAGACTCCATCACTCCCTTCAGTGGGGGATACTCTGTCCTCTATCTCAGAGCAGCATGGGCTCGGTGACAAGGGGTCTTAGCATTCCTGGGAATCCTCTGGCAGCTCCAATCCCCAGAGCCCAATAGACCCCGGAGCAACTCAGTGACCCCCTTGATCCTTGATGGACACATCGCCATCACCACCACCATCTACGAAGGGTGACCTATAAAATCTGCCAGGGGAGGAGATGGGCTGCAACCTGCTTTCCCCCTGCCCTGGGAGATGAGGTCAGCTGCTAGGCTCACGGATCTCCCCTGACTGGTTCTGCTGCAGGCTGCCTCTGCCTTTTCATTGGAAAATATAGATACCATCAGACATTTTGATCATTTCTATTTTTGTTTCTACACTTCAATTTTGGCAGTACTCTCTTGGGAGCTGGGAGGGGGAACACATTTTTTCTCTACCATTTTTAATCTTCTTTTATTTATCAAACTTAGCTCCTCTTTGGGTGGATTAAAGCAGACTTGGACAGAGTCTGGAAAAACAAACCCTTCAAACGAGACGAAGACTGAGTCTGGCCAACTGGCGACTTTCAATCCTTGTTGAATCGAGCCAGGGCAGCCTATGGGTGCAACCTACTGTCATGAGAGCCTGTATTTCGTAGCATATGGTGGGGCCTTTCTGCACATTCAGTTGGAGCCAGAGGTTTCCAGAACTTACTAGCAAGAAGCAGACACCACCATTGGGTCTCCTGAGACTTCCTGGTGGACCTCTGACTGTTGGTCATGTGTGATGGGTGTATGCACAAGGTTGACCACAGAATGAGGACTTGATTTTAGACTAACTCTCTGCAACATCAGTGACTTGTTCCATAACCAACACTGCCTTTGCCTCCCTGGTACCATGAAGGTTAGGTGTGCTGGTAAATTCATAAGACAAGGAATCTAATCCCCTCCTTCTTGGCTCCTGGGGACAAAACAGCATTCTCAAGATCACAAAAAGGTCTCCAGATAATCCTATGTCTAGAATATGTTTGCTAAGAACATGTACTTAAATGGGTAAGCCCAATTCAAGCTTGCTGACCCTGTAAGCCTAGGTACAGAAACTGAACAAGCTATTCAGAGGAAGCCATGCATGATCTGCCAGGAGCACCAAGGGAGAAAGCCGCAGATGCTCGGCAAAGACTTCCTGTGAGGACTTCAAGAGGGTGGGGCACAGGAGTGAGCACTGCCCAGGTTAGGCTCCATAGGGGTTCATCTTACATAGGGCAACTGAGAGTCTTCCATTCACTCTGGAGGCTGTTTCCCACCATCTATCCCACAGGGGTAGAGCAATAGAGGCCTCCAACTGCTGCCCCACGCTGCCTACCTGGGCAATTCCATTGATGACAGGAGGCTTAGCCATTGATATCCCGGGTCAACCTAGGCTCTGTATCTCTACCCCTTGCTTGGTCCAACTACCAGGAAAAATCTGCTGGAGAAGTCTTCCTGGTAGGTTAGACTGTAGAACATGAAGACTTTAAGTGGGGAATCCAGGCAGCACATAGCATGAAGCATTCTCTCTCTCTCTCTCTCTCTCTCTCTCTCTCTCTCTCTCTCTCTCATTCACTCATTCATAGTTACTGGGTGCTTCTGTCCTATTAAACTTGGAGGTGCCTGCTGCTGACAAAGCACCTGTGATAGGGATAGACTCTGGAGTTGGTTTCCTCTTATTCTTGGGGTGTCATGAGGCTCCCAAATCATCCTTCTCTACCCTTGTTCTCTGCAGAAGTTCCTCATCCCAGCCTTATGCTCCCAGAAATAAGACCCAGACTCTTAAAATAAGAGTCTCAGAAATAAGACCCAGACACTTTGTAAATAAAATATATTTACAAATACCTTGGCCATATAGCTAGGCTCTTTGCTGACTAGATCATAACAAATTAACCTATTTATTTGGATCTACATTCTGCCACGGGGCTGGTTACCTGTACTCAGGTACCATGTGCTGTAGCTTTATTGTGTCTGCCTTGCCATACCTTCCCTGAGGAAATCTCCCATTCTTAGCTCTATTCCAGAATTCATTCTGCCTCCTGGATGTCCCACCTTCTACTCTACCCTTTCCTATAGGCTGCAGGATTTTTAATCGACAGGTGATGCATCCATACAATACTCAAGATATTCTCTCTACAATCCTCCAGATATCCACCAGAATCTGGCCCTGACCTGCCCCACAGGCACGTACAAGTGTAGAACAAGGGAATCTAGGAACCTTAACCTCACCCACCATCAACACAGAGTACCACACTGTACCCAACTTCATTCCACAAAGACTGTCGAATAAAAGTGGCCACATACCTATCCAGTGATACTTGTAGCCCCTGCTGAGACAGAGGTCACCAAATATTTGGACATGTCTATCAAGAAATTCATAGAAAAGCAATCAGAACCCCAGGACATTAGGCAAAATGGAAGCCGTGGTTATAGTTGGAAAGAGAGAGGCTGGTCAGAAGGAGGCATGTGAAGGTAGAGTTTACAAGCACAGTCTCCTTGGAACCTGAAGTACAGCATCACTTGGAGGTGTATTTAGAGGTGGCTGCATTAATTTCTTTGAAAATTCTTCCTTCCATTGACAAAACCCTGGGACTAGACAAGCTGACGCTTCCACTGAGGAAGTACTGAATGCTTCTTGTCCTGTGTGAGAGAGAAGGCCCTGGGAGCTTCACCTCATTTCTGACCATGCAGGGCCAAGCTCTTCCAACCTGATTGGGATACAGAACCCTAAACTTACCTTCTTTGCAGACTCCACCTAGGATGAGGTGTGTCATACTGGCCCTTAAGGACAGTGAAAATAGGTGAGTCAGAAAGTTGTCAGGTCAGGTAGGTCTCTGCATGACCTAGATGGGGGACTGAGATGCACACAGGTTCTCATCCACAGATGTCACAGGACATGGCGAGTCCTCAAAGCTATTGCTTAGTGTGCACCAGGACATTGAAAAAGTGCATACTAAATGCAAGCCACCTCACACAGCTGGTGCCCGCTCCTCCCCAGCCCCAGGAGAAAGCTGGCATGGTGCTAATGTAATTAACACTATTCCCACCCTCTTGGTGCTACTGCTCATTTGAATAAAGCCCAAATTAGTATTCGGTACAGAGGTCTGCATATTTCAATAATGCAAAGCCTTGTCAGATGTCTGCTTGACTGAGATCTAAAGGAAGCCCTGACAAGCCTAGAATTGGTCTAGGCTTGAGGAAAGGATCCTGGGACAGTCCCCAGGGGACACATCGGTTCAGTCATCTTTACATAAAATGGACAAATAACTTGGAGTGAATGCTGCCCTAGGTTCACTGCAGTGAAAAGACAGAACAGGGCGCTGTGATCTCAGCCAGTGTTGGGAGACCTCAGTTCATTTTGGCTGGAGAATCCTGCAATGTCCTGTGGTCATGTAGATCAAAGGAGCTGGGGAAGGCTGTTGGGTCCAGGGAACTGTTGTTCTTAGACAGTGGAGGGAATCAAGGTATCATAGAAAGCCAGGTGATCCATTGGGAGAATGATAGCCCTGGAGTTCCCAACCTGGAGTCTACCACATACCCTGGATGATGGAGCTGCTCGGCTCTGGAGACCACTCTGTCCCTCCCCCCTCTCTTATGAAAAGCCCAGGTGATGGTGGTGCTGACCACATAGCCTTTAGCAGACACTTGCTAGTATGAATGGGTCTGGGTGGCTGTGCACAGCTCTACAGGACCCTTGCTCCATTTCCGGTACCTCCAGATCTTCTAGCAGGTTATAATGGTGGGAATACCACCCCACCCTACTCAGTTTGGCCTGTATGCAGACCAAAGAGTTGGCGGTTCTTCCTGACTGGCGGGGCTATAAGCGTTTCTCCATCTCTCCTCATCCAGATCACCCATGCTCAGCAAGGCCCTGTTCCAGGCACATGGGGAGGGGCACCACTTAGCTTCTGCGACAGTTCTTTCTCAGGAGGGTGGCTGACAGCCCAGGAGGAAGCCACCCCATGATGGAAGCTCTTGTAGCCCACCCTTCTGGGTGACATTTCCTCCAGAGAATGGCCTGAAAGGTCACCTCCCCTCCACTCTGGCCAGTTTCATAGTCATGATTATATTTTATGATCTTTTTATGAAGGTTTTTGTCTTTACGTCCCACAAATGTTATTACAAAAATTGACTGGGACCCAACCTCTGCCCTGGGAAAGGATGCACTTGGCTGATGGATTAGCAATAAACATGGATGCTTCTCGAGTCCTAGTTGTCAGGGGAAGTCCATGCAGGGAACAGGATCTGAGAGCATCTTAGGACAGGTTTTATACATGTAAGTGCCTGTTGGCTGGGCATGAGGCTGTGTGTGTGTGTGTGTGTGTGTGTGTGTGTGTGTGTGTGTGTGTGCGTGTGCGTGTGTGCGTGTGTGTGTGTGTGTGTGTGTGTGTGCGTGTGTGTGTGTGTGTGTGTGTGTGTGTGTGTGTGTGTGTGTGTGTGACTCAGACCCCACTACTCTCCTCCCTGTGCACTCCTGGGTAGGCCACCCCACTGCCCTCTCACTACAGCTCACTTCTGCAGATCAGGCATGGGCAGGAGCCTTAGGAGTCTTGAGATGGATGTCCCTGTAGACACAACCCCAGGGGAACAGTGTCTTGGGGTCATTGGGTCCCTTCCAACAGGTCCTTGGTCACAGGAGTCCTGGAGTGGTAAGGGTTGCAGAGAGGGCTGCAATTTGGGCTCAAGCTCCCAGAGCCTCTTCTATATCAAGCATTCCTGGGAACATCCCATGCCCTGCGTCTCTGTATTCCTTTTGCAAGCATCATTGCACATGGGTGCGCAGAGCCCGTCTCAGGACAGGAGCTACCTGGCTGGCTTCTGGTAAACAGCTGCTTTGTTCACTGAGGTTGGAAAGGGCCCGGCAGGCCATCTTCTAGACTTTGGAAGCGAAGACTCAGGCCACCTGTTCTCATGGTTCATTGGTGAGCAAGTTCTGAACTGCACCATGGGGAGAGACAGAATTGTTTGTAGTGAGGACTGGTCAAAGTGTCAAGAATAAGTGATTGTTGAGTGTTCAGCTCTAAGAGAAACACCTGTATCACACCCGCACAAAGGTCAAAGGTCAAGGTCAGGGAGTGTGGCAGAGGAGGCCGTAGGAAGAGGGAGAGAATGGGAAGGAAGGCCGTAAAATACTATCTTTTAGATAAGATAGAAACTGTTGCACCCTTGGTCTTTGCACAAGATCCATTCCAACACCTCCCAATTCAGGATAAGGAGCATCACCCACTCATCCCTGAGGAACTAAGTTAGTTAGAATTTGATAGGGGTGGGGAAAGGCATTTTCTTAAGTGGCATAGCTGCTGGTAAGATGCCTTATCTAAGAATATAAGCCCTTCCATTCTCATGCAGGTAACCGTAATTACATGCAATGAGACACACACACAAAAGACATGAAAGTAGGTTGGGGGGGTTGGAAAAGAGGGGTTCAGTAGGAGGCAGATGAGAGGCTAATGGAGAACCATGGTCAAAGTACATTGCAAATAAGTATTAAACTGTGAAAGTTCAAATACGGCTTTAAAAAGAAGTTTTAGCAATTGACTTTATGAAAGGATTTTAGCACAGCATCTTGAGGGGGAAGGCCAGAAGAGGATGAGAAGCCAGCTGGGGTTCAGGACAGCACAGACGGGGACATCCGATGTGACAAAATACAAAAGTCTGGAGTGGTACTCCTCACCATGCTGGGACTCTCCTGGCTGCGGCTGTAGGAGACCCGTAGATCAAGAGTGTAGGAGGTCTCAGTCAGACAAAGGGGGCACCTGGGGGCAGGGGGACTGGGTGTTAGCTGGCTTACTCTACAGAGTGAAGTCTCTAGACCCCAAGTGACCTGAAACAATTATCCTATGCAGACAGTCTCCCAAGCCTGACAGCTCTGTCCCAGGTCCCCTGATGCTTGCCAGGCTTTCTAGTTTAGCAACTACATTTCCTCAATCCCTAACCTACCTACGGCAACCAAGGTGTGGGGTACTGCCAGCTGGCCACAAAGACAAAAGGTCACCTTTAAGACATATACTGAGCACCTCAGTCTCCACGGCCAGGCCATGACTCAGGGCTGTCTCCAGTGCAGGCAGGGAGAACACAGACAATCTGGCACAGGCAGGTAAACGGGTGTAGGGAAGAGGCCAGTCCAGGAGGGGCATGACAGAACAGGGGCCGGGCCAGAGGTTGGCAACCCACCTAGCTCTGAATGCTTCTCTCCGTGACTGAGCCAAGGGACCACTTCTTCATTGTTATATGAGATTGACTCAAGCTGACAATCAAAGCAGAATCTCTCAGGTGCCATGAATTCCTGGTGCTCAGAGAGGGCCAGGTTGGGCTGGAGAAGACCCACAGCACAATTCAACAAGTCCAAGGTCACCCAGAGGGTGAGAGAGCCTGTTTCTTCTCTGCTAGAATCAGCTCAAATCTAGAGGACTTGAGATCTAGGTTTCAGGCACCACCCTGCCTCTATCCCCCTAACCTGTTTTGACCCAGGCTTCTCTGGTCGTGATTCTCTCCTTCTTGTGGTTCAGGCTCAACTAAAATGTCATTTCCTAGGAGTGATATTTCTGGACTGACTGATCCCTGAAGTCAGATTGTTGCACCAGCCCCTACTGTAATCCCAGGAGGGCAGTTGGTTGCAGAGGCCTGTGGCTCCTCAAAGACTTGTTCACCATTTCCTCTGACGTGAGCAGGTGCTCTCTAGGCAAGGGGGTCATGAGGCTGCAGGAATCCCAAGCTGCTATCCTCCCTGCAGATACTTCCGTAGTCTTCCGGATAGTCACTCGACACACGTAAGCCTCTCGTCAGCTCTCCCTACTTTAGCATGCATCCAGATGGAAAAGAAAAGCCAAGCTGATAAACTCCACTCATGTAAAGGTAACTTCGTCTTAGGAAAAGTCAACACAATAATTCTCTTTGTTTCATTCCAGGTGCCAAGAGGGAAATCAGAGAGCTTTTTCTGCCTAAGAATCGGTGAGAGCGCAGACCACGCTCCCCGTACGGAGCTGAGGTCTACAAAGGAGCCCATGTCCTATTACGGAGTCTTCTTCGTCTCCGATTATCTGGCAAATAAACCAATTTGGGAGCCCACCAGGGTCTTTCTGGCCTCCTCTCCAGGGCCCTGGCTGAACTGACCTTATCTTCATTTCCATACAGCTTGTATCCTCCGTGAGATGAGAAATGTCATTATTTACTGAGAAAGCAAGGTCTGAAAATGGCAATTACTCAGCAGGTCAGCAGAAGGCCCTGGGGTATTTTTCTCAGTAGAATCCAGCCTGGCTGGATCGGAGCTGAGAAAGAAAGAAGGCGATGTCTCCAGCCTAGAGGTCTTCAAACCCACATACTTGCCTTCTTTCTCCCTGACCATGTATGTGTGCGTGTGTATGTGTGTGTGTGTATGTGTGTGCGTGTGTGTGTGTGTGTATGTGTGTGTGTGTATAAATAAATATGTTTGTTGGATAAATCAATGTGTGTTTGTGTATAATTTATTCACATTTAAAACACAAACCCACATATATATGTACATACATTATATATAGATATAGATAGATATAGATATAGATGTAGATATAGATATAGATATAAATATATAGAGATAGAGATATAACATTTAAAATAAACCCTCTGAAGCTTTTATTAGTCCCAAATAAAACAGATATTAGAAAGGCGGGGGAGAAGGTATGAGGGACCCTATCCTGACAGCTGACACATACTGACCCTTGTTCCAAGGTGTGGATTCTGTTACTCTTCATCACCATCCCATCCCTCCCTGCTGGTCCGTGTTGTGCATGCCGTGAGAGGACATTCATCCCCAGCCCCTGTGATGCTGGTCAGTCTGGCATCCTGACCTCACAAAGGATGTTTGGTGGGTGAGCTTCCTTCAGGCACTCTGACTGAGTCTGGGGCATTACCGTTTTGTGTCTTCTATGCCAGGAATGCACCGTGACAAGACCACCCAGGAGGATATGAATGAAGAGAAGCTAGAGACACACAGAGAACACCCAAGTCAACTGCCTGGCCTTATGAAGTCCAGGTCTGCAAACCTTTAGATCTGCAAGTGAGATTATCGAAGTTTCTATGGTAGGCCACTGAAGGATGTTTGTCAGATAGTCTGTGGGCAGTGGCTGGCTATCACAGTCACTTAGGCCATGGTTCTATCTTTGGTCACAATATTTCACAAACACTACTAGGTATTTCTAGGAGTTCAGTGGAGGGTGAGTCCATGAATCGGGCTCTAACTGTCCCAAATCACACAGATCTAGAAACTTGGCCTCTGAACTGCCAGTTTGAGTGCCTGGCCTAACCCTCAGCCCATCAGACCCTTGACCAAGTGTGGAGGTTTGAATGACAATGCCCCCTGTGAGCTTATAGTGAGGGGCACTATTAGGAGGTATGACATTTTGGGGTAGGTGTGGTCTTGTTGGAGGAAGTGTGTCACTTGGGGTGGGCTGTAAGGTTTCAGAAGCTCGAGCTAGATCCAGTGTGACTCTCTCTTCTTGCTTCCTTCAGACATAGATGTAGAAATCCCAGTTACTTCTCCAGCACTATGTCTGCCTGCGTGCTGTCATGCTTAATACCATGATGACAATGGACTAAACCTCTGAACTGTAAGCCAGCCCCTACTTAAATGTTTTTCCTTGTAAGAGTTGCTGTGACCACAGTGTTGCCTCACAGCAATAGACATGATAGCCAAGACACCAAGGTTTCTCTATTCCAGAGCTTTCTTATACCTGGCTCCCCTCTCTGCCTTCCTTTCTATGGAGGGTCTGAAAACCACGGTTCTGGCTTTGAAGGCAATGCTTATATGGTTACCCAGCATACCCGCCTTGATTGCAAGATTACAAAACACATTGTTCAAAACCTAACAATCCAGACATAGGGCCTGCAGGTCATATAGGACTTCCTGGAATGCTGAAGTCAGAAAGGAGCCATTCAGCTGGTAGGACTCTGTCTGCTCCAGTCTTATATCCCTGTATCCAGACCTGCTGGTGACCCAGCAGAGAGGAAAGGACAAATGTATCAGTTATCCTTTCATCTGATCCCTGACTCCATCCACCCTTCAGCTTCCAGAGCACTCCCACCTGATGTCCTTAATGTTCTGCAAACTCATCCAGAAATCTCTCCTCAGGGGCCATGGTCAGTGTTTAAGCATTTGGCAGTTTGCAGCCTGGGATCCGTCCCAGTAGTAAGCTACTAGTCTCAGGGTAACCTAATGGGCAAGGGGTCTCTGTCTGCAGGGACTAGGGTGTGGTACCAGCCCTCAGCAACAAGGAGGTGATGACATTGATTTCAGACACATAAAGAGCCACACACTGCCCAGGCCTCACAGAAGTCCTGGGAGAACTTCTCAGACCAATGCCTGAAACCCAGAAGTGCCAGATTGGCTTAGGACCTGCTCTGCGTAAGAACCTGGCTGTGCTGGAGCCCTCCTCCTCCCTCCCCCAAATGACTGCCATCTGTCCCCCACCCACCAGATACACCTCTGTTTCGTTCCACGCTTACTTAGAAGTGTTCTGAGGCTAAAGGGATCATCAACTTCTCAGGTCCCTGGGATTGAGCCAGTAGCAACCTTCCTTTACAACCCTAACATTCAACATCAGGAAAACAAAACAAAACAGGACAAAACAAAACAAAAACTAGCCAGGGACCTATAGCAGACACAGCATCCCTACCTCAGGATGCTTTGTTCCAGTCTTTAGGACTCTTGGGTCCTGCCAGAATGGAGGCCAGCTAGGCTCCACTCGGCGGTGACATCTCCCTGACCATCACCAACACCAAATTTCTTCAGAAGAGAAAGATAGACCTAGTGGGTGCTCTGTCCATTGCCCAGGCTTATTCCTGCCCAGCCAGCATCTCCGGTCTGCGTCCTCATTTCTAGACAGCCTTGCACGGCCTCCTTTCATAGGGCACCCCACTTTCACGGGACAAGCCATCGTAGAGCCTGGAGACAGGGATGGTGAGCATGTGCGCACTGCAGCGTGTGGCCCTCAGCTGCCAACACACAAAGACACTCTGTCCTCTCCATGGCGAAGGGACACCCAGGCCGGAAGCCAGGCAGCAGATGAAGCCAGACACACAGTTGACATGGAAACCCAATAGTTAAAAAAACCCTCAGGCTATTTTGAAATGTCAGATTTTTGATAAGCAGGCTGGAGTCTGTGTTCCTCCACAGCGCAGTATTTGGCAAAACAAGCTCTACCATGAATTCCTGACAGTACGTCAGGGGCAGCACGCAGCCGCATGTCTGCCTTGCCGGGTGGTGTTCGCTCATTACCAGCACTGCTCTCTGCTGACACACTGCTCATTCCAAGGACCATGCTACTGGGGGTGCTCCTCTCTTACAAACATAGAACTCGTGGGCGAACAAAGGAAATCCACTTGTTTCCTGGCCTGGCAGAGGGAAAGTCCTCTGACAGACAATTCTCCCTCTGTGGTTGCACAAACTCCAGTGCTGCTGGCGCTCACCTGGAGCCAGTGATGGTAGGGTTCCAAGCCCTGGCTAATTAACTGGAATGCGTATGTGCGTGTGCACGCACCAGTACTCGCGTGAGCGCCTCTGTGGGGAGATTGCGGGGGACACACCAAGAATCAGGCCCACACCTACATATGGACAGCTGCCTCTGCCAAGTTAGTTTCAGAAGAAAACTGACTTGATGTTGAGAAATACTGCCGGTGGTTGCTAAAATGAATGTCTCTGCCCCATACCCCTGCTGGGGAGACCTGAATATCTCTCCTCCATTCCTGCCTTCTAAGGTTCTAATGACAATCCTAAGTGAGATTCCGCCAAAGGTCATCACGGAGAAACCGATGAGTTTATAGGGCTTAGAGAGTGTAGGTGAGGGGTTTCTGACCAGAATATTGTGACCCCACAGCAGCCATACTGATGAGTTTTCACCCAGGATAGATGGAGGCTTCTCTATAGCCACCATTGTTTCCCTCAGAGTAAATACTCTAGCATCCTCCAAAAAGCCTGAGGCAAAACAGGATACAAATGGCAGGGGAAAGTGGACAGAGCTCTTGTAAAGAGTCCAGAGGGAATGTCATTCTGAGAGAGAATGTCAACTGTTTACAGGCAAGACCATGATAGACTCTAGCAAGAAGGCATAGCTGACCTCAAGAAAACAGTAGCTAATACAGCTTGGAAGATAGAATTGTGAGACAGCCTGGATCAGAGAGCAGCAGATCATTCTAAGTGGGGGTTTTACCAGGGACTGGAGAACAGGGGGAATGAGAGGCACAAGATGTCCTTGTGTGTGCCAAGGTACGCTTTCATAAGTGTATGCAATGTGAGTGTATGTGAGGTAAGTGTCCACATGTATGCACATATCAGCTCAGGCTTTGTGTGTGTGTGTGTGTGTGTGTGTGTGTGTGTGTGTGTGCGCGCACGCGCGCGCGCGTGTGCACGTGCATGCCCCACCCTGATAGTCACACCCACAGAATAGGAAAATCTGATGTTACTCCTTAACAGACAAAGGCCCATCAGTTCTTTTTATCTGTTATGCACTGTCAGGAATAGGAGAGCATCCCCCACAAATGTGTGTGGGCCTCCATGGGTCAGCAATGTGCATGTATTTCTCCATGTGGTACACAAGAAATATTCTGATGCCTCACACACATATGGAGTGGACCCCCACTCTTTTTCCTCAAACCTTAAAAACATTCCTACTTCTGGGCCAGCTTTACATACAAAGTCAAAATATTCCCACAGGGAAGAGAGCCCAGCTTTGGTATTCGTCTGGAGCACGTTGGATTGATGGACCTGTGGTGTCAGAGATCCGCAGGGCATAGAGTTTCACTCTCCAGAAAGGTGAGGAGGGTAAGTCAGAGCTGGAACAAGGCAGGACTTTCACAGTACTCTAGAGGGGCCCTCCTGGCTCTGTCATGTTGGCTGGTGTAATGGAGCTGCAAAGGCTGGTGCCTAGCATCTGATGACCAGCCAAGAAACTAGCCCATACTTACTCTTTCCTCTGCTTCCTCTCCAAGGAGTCACCCAATGAGGTCATTCAGTTTCTTCTCCCTGACTTTTGTCAAGCCCAGTCAACTGATGTCCACCTTGGCAGAGGGTCTCTGGGGAACCTATTTCCAAAATGTGAGCTTTGTGCAAAGAACTGGGGACTGCGAAGCAGGGGCGGAGTGGCAGGTACTCTCCAGCAGCTGTTAGGGCTGCTGAAAAAGTACAGAGTAAATAAAGGAGAGTAAATACTGCAAAGATTAGACTCCTGTCCCTGTAATCTCGACAGAGCTCTTAGCAGGCAGCCCCAAGACTTCACAGACATTTGCATAATCTCTGTAGAGAAATCCTCCAAGGGAGGATTCATCTGCTAAGAAGACAAGGAAACTCCCTCCTGCAGCTACCAGAAGGCTAGGGAATTCTTGGCAGGAGGGGAGGGAAACTCAGGAGGGAGATACCCTCTGCTGTCCTTGCCTAGTACTGAGGCACACTGAAGACAAGAAGCTCTAAGCTTGTAGCCTCAAACAATAAAAGCACATTTACATGGGCCAGTCTGGTCCCATACCTATCCACCCATCCACCCATCCATCTATCCATCCATCCATCCATCCATCCATCCATCCATCCATCCATCCATCCACCCATTCACCCATTCACCCATCCATCCATCCATCCATCCATCCATCCATTCATCCACCCATCCATCTATCTACCCACCCACCCACCATCCATTCATCCACCCATCCACCCACCCACCATCTGTCCATCCATCCATCCATCCATCTATCCATCCATCCACCTACCCACTGATCCACCAGGACATGAACTCTCTGTGCTGCCACCCACATCAGGTTCACCTCTCTAACACTGTCCTCTAGGGGCATGGCAGAGTCATTGCACTGTCCCAGATAACTCACTGATTCATCCTTCTTTACCTCTCCCTTTCCCCTAGTGCTTATGGTTTGTAAGTTCCAGGCCCTCAGCGGACACTGTCCACTTCACCTGCAGGTAAGAAGACATAGAGTCTGGGCTACCATCTAGCACATATATAGTTAGATGAGTTATAGGCCAGTCACAACCACTCTGCCCTGTACATCCAACCCAGAGTGTCTCACACCTACATTCCTGGCACACGGGCACCTCAGGGACCACAGCACTCAGGTCCCATGTCAGTGGGGACTGGCTGCAGATACCTAAGATTAAACAGGAAAAAATTTGCTTTCCAGTGTGAACTCCAAGTAAGAGGAGAAAGCAAGTGCCTCTAGTTTTCCCTCTGCCCCAGGCTTCTCTCCATATCCAACGTGGAGCCACCAATGTACCTAACCACCATGCTCAGGATGCCTGTATATGGTCTTGGGCCCTTAGAACTACAACCATGACTTTTAGGAAAGCCAAAAGGGCCACAGGGGGCAGACACTGACTCAGAGGAAACCATATTCCTGGGCTACAAACACTGCATCACTGTAGCCACTCAAGCCACACTGTGGCTGACTTCCTGAGAGGACCAGCCAGTCACTGGGCACAGTCATCACACCATGATACTTGAGTCATTTCCACCAGGAACCCCAGGGGACATGTCTCCATGGTTTGTGCAATCTTATATCCAGAGGCAAGGAAAGGGGTGCTCTTCATTTGGTCAAGGCCATTTCTCTGAGCATTGCTTGGCTAGGGCCATTAAAGTCTGGCCTATGGCAGGCTGAGCAAGAAAACCCTGACACCTAACCCAAACAGCAGGTCTCAGTGGTAACCCAACTGGATGGTAAGTAGGCTCAGGAAGAAGTTAGAACAGCAGCAACTCTGGGGCAGCCTAGGGTTTCCTTCCCTACTTCAAGCAGGGGAGAAAATGGACAATATCCTGCATCCCCAAGGCTGACCTCAGTTTCTCTCTGTGTGTGAAACAGAAACGGGATGTACTAGGCTTTGGTCCCTTAGCTCCTCTGGTTAATAGAGAACTGAGAACAATCTCTTACAGAATGTCCTCCTGGGGGGAGGGGTGCTCTGGTTCCCAGATCGGGATTTCTTGCTGGGGTTCCACTTTGTCCCAGGCTCTGCTGTCCAGACCCAGCTGGCTGTGGAGGCTTGCTCAGCCCTGCATTTCCTCAGGAAGACTGCAGCACGAGGCAGAGGCACAAAGCCGCTTGATTGCCCTATTTGTCAGAAGATGCGTGTAGATGTCACAGGAGCAAGGAGACTTCGGCTAAATTTGTTCTGCAGGCAAAAATGTAGATGGAACCCCGCCTCCCACCTCCTTATCATGTCACCATGGTGACCAAGCTGGCTGTGCAGGTCATCAGCCCAGGAGGGAAGGCTGAAGAAGTCAGACTATTCCTGCCTGGCAGCGTCCAGTACGTCCAGGATCCCCACATTGGGAATCACATATTGTCATTTGGTCTAAGAGGAGCCAGTCTCTTTTTTTGTTTTTTGTTTTTTTAAAGTCAAAGTGTCTTTATTTGCAATTGATAAGCTGATATCAATCTGATAAGAATGATACATAAAGGCTCTTAAACACTTCACCAAGAAACTTCTACAGTTGATAAACATTTTTCACAAACAATAATCAAGATACAAATATCTAGAATCATCCATGAGACAGGCCTGTGGGCATGTCTGTGAGAGCTAGACATTAGGTTAGGTGAGGCAGGAAGATTCACTTTGCATGTGGGTGTCAACATTCCATGGGTTGTGGTCCTGGACTGAATTAAAAGAAGAATGTAAACTGAGAGCTAACACGCATCCTCTCTACTCCTTGTCTCTGCATGTGATATGACAAGCTGTCACATGACTCCTGCCACAACTTCCTTCTTGACATGGTGGACAGTCTCTGGAACTACCAGTTAAAATAAGCCCTTTCTCTCCACTTGCTTCTTGTCAGATATTTGGGTCACAACAAGGAGACAAGTAACTAGTGTCCATCTCCTTCTTGGGTATCTCGTCTCTTAGATGGACACAACGTTTCAGACCCTTTATCTGCTGGCTATCCTCTTTTGTAGATGAGTAACTTGTCTTCAGCCTCTACACATGGTCACTCAATTCTCTTGGCTGTACACTTCATCTTCTGCATGGTCACCTCACCTCCTAATCCCTGAACATCCTCTGAGCACGAAAGTGCAGGTAGCCTCTAGGTGTGTGTCTGCAACAGTAGTCTGGTGATCTCTTAGTCTGATCGTGAAGTCCAATCTTAGTCCAGAGATTTAGCGAAGACCTTGACTCTCTGGCAGGTGCCAGTTGTCAGAGGGGCTGACTCACGGTAAGACCCAGAACACACTGGTGTTGACCCAAAACATCACAAAATTACCAGTTACGTAACCACCACAGGTAGCCACCTTGGGAGCACTGATACAGCCTCGGTTCTGAACTGTCCCAACACTATGATGAGACCAGCAGTGGTTTAGACAGGACCTCTGAAGATGATGAATATGCAGTTAAGGGCAGCCACAGTTCTACAGGGAACACAGATTAAGTGCATAGACTGAGCCCCACTCTCTGTAGTATCCCTAATATCTGCCCTAAGCTCTATAAGCAGACCAGGGTGGGGTGAGGCTACCCTCAAACACCCAGAAAACTGAAAAAGGGTCTCTCTGAGATTGCTCAGCTGCCCACAGCAAGATAGTTACATGGCCATAGAGTCAGGAATTCAGAATATCCTCTCCTGCCCTGTGAGCTCACCTCACCTGTCCCTTAGTACATTTCCAATGAAATCCTTTGCTGTCATCAGCCAGAGGGGAAACAGGCTGTTTGCCTTGCTGATTCTAAGCATTTTTAATTTAATGTTTTCATCAGTACACCATCATCACAGAGTCCTTAAAGCTCATTCAAGGTCATAGCAAGGAGGGAGGGATGTGCAGTGAGATGGGCTGCGTGGGTATAATGCTCAGGGTCAGCATGCACCCCCTCTCCTGTGTTCTGTCATCCTAGGACTCAAGGGAGAGCTGTCTTCCAGTCTCGCCTCAACTTTACACTACAGAGCGATCAGAGGTCAGAACTGTGGTCTAAAAAGATTATGGCTTGTCTGTCAGAAAATGCAGACAGTGCCAGCAGATGCCAGGGCAGATCAGAGAAGTTTACCCACATGGCACCAACCACACACCTGTACTCGGAGCGGCACCCATTCTAGAACAAAAGATGAGAGGTCTGAGTTGAGTAGAAGAGGCACCCTCCACAGGCTGCTCTCCCAATTCAGGCTGAGCACCGTATGCCCGGCTTCCGCGGTTATGTTCTGACGCCTGCTCCTGGGGCCACAGCCATAGTGATGGTTTAAAAGAAAGTCAAATGAACCCAGATTGGACAGGCTGAGCCTCCCCAAGATCTTCAGAGATGACAGTGGTAGAACAGAGATTGGGGGACGGGTGGCTATAAAGGGACAGCATTGGGTATCAGGAGGTGGGGTGCAGAAAGGGGAGAAAGTAGAGGACAGGGAGGGGAGGAAGTGGAGGCTCTGGAAGAACTGCATCTTCTCAAATCTCATCCTTCCTGTGGCCAATTTCCATAAGGAAAACCAATTATTTCCCCCTACGTTCTTCCTCTCTCTGTGTTTTTTCATAGCAGAGGCAGCAACCACACACAGAGTGTTCTCAGCCTGCAAGGGCCGAGGAACAGAGGCTGAAGGCCGCTCCCTAGGGCAAGCAGGTGTGGCGTCTTGACAGGATGGACGAAGAAAAGCTGGTGCCTGCGCTCAAGGCCTCGCCACACTCACACTCAGCACACACAGCAATCCAAAGGGGGCACACGCACAAACGAACACAGGCTTACAAATGTGAGCACACACATGCACCGCCCCAGAACGCACACCACTCGCACAGGCACACGGATGTGCTCATGAATGTGTGGGCCTCTGTGTGCTGTGACTGTGACACATAATGGTGTGCCTCTGCCCCTTGCATTCGTGTGGGCTGCTGTGGGTCTGTGCGTATCTGTGCTTATGAGTACATGCTAGCCTATATTGTGTGTTCATGTAAGCATGCATTTATGAACCTTGATGGTGTAGCATGGGTGAGAGTGTGTCTAGGCTAGAGTGCACATCTGCATGCCCATATGTAAGCACTGTCACACACATGTACACATAAACACATGCTCACACTCATAGGCACACATACCTTATGCCACAACCAGAATCCCCTGACTACCACCACAGATATAAAGGGGAGCCTTACATGGAGACCCAGGAAGTGGCAAAAGGTTCATACCCAAGCTAGTGAACCAGTCTCCCAAGTTGGTAGCCCACCTGACACAGGCCTGTAGTATCAGTGAAGAAGGCATCAGCAGTGTGCTCTCCTCCAGGCAGCAGACCACAGATCCCTGAACTGGGCCTTCAAGGTTGCCCAGACCAAGATGGTGAAAGATGACTCACCAACCAACCACCTTGAAGACCTCATGAGAGGCCACCAGGACAGGGTCTGGAGCCAGACAGGACAGATGGGCCTTTCCCAGAGGGTCATCACGACAGCTATTGAGGGCAGGACAGAGCCACCTAGTTAGGCACAAATAGACCTAACTCCTCACATTTCCTTTCTGCCCCCGAACCCTGTGCCCCACAGTTTCCCAGAATCCTCAGAGGGCAGGAAGTACTGAGCTGCAGGGGCAGCAAGCTTCTGAAGATAGATTCTCTAGAAAGATAGCTTGTTCTTGGGCTGAGAACCGTCCCCACCCACAGCCAAACCAGTTTCTCTGGGACAATGAGAACCAGGGACCCTGCCAAGGAGCTCTGGGGCTGGGCTACCACACTGTAACCCTGAGACCAGATTTCTTCAAGTGCACGCCTCTGACTTTCCCAGAAAAGGAACAACCAAAGTTAAGATGGGCCTCGTAACGTGAGAGATAATACTTAAAGGCAAAGAAATCATATATATATATATTTTTTTTTAAGATCACAAGGACAACTTCACATCTTCCCCCCTTTCAGAGGACTGCAGCCCCGTCTCACAGTCGATGTCATTGTTAATTTTTTCTAATGACACATTCAAGAAACAAAGCAAAACAAAAGAACCATCAACTCAGCATTTAGAACAACATATTTTGACAGCATATTTTTAAACTAATTCCCCTCTTCCAATGAAAGTGCCATCTTGCAATCTTTTTAAGTCTATTCAGTATATACCAACATGATTATCTCATTCTTCTCACGATAAAAACTCCCAGATACATAATGACAGCGTGATCAACATGCAGATGTATTCAGGGGACATTGTCTCTCCTGTAAGGACCAGGAAGGAAGGAACAATGAAGATGTGCCCGCAGGAGCTCTTGGCAGGGATGGTCCATAGGAGGCATTGGACAGGGTGAGAGGTAAGCAAGAGACCCCCACACGTGCTGTGTCCTGGTCTCCAAAGGCACAGGCCTTGGCACTGAGCACAGGGTTTGAAGATGCCACCTGATCTTACTTTGTCTTCCACACAAAAGCATTTTGGAGTCAGCTGATGATACAGGATGTAGGTCCCCTGGCAACGGGTGCAAAAAAAAGAAAAAAAGAAAAAAAAAAAAAACCAAAGGCACAACTCTGGAGTGGGACTCGGCAGAAGGAAAGCAACGTGGTAGGAAAGGGAGATAAATCTGAATCCAGTCAGATAGAGCTACTACCATCTTGCCAAGAGCTCCTACCTGGGTGAAACCACAGGAGATAACCCCCTCAGGCTCCTTGACTGTGAAATAACTAAAGTGGGGCTGGGGGACAGCAACTATCACTGGCCAACAAGGGGACACAGGGAGCAGAAGTCCATCGAAACTGCAGTGGCCGAATCTGAGTGTGTGTCCTCCGTGGCTGTAGCTACACCCTCCCGGTCCCCTTCTCCTCCCAACCATTACCGGGAGTGGGAACCCTTTGCCCACCAGAATAGAGCAAAGGAAAAACAGTGGGAATTGCCTCATAGACTGAGATATGTTGAGGAGAGGGGAGAGAGGAAGAAAGAAGCTGTTCTGTTGACTTTAGAGATGGAGAAGAAGCCAGGAACCCAGGAGCATAGGCTTTAGAAAAGTCATTTCCTTGTCCAAAGAGAAGAGCCCTTTACTTCAGCTCAGAGAGAAACGTGGGACATCTCTGAGACTGATAGAAAGTCCCTGGGCTTGAACTGCGCACTGACTGTGAGCTCCTTCCCTCAGCAGACACAGGAGGTCTACACAGAGCCCGTGCTCTGGGCTGAGGAGCTACGTCTCATCCTTTGTCACTTAAGAGCAATAGAGACAGGTGTCTGTCAGCTGCAGGAAGTGGCCGGGGCTGAGCCCCAACATGTCCTAGAGTCTTATCAACCATCTCCAACACTTCTACAATGATAGATGCTGGGCTAGATAGATGATAGAGCCCAGGCTGTGCTCATGTGTTGTGAAGTTGTGCTTCTCAAGGCAGGTAGAAACCTCTAGAACCAACAACCTAATGAGAGCCGAGTTTCCAGGATGCTGCCTACTCTACAGAAAGAATACCATAGTGTCATGTACCACCAGCCAAGAAGAATCAAAACCTAAGTGCCAAGTACAATCCGTACTGAACATGTGTCACTGTTATACCATGGTAAGGTCAGATCATTGCAAAGTGTGTGTATGACCATATGTGTTCCTGAAAAAGGTCACAGTGTGAGCCTGTGACAACCCCTCCTGGCAGTATAGCACACTGGCTGTTGTACCATCTGTGTCCATATTCTCACTATACAGCAGGAACGAGTAGCTGCAACAAAGAACATGGATGCACATGCTCATGGATACACGCTGCCCCTCAATAGAACAACTTAGCTGAGCCCCTGATGGAGGATGTTGGCAGACAAACTCCACAGAGGAGGAGTACCAGGCTGTGAGAATCAGACTCCTGGGAAGGGGCAGCAATGTGTGGCAGGGTTGCTGGCCTCCAGGTAAGATCAGTCAGGACATGTCATCTGTGGGTAGAAAATAGGTGGATGGACTAGGGACCCCGGGGCTGGAGAGAAGGGAGGAGGCTGCGTTTGTGCTGGGACAGGAAGTCGTGAGGATGCAGAGAAGCCTGAACACTTTGACTTTTAGCTCTGTCCTTGTTGCTTGCCCCAAACTGGATACTACAAGGACTAGAGATTAAGGTTCTAGTTCTTCTGACATAGGGGGTGCTAGAGAAATGTCTCTAGAGCAGATTCTAAGCTGATGTCACAGGAGACCCTAAGGCCCAGTGGAATCTAGCTCTGCCCAGGGTTACCTCTGAGCTGCTGGAGTATATCTGTTCATTTCAGAACAATTTCAGAATCTGACTAGTCACTTCGTAAAAACTAAGTCTGGCCCTCCGGCAAGGCAGGCTCTACGGTACTCAGATTATAGGATACAGCCCGGTGTGAGGAATGCTTTGCAGCAGCAACAGACTGCTATAGCAGAGCTTGCCACCCTGACCTCACGTCTCCAGGGGTAGGCTCCCCTATAAACCCTGGAGTGGCCTGGGTCATCACAGGAGAACCTGATGAGTTCTTATCTAAATATACCCAATAGTGTGGATAGGTATGCAGATTCCAAGAAGTAAAATCCTATCTTCACCCATTCTGCTCCCAGGGGCAGCAGCCTTGTCCCTGAGGACCTGGTGCTCTGGCAGGTTGAGCAAACAACACCCCGCCCCCCGGGAATTATAGTGATACCTTCCCCAATTTGCACACAAGTACATATAAATACTTTCAGCAAGAGACTGGTTCTCATCGCCCACAGAGCACCTTGTGACTCTGCACTGGGCTATTGATTTCATTCATTCATATTATATATCCCTGGGGAAATGGAAGCTCATATTCTCACAAAAACACATACACAAGTGTTTACAGCAGCTTTACTCATAATCACCCCAAACTAGAAGCAGCGCAGATGTCCTCTGATAGCAGAATAGATAAAAATCTGCACCAGCCTGAGAAAGGAAGAGGCATGGGCTCAGGCAACATCCGGTAAACCTCAGATGTGTCAGGCAGAGTAACAGAAGCAGAATCCAAGACCCAGAAATGGGTCCCTAGATATGATGTCTATATAGACAAAGTAGTGGCTACCAGGACCTGGCATGGGGTGTGACTACAGAAGCACAGTGGAGGGTCTGTCTGGATGTTGGGGTAAGCTGTGTCTTGCTCACAGAGGCCTGAAAATTTGGGGAATTCCTTTTCTTTGTTATGGAAAGAACCCTTCCTATAGAACTGGGTTGACAGTAGCTAAGGGTCATGACCCTTAGCTTGAAAAAAGCTGGGTAAGGTGAATCTTAAGATTTAGGGCCTAGGTCTGGACTCCACCTATATCCTCTATTCCCTAGATGATGGGAGTGAGCACTCCAGGTGCTCAGATAATGATGAAGATGAAGATGATGGTGGTGATGGCAATGAAGATGTTGGTCATGTTTGAAACAATTACCATCATGAGGAGAATCAAGAGGTTGTTAGCCATATTGAAAATGGTGGTGATGGCGGCGAAGCGAAAGGTGGTAGTGAAGACAATGGCTGTGACGAAACAATGAGAGATGACAAGGAAGATGAGGATGATGACGGAGGTGATGGAGTTGAAGATGATGATAGTGGTGACGATAATGATGATAATGGATGACGTTGATGTTGATAGTGATGATATTGATGACTACAGTGATGGCGGATATGGTGGTTATAATGATGATGACGATGACGAAGAAGAGGATGTCAAGGATGCTGAGGATTATAATGATGAAGCAGACAGTGATGGTGATGTTACAGGTGGCAATGATGAGGAGGTTGGAGATGACAAGATGACGGCTGTGAAGGTGTTGGTGATGAAGGGGAAAATGGTGATAGTGGTGATGATGTCGATGGCAATGTTCATGAAGATGACACGGGTGATGATTAGTGTGATGATGAAGATTCCGATTGAGAGCATAGGGAGGTGGAAAAGCCACTTACCTATGGAAAGATCTGTTTTCCTGGCTCTCAAATGGGTCCTGGAGAGGAAGAAACACTGCCAGGGCTTTTCCTGGTGGTCATAGGGGAACATGTGAGCCCACATTATGGTGTCAAGTCTGTGTCTGTCACTTAGCACAAACACTCCTCCTCTGGGCCAAAGCAGGGGACAAAAGGCTTCTGATTTGTTCCAATGGAGTTAGGTCCATCCTGATCCAACAGAGCTATCATGAGCCCCATGCCACTCTGCTCTCTGACACTAGCCCATTCAACCAAATGATCCATGGACTCCCTCCTGACACCAACTATCATGGAAGGCTCAAACTGAGTCTGCGGGAATGTTACTTTCCATATGTTCCTCCAACTGTCACAATCAGGCATGGGACCCAAAGCCATGAGCAGGAAAAAGAGAATATAGACTTGCCCCCAAGCAGAGAAGGCTGAGGTGAGCGCAGCATATCTAGCTATCTCCAAAAAGAGTAGGCTTCTATTTACAGATCTCACTCACAGTAATCAAGTGTCCACTCAGAGCTCGGTGACAGCTCGGGCCAGCACAAACCTGGACTATCGATGCCCCTCCATGTTTCCACTCAAGACAGCATCGAGACACAGAGTGAAGTAGGCACACCTACCCCACCCCCTACACTGCTAGGGAAGAGTCAAGCCAAGGGAACAGTCAGGAGGCCTGGTGCATGTGAGGAGTTGTGTGAATAAGTAGCTCTACGGGACCACTGTGTAGAGTTGGACTGGGTCCTTCTTCAACTACAGGAAGCACAGGATGAATGAGAATCTCTGCAGACCCCTGGATGGGAAAGTGGGGCCCTCCTTCAGTTGCCACACTCCAGGAAAACAGGCTATTGGTCTCTGCCAGCAGGGCCTCTCTCTTTATCTCTATTCTTCCTAAATTCCAATCTGGCCCAGGTCAGGTACAATGAGCCTAGAAGGCCTCTGGGAGGGAGGAACTCCTACACTTTACCTGATGGTATATACATACCTCTTTCTCCTCCTCTTATTTTGCCTCCTCCCTCTCCTTCCAAATTGTTGTTTACAAAGACAAGGACATCTAGAATCCTCAAGGAATAGGCACACAGAGGCCTGGCCCTTGGCATGGTACATAGGTGTGCAGCCCACTCACCCTCTTGGGTAAGGATGCTTGGGTTGCCATAGCAGAATCCTGCTCTAAGACCCACAGTGAATGTTGAGCCTGGAAATAAGGCAAAGATTCATCTTATTTGGTTGGACTGTGGACCAGGCTGAGTCTCTCTGTAGGATTCGCCACCAACCACTAGGTATTGCTTTTCTGACCCTGGAGTAAGTGGATTCAAGAACAGGTGCTGTGGGCAGGAAGGCATGGGTTCCAGCTACCCTCTACAGTTGATACTCATAAGATGTAGTCTCAAGAGCAACAAAGATGCAGAAGGCATCCTGTTTCAATCCTCATATGTCCATAGGGCATGGCCCAGGCTTCCAAATGGCAGAGCATGCTGGGATAACGTGGCCACCGTCCAGGGACATCTTCCTCAACTCTCCGTGGGCATACAGAGCTCCAGAGGACTATGTTTACAGCTGAGCTTCCTCTCCACTCAAAGTAACAGAGGCCCTACCTAGCTGGACCCCCACCACCTCAAGATGCTGTATCCACACAAGCCTTAGAGATAATACAGTGCAAATATGTCCACACATCAGTGCCAGAAGTAACCAGACTATCTGCTGGGAGAGAGAAGCGGGTGACACAGAGGGGCATAGTGAGATTCCAGGAAAGGCAGCCAATGTGGACTAAAATAACACAGCAACAATGAAAACGGCTCACACGGCCTCGCGTCATCTTCCCATTCACTCACCCAACACACATCAAAGGCTGCCCGGCCGGGAGGAGCAGGTGGGGAATGCTCGTGGGCTGGTGAGCTGCAGGACCAATGCCTGGTAGCCAGGGCTGTGCCAAAGGCAGTGCCAAGCCTTAGCCCATCAGTCCTCCCACACATGGACCTGAATGCATGCCCTGCCTGGCCTTGCCTACAACCCTGGTTTGTTTTCAATTACTGGGGACCGGTCCTTTAAATCACCTTGATAGTAGGATGGGGTTAGCTAAAAATGGGGACAGGAAACAATCTGTCTCTTATACACTTGGCCAGTGGGTAAACCAGGGGCGGGTGAGTCAAGACCTAGGGTGTACTCTTGGATGGAGTTTGAATGAATGCAGAACCTGGTTCCAAGAGTCCTGGAGCTTCAGGAATGAAAGAAGTTGAGGCATTTGGCTTCCTATGCCAGCCCCCTGCCCCCTCCTGCTCCTGGAGCAGCAGGTAACCAGGACTAACTAAAGAGCTCAGCGCACAGCTTTGAACTGCACTGGGCTCTTCAAATAGGGTCTAACAGAGTCCAATCCTGCCCAAGAATCCTCCAGGAAGCACTCTTCAAGGAACTCTGCCTTGATAGACTCCAGCCTAGCCTCCCCACCCACTGATCATCTAGAAATGAATATGATGGTTTAAACAACAAAACCAACAAAGACTGAGCTACTACACACGGTGATTGGACCCCATGCGGTCACATTGGGCCTGTTCGTCACAGCCCGCCTCCTTTGTCTGGGTACCACTGGCTGTGACGGATGCCTCGAACCCACATTCGTAATAAACACCATTCATTGCAGACACAACGCCCATCCTGGAAAACGAGTTTCAGGTTCTCTTCTTGTTGTTTTGTTTTTATCACCGGCTTAATGATGACTAATGCCTGGGTGATTATCTTGTGCTTTTTCCGTGTGGCACTGGGAACAAACAATATCATCAGCACCGCAGAAAGCCAGAGGAAAACGAGAGAGGGGGCTGGTGGAAGGGAGATTGGAAAGCCAGAGAAGAAGCCAGCTCTATGCCTGGCAAGAGTGTGTCTACATAGGAAACCCCAAGGGCCTCTGGGCTGTGATCTGGAACCTTCCATTCCTTACTGTTTGATGCTGTGAAATAAAACAAACCCAAAATCAGAGGGAAGGACTCCCTGCGGGTGTTGGAGTTATTCTTTAAAAGTGCCCAGATGTGCATTTAAGAGCAATACACTGCTGGGTAAGTGAAACCAGAGGCAGGAGCAGGGAGAAGAAGGCAGCAGCAGATACACAGAGGAAACTCTGTAGTTAGCTCCTCAGGTGCCCAGATCCAGCACTCTTAGGGCTGGGCTGGAGAGAGGTGCCCCAGCAATTAATTTCAAAAGAAATTCCCATCCATGCACTCATGCATGTACCTCCACACAGACATTTCTAGGAAATAACACTCCTTGGCTCCACCCCAACCCCAGTTCTAGATCCTTTCCACTCCCAGCCAGGGGTATGTGTTAGAGACCAGAGTCTGAAAGCAATGCTCGGTGTATTTAGAGGAGACACTCCAGATCTAAGATCCTGGAGCCACAGGAAACCTGTGCCGTCATGTTCTGGGACTAGGAAGGAACTCTACCTACATCCCTTGACCTCTCCCAGGTTTTCTGCTTGTGCTCTGGTTCACACTTATCACCAGCTTGCCTCTCTGGCCAAGTAAGACAGCTGCCTATCCTGCCTCTGAAGACTCCCTCTAAAACCCCACCCTCTCACAAATGTGGCCTCTCTATCTCTCAGGCTAGACGTTAACATCTTTCCCTCTGCTGTGCACCATCACAAGAGCCCTTCCCAAATGTCCTCTAACGGCCCCTGTCATAAGCAGAACACAGGACACCACATCCTGAATCATCATCATCATCATCATCTTCTTCTTCTTCTTCTTCTTCTTCTTCTTCTTCTTCTTCTTCTTCTTCTTCTTCTTCTTCTTCCTCTTCCTCTTCTTCTTCTTCTTCCTCTATCTCTTTTGTTTTGATGAGCATTTTAAAAGTGTTTGTGCCTGTGTTAAGTGTATCATGTTAGTGCGCATGCCAAGGCACACGTGAAGAGATCAAAGGATAGTATAGGGAAGTCGGTTCTGGCCTTCTGCCATGTGAGATCCAGGGATTGAACACGAGTTGACAGGCTTAGAGGCAAACACCTTTCCCACCTAGCCATCTTAAAAGCTCCAGTCTGCTTTGTCCCCCTACTCATGGGGAATGACGCGTGCCCCTCTAGGACCACTGAGGAGATGGGCTTGCCAGCGAAAGTGTCCGCCCAGCACTGGGGTCACCTCGGAGACAAGGCTCATGGAGTCTGCTCCCTAGGAGTAAGCCCCTCTTCACTACTGTATAATAAATAGATTAGGGTATTAGGCTCCGGAGTTATTAAAAGTGAAAGATGCTCAAAGAGAAGGCGAGGGATTCTTGGAGCCTCCATCTCTTACAAATATGTAATGAAATTTAAATTGAATCTGGTTTAAAATCATTTACCTTTTGACATCATGTATCAGTATACTAAGTATCGGTTGAGAAAGCAAATAACCTCTCAAGCAGAATGAAAAATTACTCTGTCTCTTTTGATTCCATGTTAATTTTCAAATTTAAACTTCCCTATGGCTCCCTGCTTGGGGTCAGTCACTGGAGGCTGCTGCCTGCACAGGGTCCAGGAGGAGTGGAGAAATGGTTGGCCTGCCTTGCGGAACATGGGTCCCACCTCTGCAGGGAACCAGACACTTTGTCACACAGAGAAGTCTCTGCTTTCCTATCTGCCCTGCTTGTGGGTATGCCCAGCTTCTTGGAGGGTGAAAACTGGAGGGTGAAGAACATCTGTCTGTCCAAGCATGTCTGTTCCCTTTGTAACCTGGGAAAGTGGACCAGAGGCCAGAGGCCAGAAGCCAGAGGCCAGAGGTCAGAGGTCAGAGGTCAGAATGTGATGATGTTTCTGGGGTATCCTTTTTCCATGGGATAAGCTAGTTTTTCCATCAGGAGCTCCACTGAGCCAGAGCCCAGCTCTAGAAGAGATAGCTATGCCCTGTGATACAGGCTGGGGTATATCTAGCCATGGGGGAGCATATGAGAGCAGTTATGCATCATGACTTCAGGATTGTACATGAAACTTGACATATGGAAGATTTGAGAACACCCTATCCCATTCCCTGAGGGATGACTTGCCCGATGGGGGAGGGCACAGTGGGGATAAGTATCCAAGTGGAGCCAGAGGTTCTGGGTACAACACTCTGCCCTATCACAGGAGCAGTGAGGGCCCAGAGGCTATGGACTGAGACCCAAACTGAGCCGCAGCACAGGAAGGACACAGGCCTGTGCTGGGTTGTAAACTTCCTGATAGTCCCCAGCATTGTTATTTCACCCCCTGAGCTCCCAAGAGTCAAAATGCACTGAATTCAGGATATACTGAACACCAAGGGGGCATGTACTGGGGATGGGGTCTTCCATGAAGTTCACAACTAGCTGTGCTGCTAGCTTTAGGACCAGAGCTGGCATCCAGAGAGGACTCGGGGCCCAGCTCCCTTGAGGCCTGCTGCTATTTCTTAATTAGTGAGAAGAGACAAAGGGGCTTTTCATGGGACTGCCCCGTACTGTCACATGCCAGCATCAGTGGACTGGAAAACAGGGTAGGCCTTTGCCAGCAAGCGCCCCCATCTCGATTACCCAGGAGGACAGCAGGGGGAGGAATGCACAGAAGGAAGGGATGGGGGGTGGACAGTAGGCCTCTTGGACAGCCAAGCAGAGAGCCTGGCCCTGGAAATCACGCCATCTGGCTTCATCATAGCCTCTGAACCCAGGGACAGGGAGTCAGGAGCAGGACAGGGGAGCAAAAACTAGACTAAGTTCTGCAGTTTCCAAGTACAGGCCTGATTCCCTCCTGGGACACAGTTTAAGGCCTGTGGTGGCTCAGAGCCAAGCCAGTAGTCAGTAGCCCCAGGTGTGTGTGTGTGTGTGTGTGTGTGTGTGTGTGTGTGTGCTGGACAGAGCAGACACAAACTTCCTGGTCAGCACTGGTCATACTCTGCGCTGAGGCCTAGCCAGAGTTGGCTTCTGGGAAATCCTCTCACTCCAGATCCAGACTACCAGTCTCAGAAGGCTCAGAAGTGTGGGAGGGAGAATGGCAGAGGGCCTGGGAAGAGGTGAATAGTTTCCATTAGCCACTGCCACTGGCAACACAGTATACCTGCCCTGCAGCCTGAGGTCTGAGGCTCCTGCCTCCACTCGGCACCTGCTAGTGTGAACAACATGTGTATGGATGCCCTGTCAACTAGGCAGGAAGCCTGAATCTGAGAGAGACTTGCAGGCCTGGAAGATGGAGTCACTTTGGGAGTCCATTGCCTGAAACTAAAGCCTCCCCCAACACACATACACAGACACACACAGAGACACACACACAGACACACATAGACACACACACACATACACACACAGACACACACACACACACCAGTCAGAGACCAGCTGGTTCACCTGTTGCAGACAGGGAGAGGCCATGAGGTTAAAATCTCACATGCCAGATTTAGGGGGTGTCTCTCAAAACACTTGTAATCTCTGGAGTTTCTAGTGCCTAGGGACAGAGCAGTGACCAACTCACAGCAAAATTTTCTTCTGGGGTAGAGAGGACATTTGAGGACTTTGTCAGAAGCTGTGATCACACAAAAGGGTGGCTAGACCAAACGCCTCTGGAAAGCACTTGGCAGTAGAAAATTACTCTAGGAGAATTTCATCTCTAATGAACCTAGCCCAGTAAGGCTATGGGGACAGCTGGATCCCTCTGTGGGAGGGTGGGGGTGTCCCATATTGTGGGGTGAGCAGGCCTAGACAGGCAACCACACTTCCCCAGAGCTGGGAGGTGTACTCTACCTGCAAAGTAAATTCCAACATGGACCCAGCAGCCAAATCACAGGAAATCTTCCACCTGACATTGGAGGCTCCATGAGCTTCAGCACTGCCCCGACCCTAGCCTCTGACCTCAGACATAAGAACAATCCCAAGATACAGGAGTATTGCAGAGGCTTAGAGCCAGTGGCCTTCCCTCTGCAAAGTCATAGTGTCCCATCAACACAGATATGGTCTTTTACTGGTGGCATTCCCAGCACTGACAAGAATTGGACTGGGGAGACTGGTTCCCATTCTGCTCAGCAGTTAACATCCCAGGATGCTTTGAGGATGTCTGTGGAGAATATTCTGCTTGCTTAAATTACACCACAACCACGCGGCTGGGTGACAGGGATGGGAAGATGTGAGTGTAGAGTGCCAAGGGCCCAGGATTTGCTGAGCTCTCCAGGAAGGGTATTAAGCGCGGCCGTTAATATGTAGTTAAAAAATTCTCGGTTAATATCCCCTTATCAGTGACTGCATGATGGAAGGAGAGATCCCTGGTCCTGGAAAGACTGGATGTAGGGGAACGCCAGGACAGAGAAAAGAGAGGGGGTTGAATGGAGAAAAGAGGGAGGGAAGGGGGCTTATGGGACTTTCGGGGAGGGAGGAAACGGGAAAGGGGAAATGATTTGGAATGTAAATAAAAAAAACTTAGAAAATTAAAAAAAAAGAAAAAAAAATAAAAGTTAACAAAAAATTTAAAAAAAAAAAAAAAAAAAAAAAAAAAATTCTCAATCTCCACCAGCATATGCTGTTCTACCTAATTTTGATCAACTTAAATGTAAAAGTGTCTCTGCATCTCCACTCGGGTTTTACCGCCATCTGGTTTAATTAGTCCTTGGGTATCGCGTCATAAAGTTAACGGCAGGAATGTTGTGAGGCCAATCAGAAGGCGGGTTGAGAAGCCCTATGTCACTGGGTTTCTTTCTCCTAGACTGATAAGGGGTCAAGGCTGGAGGCGGCTGAGCAGCGATGGTACACAGCAAAGGCACTGGGCAGGTCTAGGGCCGGATGGTAGTCTCCTCCTAGCTTTCCTCTGACCTAGTAGAGAGGAGCCTATATGTTGAACATACCTGGAGGAGGGAGGGACACTTGTCCACAAAGACCAAAGGGTGCCCAGATGGCTTGGTTGGAGTTGATACAAGGAGCCCACAAAGTCCCCCATCTGCTTGGAATGGCAGCTTTTGTCAGAACTGTGGCTTGCAATGTCCCCACCCCTGCTGGGATCTGTACGACCACTACCCTATGCCTTCTGTCATCCACAGAGACCCCTGAGGGCTTTGCATCAGGGTGACCTGCCTCTGTGCTGGTTCCCGGGCCAGACTCCCAGTCCTCCAGAGATGAAACACCCACAGAACCAGGGCAGTGGTGCTCAGTTACCGATGTGAGAGAGGACATTCTGGAAGTGTGGGCAACCCTTGACAAGCCGTGAGTATGTATCCTTGGTGTACTGGCCCAAGGCAGGGAAACACCTGGAGAAACCATAGGGCTGGACAGGGCAAGGTCGTACACATAGGCCTTGGAAATGGCCGATGAAAGATCAGAGGTGACCTCGAGAAGTCCCATGGGAAAGGAGGATCACGATGGAATGGAGATGAGCCAGAGGGAGGCTAGAACAGGTGGAAGGAGTGAGCCTGGGTTTAGAGTCAAGATGCAGGGCAGAGTGAACACGGCCAACAGGGCAGGGCAAGAAAGACTCAAGACAGGAATCCACAGTAGCTGGCCCTTGCTGGGACCAGCCTAATGCCACAGTTGCATGATGGTCACCTAATTCTGCACAGCACGCTGGAACCTCCATCTCTTACTACAGAAGGGTCCCTAACAGAGGTTAGCCTGGCCGGGAGGACCATGGTTCACCCAACATTGGGCCATGATGGTTTTAGCATATGACAACGACAGCATAAGCCTTTCAGTTTTTGAGATTAGAGATGAACTATGCAGAGTGCCACCCAGAGGGTCAGCCCAGAAGGACAGCCTTGTGACTGTGGCTTCAACATTTTGAGATACTGAACCATGAAAAACATGGGAGTCGTGTGACCTGTGGTCATTTTCTTTTCGGCCTCGTCTTCCAAGGAACTCAATGAAGCTGCTATCAAAGAAAACCTCAAGGGACACTCCATGTCACCACAGGACACCCAAGACCATGTGTCCTGGAACAGAGCTAATAGAGTTCTCCCTGCATTTGGGCAGGTCCCAAGGACAGACTGTGGCCACTACACAGGATATGAAACCCATGAGGATGCCCCACACAGAACATCAAGACCCAAAGGTCATAGCAAAGTCATCCCCCAAAGACCAAAATTAAATTTATTAAGAGTTAACGGCTCTTCGGTGAATTTATTAATCAATTTGACAACGCCTGGGGATTGTAATATAAAAATAATCAGTTGGCCTTCTCACCAACGTGAGGTGCCAAGAAGGTGTCATCTAATTTTCCAGTGCCCACTGCCGCAGCCTGCAAAAACTTATTGTTACATTAATTGAGACGAAAATTTCTCAGTGTGGCATTTCAAGGGAGCACGTGTGCATTTCATCTGTCTTTCACACAGGAATGGGTGATGGCTGGTGGCCAGCACTAGATTCCCATGCCCTTACTCCTCCCAAAACAATTGGTCTTAGGATCGGGAGTTACAGACAGACAGAAATATGGGGACCTTTTCACAGAAATGCATGGGAATCTCTAAAAACAAAACAAAAACAAATAAATAAACAAACAAAAAAGGGCTCCAGCCCTTTCTTTCCTTACTCCATTAGGCAACTGGAAAATCTCACCCAAGCTGGAGCCATTGTATTATGAACCTCTATAAATAGCCCCAGCATCATCTTAGCAGGCAACTCTGGTCCCAAGAATGAAGTGGCCCAAATAGACTTCCCTAAATGTCATCGGCGCCACTGAAGCACCACACCCAGAGCACATGTGAGCTTCCCAGGAACAAGCAATGCCTAGGACACTCTCTGCACTTTGTCCAATGCCAGGGCATCAGGACATACATCAGAGGTGAGTCCTACCCACTCAGGGATGCAGCCTCCTCCAGAATGAAGCACCTTGTCCTGGGAAATTCATAGTGGCTCTAGCCAGGCTGTGGGAGGAATGGGCGTGTCACACTCTCTTGATACCACTATTTCCAAGTCTCATAGCTGATGGTCGATGCTGCCCAGGAGGAAACCCATCCCTGAAACTGAAACCAAAGGAGCACGGTCTCACGCTGCAAGCCTGTGGCTAGGCGGAAGCTGGCCCTGAGGTGACCCAGGTCCAATACTGCTTCCTCTCCAGGAAGCCCCCTGTGTATGAATAGCACTCTGCTAAGGGAGATTACTAGCTATGAGTCACTGTGCTGGCTCCGCAGCAAACCTGAGCATAGGCTGGCCCCTGGCCTATCTTCTGGTCTCCCTGCCAGTCTGCGCCCAGGGAGTCTTAGTTTCTGATTTTATTTGCCTTTAGCTCTACTTAAAAGTCTCTTGGAAATTACCGTTTGTCTGTAAGCACAGTGAAAGGCATTATTCTGTAGTGCAGTGTGGCTAAGACACTAGAGAGTAAAGATAGGCATATTCAACACACATTACCCACAACGAGGTACCCCTCCCACAGGGCACCTACCTAGACAAAGCTCAGAGCATCTTCCTGACTGGGTCTGCCAGATGTCCCTGGGCTGCACAAATACAGACATACAGGTCATGTAGTTTGTAGGGGCCACTTTCTCCAAGTCACATGCTAGGTTTTGGTCTCCTTCCTAGGCATTACCTTCTTGCATCCCTTCAGGATTCTCTGTCCTGGGGTCCAGTCCTTGGCTATCAACCAGAGAGATTCCCATGAGGTTTGCATTTCCTCCCTCTGAGATGATTCAGCACCTGTCAAGTGCCCCTTAGCCATGGAGACCTGACTTCACCTGAATGCGGGAGATGTACCACCCACATGTCTGTACTCTTCTCTTAGGCTGGCCCTGGCTCCCTGATGCAGAAAGAGCCTCCTCACCACACGATTTGAAATACAAGCAAAGTTTCCTTTCCTCAGCCTGGCAGGGTGCAAGGGCTTTGCCACAAGGTTTCTGGGTCTATTTGCAAAAGCTTGCCTGGCAGGGCCAGAGAAGGGGTGGCTGTCAAATAACAATGCAGAGACACTTTGCAGATTGGGGATAGGGTGTTGTTTGAGGGCTTTTAGAAGCTATTCTTACTTTTATAAACTTTCCTCTCTACTCCGTGAGGAGCCACACCCTGTGGAGTATGGGGTGCAATTGAGGGTTTGACTATGAAATGTTCATATAGGCTCATGTGCTGAGGGTGTGGCAATCAACTGATGGGCTTTGGGAAGCGGTTGGATCCTGAGGTCACTGTCATAGTCAATGGACCACTTCTGTTATGGGGACATCACATGATGGCATTTTTGGGAGATGGAGGAAGTAGGTCATTGAAAGCATATCTGTGAAGATTATACCTGATCCCTCATATCTCTCACTCTCTACCTGATCCCTCCTCCCTCTTCCCCTCCCCCTCCCCTCTCTCTCTATGCTTCCAGTCCACCATGAGGTATGAAACTTCTGACACACTTCTATTAGTCATGACATACAGCTTTGTCTCAAGAGACAGACGTCACAAGCCTGGAACCATTGAAACCATGGGCTGGGAGAGATCTCTCCTTAAATATATTGCCCTGTCTTTTATCACAGCAGTGCAAAGCTAACACAGAAGCCTCAATCCAGGCATGGGTGGAGAAGAGCAGAAGAACTGGGGACAAGAAGTGTCAGTGCTGTCAGATTCCCACCTGGGAAGCAGAGGCTTTCCCAGTCTCATATGGCAAGAGACAAACGAAATCAGGCCACCAAAGGTAGATCTGTGGTCTTCTAGGCCAGACTGGACTCTGCCTGGAGTTTAGGGAACAATTGGACAATGGTGAGTAAATACTAAGGGTAAGTGGTAGATTGTACAGTTTGGTGACAAAGTATACTACAAGTCCTATGGTCATCCTGGCAAGGACTTGTCATCAAATATGACCGAGTTCTAGACCCTGCAAGAACTGTTTGTTTTTTTTGTTTTTTTTTTTTTGTCTAATCTTCACACTACTTGGTATTACTGAGCAGATTTTCCTTATGTAAAATGTTTACATGGGCCAGAAACCCTTAGGAGCACATACATCAAGGGAAGAATGAGGAATGAGTGTGGCCGACATTTTGAGTGCCTTCTTTAAGCTTAAGTGCTTTGGAGGTTGGAAGGGCAGGTGCCAATCTACAAGTCACACCTAGCCTGACATCTCCAGGGCATCTCTCAGCAGCACCCAGATCTTCTTCAGTTGCTTCTGCAGCCAGAGAACTCCTATTTGGTTATCAGTGGGGACTCCAGGGACCTTTCTGCCTCACTTTCACAAGTTGTGTGCTGACACACTCAGAGACAGCCAGTCTACATCCCTATAACATAGTAGGACAGATTCCCAGTCTGTCTCTACTCTATAACACTGTAACCAAGGCCTGTGTTACTCTGATGGGTTCCCACTGAACTCCTAAGGTTACAATCACTAGTGACAACATTGTTTCTAGAAGCAACAATTCCTGAACTTCCAGGGAACAATGATAGAGTCAGTGCTGAAGCAGTAGCTAAACGGGGTATGAACTAGGTGACAGCTCACCAAGCCCTTAAAGAGCTCTAGGAGTCCCAACACCTGCCTGTTAACCTCTGGAGCACCCAGAGACTGCATACCCTCCAATGGCCCATCTTCTTGCACTCAATGCTATCTACTCAGTCTCCTCTCCTGGGCACACTCTCCCCCACTCCTGGTCCAGGCTAAGAGCTATGAACTAGGGTATCCTCAGTGTAGTCTCTAGGAGAGGCAGTCCTACTATCTAGCCGGGCCCTCATTTAAGACCGGGCAGAACATAAGAAGCATCTACCTCTCCAGCCTCTGTTTCCTTGTCTATAATGATATGATGACACTGTCAATCACGTAACATTTTTGAGTACAACAGACAGGAACTGGGGAGAGATGGGCTGAGATTGGAATATCAGGATGGTCTGGGGCCCAGGGTCAGGGTTCCAGGGTCAATATACAATGCTTCTGCATTGAAGGTTGTATACTGTCTTATAGTGAGGACCCTCAGGCTGGTAGGAAGGCCCTGTCACAGCTCTCAACCACCACAGATAAGGCCAGGGCTAAAGCCTTCACTCAATCCCAGAATCCAAGCCTGAAGAAAGAGGAGTCCCAATCTATTAGGGAGTTTCCTTCAAGTGCCTGGGAGTTGGGAGTCAGAGAGGTGTGGGGTGGTTAAGGATCTCTGACCATCTTGACACACCCTGCTGCTGCTGCTGCTGCTGCTGCTGCTGCCCAGTTCGTACTGAAGTCAACACAGTTCATTGTGGCAGCACTCCTGGTCCACTCTGAGAGTCACCATCCCATTCCACTATCAAGAACCAATCTACCCACCTTTGGAGAACTACAGTTCAGCCCTCAAAGTTAAGAGCATCACTAGAGGTGAGGATTCTGAGGCTAGAACATGCCTAAGATCCCATTGATATCTGGGGAACATACAGGGTTAAAGGGGGCTACACCTACTCCAGAAGGTTTGTTGGGACTTCCTCTTAAAAGGACTCTCTGTCCATGGCTAATGCCACTATATTTCAACACTCCCGAAGGGTTCCTTAGTGTTGCACTAGCCCCACAAAGGGGCAACAGAGAACTTTCCAGAAGAGCCAGATCTATACCTCACTATCTTCTCAAGTAATCCATTTAGGGCCTTGGGAGTCACACCCAGTTGACCAGCCACCTCTCATATCCACCCTCATTCTGCCCCACAGATAGCTTGTTCTGGACAGCATACCTGCCCTAGCACCAACCCTGTTCCATGTGGATGCAGCCCTCTACCCAGACAAACACAGCTAAAGAGATGCGATGTGGAGTTCTCGCCAAGCCACCTAGCACCAAGAGCCTTAAACCACTGTAGTGTCCTGAGACTGCAAAAAGCCCAACAAGGACCTCCAGAAAATGTAGCAGCAAATGGTGGAACTTCTATAGTGGTCTTCCACTCGGGAACTGCAGGTACCTATCAGCCAGCAATGCTGACGTGTCTTGCAAAGCCACAGCGCCCACCTAGAGGAGACAATCTAGAGCAGTGACCACCCAGCTCCATACACCAAGGGCAGGTGACAATTCACATCTAATGGCCTGACCTGGAGGTGAGAATTCTGTGTGTTCAAACGCCAACCCTTTCACATTGAGGCAAAAGGCACTACAGTGGTTCTCTATGACCCTCTGCTTCTCTATGTATAGGAAGAAGATTCATGATTTTAGCCTTGCACCGGAGGGTCACTGTAGTGAAATACGTCCAGTGGTTGGGACCAACTGTTTGCAAGAAGAAATGACTTAAAATGTATGTACTTTTCTGAAAACCAAGGATTCTGGCGAGGACAGGTAGGTCCCTGGGTATTAAGGTATTGTCATCTGGAATAACAGAAAACCCAGAATAGCTAAAACTATTCTCAAGAGTAAAAGAACCTCTGGGGGAATCAGTATCCCGGACCTCAAGCTGTACTACAGAGCAATAGTGTTAAAAACTGCATGGTATTGGTACAGTAACAGACATGTAGATCAATGGAACAGAATTGAAGACCCAGAAATGAATCCACACTCCTATGGTCACTTGATCTTTGACAAAGGAGCTAAAACCATCCAGTGGAAAAAAGATAGCCTTTTCAACAAATGGTGCTGGCTCAGCTGGAGGTCAACATGCAGAAGAATGCAAATTGACCCATCCTTATCTCCTTGCACTAAGCTCAATTCTAAGTGGATCAAAGATCTCCACATAAAACCAGACACACTGAAACTAATAGAAGGGAAACTAGGGAAGAACCTTGAACATATGGGCACAGGGGAGAATTTCCTGAACAGAACTCCAATAGCTTATACTCTAAGATCAAGAATAGACAAATGGGACCTCATTAAATTACAAAGTTTTTGCAAGGCAAAAGACACCGTCAAAAAGACAAAGCGGCAACCAACTAACTGGGAAATGATCTTTACCAACCTTACATCCGACAGAGGGCTAATATCCAAGATATACAAAGAACTCAAGAAGTTAAACTCCAGAGAGGCAAGTAACCCTATTAAAAAATGGGGTACAGAGCTCCACAAAGAGTTCTCACCTGAAGAATATCTAATGGCTGAGAAGCACCTAAAGAGATGTTCATCATCCTTAGTCATTAGGGAAATGCAAATCAAAACAACCCTGAGATTCCATCTCACACCAGTCAGGATGGCTAAGATCAAAAACACAGGAGACAGCAGTTGTTGGCGAGGATGTGGAGAAAGAGGAACACTCCTCCACTGCTGGTGGAATTGCAGGCTGGTACAACCACTCTGGAAAGCAGTCTGGCGGCTCCTCAGAAAACTGGGCATGACACTTCCGGAGGATCCGGCTATACCACTCCTGGGCATATACCCAGAGACTTTACCTGCATGCAATAAGGACACATGCTCCACTATATTCATAGCAGCCTTATTTATAATAGCCAGAAGTTGGAAAGAACCCAGATGTCCCTCAACGGAGGAATGGATTCAGAAGATGTGGTATATTTACACAATGGAATACTACTCTGCAATTAAAAACAATGAATTCACGAAATTCCTAGGCAAATGGTCAGAACTTGAAAATATCATCCTTAGTGAGGTAACCCAATCACAAAAGATCACACATGGTATGAAGTCACTGATAAGGGGATATTGACCCAGAATCTCAGAATACCCTAGACACAATCAGCATATCAATAGATTTCTAAAAAGATGGAAGGAGAGACCCCTGGTCCTGGAAAGACTGGATGTAGGGGAACGCCAGGACAGAGTAATGAGAGGGGGTTGAACGGAGAAAAGAGGGAGGGAAGGGGGCTTATGGGACTTTCGGGGAGGGAGGAAACGGGAAAGGGGAAGTGATTTGGAATGTAAATTAAAAAAATAAAATAAAATTAAATTAAAAAAAAAAAGAAAAAAAAAAAAGGTATTGTCAAAGCAATGTAGTTGCCTCAATCCAATAACATGCCCAAGCATGGTGCCTGTCGCAGGCAACTATAATGATGTCAGACAGGGTGTTTCCTGGTACAACACATGGGATTAGAGGTCAAGTGTGTCCTGAGACTGCAAAAAGCCCAACAAGGACCTCCAGAAAATGTAGCAGCAAATGGGTGGAACTTCTATAGTGGTCTTCCACTCGGGAACTGCAGGAACCTGTCAGCCAGCAATGCTGATGTGTCTTGCTAAGCCACACTGCCCACCTAGAGGAGACATGGCGGTGCCTCAGCCAACGTCAGGCTATACTGTAAGCTGGGGAGACTCTGTTGTCTGAGCAAGAAAAGCACTGAGGATTCTTAGCTTGCTGTGTGATGTGGAACATTCCACACCATCTACTGCAAATGAACGTTTTATGGCTAAGAAAGCAAAAGAAAGGATCAAGTGAATGGGAGGTCTTCCTGGGCTGTGGGGTCTCCCAGGAAGAAGCTTCAGTAAGCAAGGGCTTCCCAGAGAGTTCTGCTGAGGCACGGTGACCTCAGAGGCTCACAAGCCCTACCTCACACCATACACCCCTGCCCAGCTGCCCTTCTCTAAAGGTCTTTGCCTCCGAGACCTGTCCACCAATAGAGAAAAGCAGACTACCCTCTTGACCCTCTCTACTGCTCCTCAAACCCTACCTCATCCTCCACCATCAGGCGACAGCCACCACTTCCTCCAAGAGGTTCTCTCCATGCCAATGGTCTCTTTGGCTGCTACATTGGTTTTAAGTGAGGAGCACATTCAGATCCCACAGACTCATCTTGCACTTACTGGGTTAAAATTCACAGAAAGCTTCCCTCAAAGGTCCTAGACCAGGCGTTCTCAACCTATGGGTTGAGACCCCTTTGGAGATAAATGACCCTTTCATAGGGTTCACATATCAGATATCCTGCATATTAGCTATTTACACGGAGATTCATAACAGTAGCCAAATCACAGTTATGACATAGCAATGAAAATAATTTTATGGTTGGGGAGGTCAACCACAACATGAGGAACTGTATTAAAGGGTCGCTCAACATTAGGAAATTTGAGAACCCCTGTCCTAGACAGAGGCTTCAGAGTCCAAGATGATGGTGCACACTCTACAGAGAGTCACATGTACATACAAGCCAGGCAGAAAGCTAGGTAAGGACAGGGCAGAAAGCAAGCCTAGCCTCCACAGTGAGTGTGGAGATGGTGGCAGGTGAAAATCAGGTAAGTCCTTGAGTCACATCCCCAGAGCATTGGCTGCTGACAGGCACGGAGGGGCTCCTTTACATGAGCTCAGGATTTTCAGTTTAATTCATATTTGTGGAATTATGAAATGCCCTTCATGCGGAAAGAGTAGAGACATGTGCAAGCTGGCTCCTCCCACCTGCACCCCTACTCTGCACAGTCAAGGACCAGCCAGCCCTAGATTTGACTCCAGAGTAGCTGTCCCACGTGCTCAAGGTCACCCGACACAGGCATATTGAGAGAAGCGACACTCATCTCCCAGAGTGTCCTGGCTACTTCTGGATTTGAAAGAAACCCATGGCCACCCGAGGGGAGGTTAGTGACTAAGAGCTGCTCGCCGACACTGTGATGACGGCCCCTTAGGTGTCCTGATATACTCTGAAGAATATGAGGCTTTCAGAATGGCCTTAAAAATAGCTTCCGCTCCATTCTGGAATATCAAGGCATAAATGGAAGCAAGGGAGTATGCTGCTGTGCTCAGAAAGAGTATGGGTTTAGACCAAAATGTGGTCTCCTCAGAGACACTCCACCTCTCTATGGGACAGTAGTTTGTTTCTTGAAATAGGAAAAATGCCAGAGGCGCTGAGCCAGCTGACGACACCATTCCAAAACCCCATTGAACGAACTCAGTTGCTCTGGTGGTTTCCTTTGCCCAGGGAGCTCAGGACTCCAAGCCCTGGCCTTCAGAAATGTCTCCAAGATCATTGTCTCCAACAGCTCCAGGAGCCAAGTCTCCCATTCAGAATCAATCCCAGAGTCCATGACTGAAGTTTCCCCACATTTGGCTTCATGTGGAGTTTCGGACTCAAAGTTGTCTCACGATGATAGATGTCTCACACCATCTCTCAGATGTGTAGGACTTTGCCCAGGCTAAGGTCTGCCTCACCCCAGGAAGGCTTTACCCAGACCAAGCGCCACCCCAAAAAGCTTCACCCAGGCCAAGTCCCAGCCCCCTCCCTGCCCCTCACAAATGGAGAAGATCAGTGGGAAGCAGAGGAAGTTTCCTGCTCATCTGTCCACACCAAGCCAGCAGCTCCTTCCCAGAAATGAACCCATAGAGGAAAATGGCAGAAGCAGCTATGCAGCAGGCCCCAGAGGACTCTGTCTGGCTCCTTCAGCCCCTGTAGCACAGGAGCTGAGAAACATTAATTAGCACCAATTAATGAACCCATTTCACTTTATTTAGGACATGCCATTACGTAGCAAAATGCTACAGGAGACAAGTAATTTAAACAAGGGTAAAAGTATATTTCTGGATGGAAGGCCACTAACACATGGCCACACAGCATTTAATAGTACTTTAGAGCAGTTAGCATTTTATCTTATAAATAATAATAATAATAATAACATAGCAAGGAGCCCCTGGAGACCTGCAGAGCCACCTAGATTCAGGCTCCAGGCTCTGAAGCTTCTCTAAACTGGCTCGTTTGGGTGTTCAATAAAGTCAAATGCACAGCAGACACAAAACAAGCCACCCAGTCCTTTTGGACTCAGTCTGGACATTTCATAGCAGCCAAGGACATTAATAGGACTTTAAAAATCTGTTCTCAGGTCAGCCAGGCAAGGAAAAAAAAATTCCTTCTGTTGTCTTGCTACCCAGTGGCTTTTGAAATGAATAAAAGAATCCATGGACAAAATATGGGTTTGGGCTTTCCTAACTATCTGAAGGGAGAACATTCTTGGGTCATGGCTGTCACTGATGAGACAGGGAGAGGCCTCAATGGGGTTGACAGCCCCTCCCACTTGAAGTTCAAGATCTAAAATATATGGTGGGTGAGTCCACTGGGTGGAATTAACAGGGTGTCCCAAAGCACCCCTTCCCCCAACCTACATCTGCACAGCCTCTATTTTATCTGTTTCTCGAGAAATCCCTCTGAAGCTCTCTACCAGCTATGATCTGGGGCACAGGGGCCAGGTATGCTGGCTGGGATGCTTGGAAGGTGAGCAGAGAAAATTAAGAAAAATTAATAACTGTTCCTTGTGTGCGCACACACACACACACACACACAGAGAGAGAGAGAGAGAGAGAGAGAGAGAGAGAGAGAGAGAGAGAGAGAGAGAGCGCCTGCCTCTTAGGACAGAAAAAATGCCTTTGTAGGCTCCTTGATGAACTTAGTTTCCATCACCCCACTTCAACAGATGTTTTTTTGAGTTTTCGGGGCTCCTGGGTAAAGGTCAGAAGCACCTTCCACATCATTTATCTACATTTCTGATGAGCAACCAGTTCATGACATGCCCCACCCATGACATCACCCTAAGGCTAATGGAGGAGGAGGTAAACTGCCACCTGACACACACTGTGTCCCTAAGACAAGTCAATGGCAGGGACAAGACAGTGGAAACAGCAGATCTTACCCTAAAAGTCACTCCGCCTTTAACACCCTCTCCTCTCTACCCCAAAGCCTGTGCTGGTTGGTGTACAGGGGCTTCCTCCTGGGGCACAGGCACCATGTCTGCTGCCCTCATATCTCCAGGTGCTGGGTCTTAGACAAAGGTGGAAAGAACAGAGAAAGGGAGAGAGAAGGCACTGGAAACCCTGTGCTACACAAACCTTGGGTTTATATGCAGGAGGCTGGGGCTAGATCTCTGAGGGTTAAGACTTGCCATGCCTAGAACAGAAAACCTCCTTTAGCTCAACCTAGGCACTTGAAAGATCCAAACATTAGGGAGTCCTGTGGTCACAGGAAGGAGGGGCTGAGCAGGGAAGGGCAGCATCTTAGGTGGGGGCTGTGGCCACACCTATCCAAGGCCTCTAGAGAGTAGGATAAAGGACAAGAGTGAGAAGTGTGTAGGCCAGCTGTCCTGACATACTGGGATAGTCGACTTGGGGTGAGGGAATGGCCAAGTCAAGGGGACAGAGCCACTAAGGGAAAGTGTTATCTTTTAACCAAGTAACAATGAGACCAACTTTCTGGGCTGTGTCCCAGGCATGACCTTAAGGATCTGTCGCCCCAGTAATCCTTCTCACTGACTCTTTCCAGAAAAACTTCAAATGTTCCAGGCATCGGACACATCTCAGCCTCTACATACAAACAGGCCCAGGCTTCTCCTGGATTCCTGCAATCCCAATACTATGAGGAAGCCCCTAGGATCACCCACCTCAGCCTCACCAACCTTAGAGATTAGTGTGTGCCTAGGGTCTGGAACATCTGCCGTGTCTTCTGAAGCTCCTGCTAAATGATCAAGGTGAAAAACAGCAGAGATGCTCACTGGGGAATGCCTCAGTTTTGCGGAATGAGTGATGGGTACATTTCCATAGGGTAAACAGCTAAAACCAAAAGGAAACGGAGGATGTCACTACAACCTCCTGCTGGTCAGCAACAAGGAAGAGTCCACGGGAGCTTGTGGCTGCATGCTGTGGCCTTGCAGTTTGGTTCTGAGGCTGCAGTAGGGCCCCCAGGAGACATCTCCAATCCACTCAGGGGAAATCTCAACCCTGGAGGTCAATCACCACTATCCATTTCAAGCAGGGAAATTAGGACCCAAAGAGGGAAGCCAAATAGATACTTGCTTGAGGTGTGGTGTGCACAAAGGACACACAAGTAGCAGGAAGTGACACTAACCATGGAAGGCATGGCGTCAAGAACCCAGGAGTCTCTTAACCGACTCTCATTGTCCCCTCTTTTGGGACTATCCACAGTTCCTTGGCTTACTGGGTGAAGGATAGATGAATGAGTGAACCTTGGGGAATCTTTAAGAGCAGTCTAGCCTTTACCGCCCCTTGTTCTATCAACTTGGGGTTTCCAGAGACTCATGAGGTTGGAGGCCCAAATGACAGATTTTGTTTAACACAGACAGTCAAGGAGGTAAAGCTGCAGACATGCAGTTCCCTCGGGTAATCTGCACGGTTGCTACAGGTGACCGTGAGTGAGAGTCCATAAGAATGCACATTCTCCGGTGTGCATGCGTGTAGTGCTGGTCACCACTGCAAAACACACTTCTCAGTTTTCCTGTGGGGCACGTGATCTGGAGATAAGCAGTCCCAGATGGGAGTTAGAGATTATATATATATATATATAATATATATATATATATATATATATATATACTCTGCATATATATATATACTCTGTATATATATATATATATACTCTGCAGGGATCTGAGTCCCTGCAGAGCATCTGAGGAAACCTACAGTTAACCAGGGCACAGTGACCAAGGTCTGGGGAAGGGGCAGACTGGAATGGAATCAACTGCACATGCTCTCCGCCCCCAGAATGTTCAGTCTCAGGCCACAGCTTCCTAGACGCTGAGGCAGCTGACCTGCTGAGAGCAGGGGCCAAACTCCCCACTGAGGAAAGGAAGGACTCTAGGCACCCCGAACACTCTGAAATCACACGTGGGAACTGGGCTGCCTCCGAGAGAGGTGAGAAAGCGAGCATAATTAAGCAAGTGGGTGGATGAAGAGAGGTTGATGGGCTTCTCTGTTGCTATGCTGGACCGGGGATGTTTGATTGCCTCTAAATGGCTTCATCACCATCAGTAGAACAGTTCCATGTGTGATAGATACAGAAAATGAAGACTCGGAGAGGAGGCTGCAAGCAACCTTCAAAACGTGCTGGTCCCAGCTCTGGAAAACAGCAGCTGAGGGAACGTGTGGAGACACCTTCCCTGTAGCAGAAAGCGGTTCCAACAGCACAGGCAGCCAGGAGGAGGCCTCACAGCAGCCTCAAAGCCCACGCAGGCTTTCTGGGTAGGGGAAAGCCCTGCTGGGCCCTCGCAGCGAGACACCCTTTGATCCCACATAGGCTACAAAGGGTTCCCCATCTTACCTTTTCCAGAAGCCCAAAGTCTCAATCCCACAAGCTGGGAGATGCCAGTATGTTCCTCTCCACTGGGGATGCACAGGCAAGAAACTCATGAGCATTCCAGTTCAGTCTCCAAAGAACAAGTGGCTGGGGACAGCTTTGGTTGTCACAGCTGGGAAGGGGGCTATGGCAGTGGGAATGGGGGGATGCTGCTCATTTCCTACAGTGCACTGAGAGATCCTAGTGTCTATGATGGATGCCCTTGAGAAACTGACCCAAAGTGAGAATAGAGTCAAAAGGTCCACGGAGATAAGGATATGCTGATTGCCAGAGCTAAGGAAAAGAGGAAGTCACCAGAGTGGAGAGCCATTCAAGCTGGCACCTGGAGAGGCTTCTCTTTGTCCCCCAGGCACACCTTTTCTCAAAACAGTGAGCATAGGTCAGGAGTACCACAGCTCGCTTTCTTTTCATTAAGACTGTCAGAATCATGGGTCTTCAGGGATCTGACAGGTTAGTCCCTTTTCAGAGGGCAATGGCTCTCTGCTCCATCCAGGGCTGCTTTTAGTCTCCAACCGCTCCCTCTGTCTTCCATGTGGTCCCAGTCCTGAGGTACCATTGTTGAACTTCCACACCTCCACAGACCTGTGGCCAACTTCCCTGCCCTGCAGACACACCCACTCACCAACTGTTTCACCTGGTCCTTTCAGCCCTTCCCAAGTCCTAGAAAGAGAACAACTAATCTCTCCCCTCTAGCTTACTATCTGTGGTGAGATGGAAATGTCACCTCTTCTGGAATTTTCTATCATTGCGAAAACAGACAGAAGACAGACAAGTACCCTCAGTGTTCCAAGAAAATATTGTTGTAAGGTTGACCCCAAGCATAAAGTGGGGAAGAGCGGTCTGGAGCAGCTGGGGAGCATCAAGTAACTAACACCCGAGGCTTCTTATGACTGGGGACACCTGTTGGGGAGCTGGTGGCCTCTAGAACGTTAGCTGACATGGATATCTGAAAAGGAACACAATCAGGTAGACCAGCAACTCCCATCCTGCATCCCTGCATCCCATCAGGAAGCAGATTCAGGCTCCAGGATGCTACCGGGAGAGTCTCAGATGCAGTGGGAGTCTCTCCATCTGTCTCTCTCTGTCTCTCTCTGTCTCTGTCTCTGTCTCTCTCTCTCTCTGTCTCTCTCTCTCTCTCTCTCTCTCTCTCTCTCTCTCTCTCTCTCTCTCTCTCTCTCTCTGTGTGTGTGTGTGTGTGTGTGTGTGCCTGTCTTCTGCAGCATGGAAGACAAATATAAGCAGCTTCTTACAGTCTACCTGGAAGGTTGGCTGCTTTGGAGTTTTTCTTTGCAGCGGATAGATGGAAATCAAAGTCTTGCACATGCTAAGCAAACCCTCTACCACCGCTGTGCATCCCTAGCTGTCTTCCCTTTTTTATTCTGAGTCAGGATATCACTAAGTTGTCTGGGCTGACCTTGAACTTGGAGTGAGATTCTCCCTTTCTCAACAGGAGTACCGACTGAGCATTCTGGGTTTTGTTTCATTTACTCATTCAGAGAACATCGCTCATGTTTCAGGGCCATGATCAGCCTGGTTCTTCATTCTGGATAGCCTATTCCTTGTGACAATCTTCTTGACATCAGGGACCCTGAGGGCTGCACCGTCCCATCTGCTTGTCATAGCCCTCCTTGTCTCTTGTTCTGCAAACAATGCTCAAACAAGCAGGCAGGCTGTAAGGAGCCACTGGCTAACTTCAACATGGATGGAGCAGCATCTCTGTGCCCAGTGCAAGGTGGGTGGGAGGGGAGACTGCCCAAGGATCCTAGAGAATACAGTCTTCCATACAGATTGTCGGTCCCCACTCTCTCCAGTCTTTCCTTTGTGTGAACTGTCTGTCTTCCCACTATGATGTCAGCTCTAAAACAGCAATCATCTTGTCCATTTCTGTGCTCCAGAGCCTGGCACGGGGATGCCGCTCCCCCAACACACACCAAAGGCACACGCCAGAGGCTCCGTCTCCAGCTTCACGAATCCCCGTGAAGCTTGGGAGGTGAGCCCAGGGCCAGCTCTTCGCAAAGAGGAGATCAATCACAGAATGTCAAGGGAGTCCTACCATTTACCATCCTCCAGGACAGAGTCTGAGAAGTTGAGACTTGACTTCCCAGGAGGTCAGAGGGCTAGATCCCAAAGGAGGCCCACTTAGTGGCAGAGGGGAGTGTCCTCTTTTCCCATGACAGCCATTTTAAGAAGTAAACATTAGAAAGTACTCAGCATGTATGCTTTGTATACCATGTATACCATACATTCACCATGCTCTCCACAGTGAGTGACAGAGGGCCCAGAACAGTCACTCAGACCCTCTGCTAATGCTAAGAATGTCTCTGGATAGCTCAGCTCCAGGATGGTGCACACCAGCTGTCCCATCACTTGGAGCACTCTTGAACATCTGAAGGGAGGAGGGGTCAGTGACATTCAGCCGGTACCAGTGACCTGCATAGAAACCCCACCTTACAGAAATCTCTGGGGCAGCTCAGAGGTCCTGGTAAGAGCAAGTGGCCCTTTGGAAAGGAATGAGGAGCCGTAACCAGTTCCACTCCTGCCCCTCACAGGACTTGAGTCGGTGGCTGGTGACACACAAAAGCTGCAGAAAGCCCTCATCTGCCACACTTAGATTCTAAACAAGGTGCTGCCTGTCCACTCTTTCCCTGATTGAGGGGGTTGGGCGTCGCTGTAGCCCTGGGTGACAGGTGGCAATCTGTAGAGGTCATTAACTCCAGCACACCACCACGTTTTAATGCAAAAATGAGCCCTTCTAAAGAGACAGCTGCCGAGCTATATAAAGAAATGGGGATTTTAATGTTTTGCTTTTTTTTCTCTCTTCTACTGCGGCATTACCATAACATATCCCCATAATTACGCCCATAAAGTCACCTGAAAGTACTTCACGCCACAAAAGTTGCTCTACATATTTCAGACCCTGGGTGTAGAGGCAGGGCCAGAGCTGGGAATTCAGCAGGGGGGAGCCTTGTCTAGATCAAGCTCTTTTTCTTGTCCTAACTGCCTGTGGCATCAGTGGGGTCTGAATAGCTCACAGTAATGGGAGCAAGAAGTCAGCCCAGCACCAGCGTGGAAGTATAAAGTGGGCAGTAGACTCTGATAAAAATGGCCCTATAGAAAGGTTGGGGGAAGGGCAGGGACAGTATAGACCCTCTGTCCAGGAGCAGCCCTCACTCTGAAAGAGGGCAAGGGATAGTCAAGTTCAAGTTGATTCCTGCAGGTTTCTAAACAGAAAACACCCAGAGGATGCAAAATGCCTCCATCTCCATGTGCCTTGGGCTCTGAGTGTAACTAGGGAAAGCAGTCTATAGTTACCTTATGTGGCTGAAAGAAACAATGTTTCCCCCGCTAGATGTTCATCAAATAAAAACATACAGCATAGGAGGCAGGGAGAGAAGGGGTGTTGTGCTTTCCAGAGAGGCATCACTTTGTGAAGCCTCTGGTATTTTCAATTTTACCTCTTCGAGAATTTCAGAAATCACATTTGATCAGCAGGAGTACAGCACATTGCCATCCGCACTAAGTATGCCACAAATTGTATTTGTAAAGGAAATGCGTGTTGGGGACCATCAAAGTGCCTACGCTCGGTTAGTATTCTAATGGATTAAAAACAATTCAAAACTTGTTTGTAATTTCTTCTATTCGCAGCTGCGGACATGAGATTTAACTGAACGGCAACAATTCAATTTTAACAGGATTTATTTGAGGAAAAAACTCTATGTTAAAGAGGCAGCCCTACTGTCTCTCCTCCTCTGGACTCTCCGGTGTGCTCTGAAATGAGGCTGTCCTTGCGGCATTTACATACCAGGAGCATTGGTCCACCACGCAGCTTTGAAGATGGAACTTGCCATCTAGGCTATAAAACACGACTCCTTCATTCCTGAATTAAACACTGATTGCAAGAATCAAAGTCAAGGCTCGGGGGTGGGGGTGGGGTCGAAATCTCATCGTTTCCTCCTTTTTATCTTGCTGCTATAATCTCCAATGTGCTACAAACCAGTGTGGAAAGACAAACTCTTTGGTGCTACAGCACACAGCCCGCCAGCCCCAGGTCCTATCTCATTCAACAAGGGCGTCTAGCCAGCTGACCTCCCTGCTCCACACACTGGAGCGATTCAAATGCATCAGCTCCTTCTAAGCCGGGTCTGAGGAGTTTCCTCAGCCCAGAATAAAACAGGTTCTCTCTTCTCACATCAAGCATCATCTAACTTTACCCACAGACCTTGGTAAGCAGCCGGGTGCTTGCTTATGAAGCGGACTTCGCAAGTAACATTTAGCAAACATGAAATAGAGCACCCATTTTAAAGGCAGCCTCACAGGCCCCCACTCCTCTTCCCCCCCCCCCTTTTCCTGGCAATTCTTCCCCAATCCCTGAAAATGACAAGGCTGCGTCACCATAGCAACCAGCCTAATTGGTGGACTGCAGGTCTTTCACTAGCCAGAGGGTGGAGCCCACCTCCTTAATATGACTCTCAAGCACAGAGCAAAGAAGAACACCCAATGGGCAAGAGCTGTTGAATCCCCCCAACAGAAACCAGGCCAGGAAATAATCCAGTTTCCTCCACTTAGCGCCAGGAAGTGAGCTCCATGTGTGTGCTACAGAGAAACGTACGCACCATAGGGCAGTACTACTGAGTCCTAAAAGATGGACGCTGGCTTCCTAAGTGTATCTGCTCAGTAGCAGGAAGACACTTAGGGTAATAAAAGTCCTTACTGAAACATCTTGCACACAAAGATGCTAACTATCCTTCATCCCAGATGTGTTGAAAGAAAGGCTGGAAATCACAGGAACTATCTAATTATCATTTTTCTATGCATTATCAATTCTAAGGGGGAAAAAATTCTCCTTTTCTCTAGGATTTCAATTCCCAGCTATAAATTATGATGATGTTATTTTTGTATTTTAGAGAAATGCTTTAATTTCTCCAACTGCATTTCTGGTGTAATGGGGTGTGTCTGAAAACGTTAGCTTATTGTCAATTATTCCATTACACGGGGATGGAAACAGCTATCAAAATGTGGCTGTTCAGAAGCTTTGTCATTAAGGACTTCTGCTCTTCTGGATAAGACATTCTTGCCAATTGCCCTTGTAGCAGAGAACCAACTTACAGGATGGTAGGGCTGTCCTTTTCTCTGAGTATATGCGACTCCTTCCCTCTATAGTCAGATCAAGGGGCAAGCCAACAGGATGAAGTGAGGCCAAAGCTAAGAAACAAGGCGCAGAGGCTATATACTAGCTGGAAGTGGCAGCTTGGTGGCACCCTGAAGAGCAGAGTGCTGAGGTCAAGGGCTGGGTTGTCATGCAGTTAGTAGCAGTGGATGACTGTCCTTTTTCCACTTACAGAGCTGTCTCTATTATCCCAATCTACAGCTATGAGCCCCTGGGCTGACCCAAGGACGGTGGTACCAGACTCTGCCTAGGAAGAGCCACCAACTCCAGGTTTCAGCGCCCCGTGCCCCTCCCCCACTGCTGAATGTGCCACTCCTGGGAAAGCACCAGGAAGTGCATTCCATCCTGGGGTCACCTGCCCATCTCTGGAGTTTGCCCATCTTTAACCCTTCCTGCATCATTAAAGAATCTAGGCTCCAGGGGTACCTGGAAAAGCTCTGAAAGAAGCCAGCAGGCTGCAGAAGGCCAAGCAGTGAGCAATTTCCTGCGGCTCAGGCCACCATACTCCTTTCCCTATCCTAGGGTAGTCTCTTGCTTGATGAACCTCAGTGGAAGGTGCCACAGCAACCCAGGGATATATATGCAGACTGGGCAGTTCCCCTGGGCCCACTAGCATTTCCCTTAAGATGCCTCGATGATGCTGGAGGTTGAGCTATCCCCATTCAGAGTTGTCCCAGGACTCTGATGACATATTCGGCTTCGACTTGAGTCTCCAGACTGCTGCAATTTCATTACAGAGCTGGGATTGGGAGCTAGGAGGCCCCCAGGCTCGAGTGATGGCCAGGGGAAGGGGAGGGGGGAGTGAGAGGAATCACTTGGTGATGGCCTTTTATTTAATTTTGTAAAGAATCCATATTTTGTTACCACCTCCCTTGCCTGTGGTATTTTTTCATGACAGGTGTTCACTGGCACTAGTTTTTCTTCCCGCAGAGACGGGAAGGCAGAAACAGTAACCAGGCAAGCGCCCATCTCTTATAGAGCCTATGCCCAGGACTCTAAGCAGCCTCTACCCACCCCTTCAGCTACCAACAGTCAGCAGACACCAGCCAGGATGATGCCTGCCCACCCTACATAAGCCCCAAGACTGTACCCAGGACTCAGACTATCGGTTCACAGATAAGACCTACTGCCACCCATCGTCCCGCTCCCCAGCCCAACCCCAGCCCCAGACCCCCGTACTAGGCACAGACCAGCCCGCACCTCCCTCCGCAGCCCTTGCCAGGTCCACTGGGTCGTCAGTTCATTCCTTCGAACCACCCTTGCAGCGGTAGCGGGCCCTCCCCTCCAGTGGCATCCGTCCCCTTACTTCTCCTTTTACAGAAAGCATCTGGCGAGCCCGCTTCCTAGCAAGGCAGAAGCTCCGCCACGCGTCGGAGGAGCCCAAGCCGCGCTCCTGCCCGAGGAGGAGTCCCGCTCGGGCTCGGTTGCTGCGTCCCCATAAGTCCCCGGAGGGAAGAGTGTCGCCGGCGGGAAGCTCCGCTCGGTCGCTAGTCTGGGTCGGTGTGACGACCGCACGGCGGGCAGCGGGCACAGCCGTGGAGGGACGCGCCGTGCCGGCCTGGGCCTGATGCCGGCCCTGCCGGCTAGTCCGCGGAAGCTCGCCCGGGCTGCTGCGCCCGGCCGCGGAGTGCCTGGAGCCCGGAGGCGCCTGCACCAAGCCCTCCCGGGCCAGCGGAACAGTGGCCAAGACCCGGGACCGCGCGCCACGCGCTCGCAACTCCGCACCGACGCGGGGCGCCCCGCCGGGGCTGGGGCTGGGGCCGCTCGGGGGACCCGAGGCCCTTATGGGGCCCGAGTGCACGGTACTCACTGCAGTAGGCGATGAGCAGGCTGGCCAGGATCATGAATGCCCAAAAAGTTGAGGACATGCTGGGCAGGGCGGTCGCATCTTGCCGGCTGCTGGTCCTGGGCGATGGCGCCATTGAAGCCGCGGTGCCCGCGCGGGGGGCAGCAGCGCGTCTCAGCAGCCGGCCCTGCCCGCGCCCCCGCGCCGGCCTCCACGTGCGAGCCCCGCGCGTGCCATCCTCCTCCTCGTCCTCCTCCTCGTCCCCGTCCTCCTCCTCCTCCTCCTCCGCCGCCGCCGCGCCCGGGCCCCGGCCCACTGCGCCCCGCGCCGCCCTCCCCCGCGCCGCGCCCGCGCCGCCCGCGCCCGTGCTCGCCCGCCCGGGGACGCCAGCCCGCGGCTCTGGGCGTCGCTGCGCGCCCCGGCTTGGCGCGCCCCGTCACCAGTACGAGGGGCGCGCCTGGAGCGCGTGCCCGGCTTGGCGGGGCCTCGCACTGGCCCGGGACCGGCGAGGGAGACGAGGAGAGGGGACGCCGCGCCCCAGCCGAGCCTCTGGATGGCGACAGAGACAGCCCAGCATCCCGACAGCCTGGGCTAAGGCGCGCAGGACCCTCAGGGCCTGCGGGAAGTTAGTGGACTTGGGACCCTCCCAGCCCCCCGCCAGAGTCTTCCACCAAAGGCCGTTGACGCTGGGGTCCCAGGCCTTGTTTGGTATTGATCGAGAAAGTGAACTGAAAGTTTATTCAAAGCAAATAATGTCTTCAGCCTGTTTCCCCATATGTGCCCAGCGTCAGGGCTCCAGATTGTGCCTTGCTGCTCTCAGCCCACCAGGGAGCATCTGAGTGCACCTGCCCTGCCTTATCTCTAGATCTTGCCATCCTGTGGACTCTGTGTCAACCCTAAGACGACATTCCTTTACATCTTCCTGATATACTTCCTTGTCTCCCGAGTGTACTCCAGCCTCTGCCAGGCCGTGGTCTGTGGTTCCTCGCTTTCCTCATCCATTTTCCAGAGTGTGTGCAGGGCAAAGTCCCTGGTCTGGTTTTCTGAGGAGGGTAGCAATGACTACAACTGTGATGTACATTCCTACCGTTGGACAACAGGTTTGCACCTGTAAACCAACGGAATCGGGTCACTTTCACTTTCCCTTGTTAAGTTCCCTGCACTCCAGGGAAGAAACTCCCAAAGCTGGGTGTTTCCCCAGGTGGCCCTGTAGGTACATGGCTATGATGTTTGCTTCCCTTCCTGTGCACCAGTGAACATGCTAATAGAAGGCCCAGTTTGGGTGCTTGTTGGTGTTTGTTCTGTGTGGGAAGGAGTGGTACGCCCACACAAGATCTCATTAGAAATAGAGACTTTTCCCCACGAGTTACAAGGTGGATACCAGCGTGAGTCTTTCACCTCGCACCCTGGTCCAGTATGGCATTTAAAGAGACTAGGAAGTAGAGAAAGTTGCTGAGGGGCTGAAAGAAGGCAAGTACCGAGGTTGTATACATATGCAGACACATATACACTCCACACTCCACATGCACACCAAGGTCACATGTGCATGCACACATGTACACCACATAGCTGAACAAAGATACTACACACACACTCCACTTGCATACATACATGCCACAAGCTTGTTTCTACGCAACCTACATGTATATCATGCACACACTGCCCTACATGTCCATGCACAAGGCACTGACATTCATATGCATGCTACATGGCCATACCTACCTCCACATTTATGCATGCATATACACACATGCAGACACATAAATGCTATATATATATAGCACATATGTGCATGCACATATGCAAAAACATTCATGCTCACACATGTATACCATATGACCACACATACATGAACATGCACACACATGCATAAGCACACATACATGTCATATGGCCACACCCACACAAATGCACACACACATATGCGCATGGATATACACTATGCACACATGCACACATGCATAGAATGCACAAGTATTCCCTCTCAGAAGCACATACACAGCCAAAACAATGTCAGTGAAACTGAGGTGGGCTTCACACTGCCCAGCCCCTAGTAATGTTCTCTCTGTAATATGAACATGTCCACCAAGGGCGTTTCCCACTAATTTCTGATTTCCAATTCCTGTTTAAATTAAGATTCAGGTTTTCTGGGTACCATCCTCTCCAGGATAGCCTCTCCAAGCTTCCTTTCCTGCAGGGAGAACAGTCTGCAGAAACCAGACATCCTGACATTGTCAGGTGGGCAGGGTGGTAGCATCTCTTGTCTTGAGTATTCCAGATGAACATCTCTGCCTCCTAACCTAGGGAGGGGGTCGGTCAGCTGGGTTCTACAAAGTTGACCATGACTGTCTGAAACTGCCATCATATGCCTTCCTTTGATTGAAGCCTTTTAACCTGCAAAAGGAACGAATCTCTAAATCCAGGCAGTCTCCACTTCATCCTGCCTTTCCTGAAATCCTTCTCAGAGACAGACATTCCTTCACACGACATGCTTTTATTGGTTATCTACTAGATGTCAGGTATGTGGGACCAGAAGAACAATTATACTTAGATTTTTTTCTCTCCCTGAGAAGTTCAGGTTTGAGGAATAGCAAGGAAAATGCAATCGCATTCATGGGACGGTCATCATGGTGAGAAAGAGTCAAGGTGCCGTTGGAACCTTTGAGGGCTTCTTAAAAAAGACTTACTTATTTTTATTTATGAGTGTGTATGGGGAGGCGCTTGCATGTGTGCAGTTTTGTGCACTGTGTTCAGGCCTCAGAGGCCAGTAGAGGGCATCAGGCTCCCCTAGAACTGGGGTCACAGGTAGTTGTGAGTGACCATGTGAGTCCTGGAACCCAACTCCCTGGGAGAGCAACGAGAGCTCTTAACCACTAAGCCATCTCTCCGTCCCTCTGCTGGGATGTTCAACCCAAGGTTGAGTCCTGGGGTATTGTAAGGAATGTGCTAGGAGAGCTTCCATGAGATGTATCAACAGACAGATTTTGATGCCATCCTTAGTGCATACCCACCTACCGTCTCTGTCTCTGTCTCTGTCTCTCTCTCTCTCTCTCTCTCTCTCTCTCTCTCTCTCTCTCTCTCTCTCTCTCTCTCTCAGAGAGAGATATGAAAGAAAAACTTCTCAAACAGCACTTGCCCACTTATTCTCTCTGGTATTTTCTGTTCTGTCCTAATTTGTTTCTTAAAATACTGGTTGGTTGACCACCCAACAATGTTGTTACAGTAAGAGTCTTTATTTGAAAAGTCTTTACAGGACAGATGTAATCTTTTTTGAATTGTGGAAGAGTAAATTAAACCTTCTCAGTCCCAAGGAGGGGTGGTGGTAACAGTGGTTGGGGCCAGGGCACACTGAGGTGCACAAGCTGTTCTATTTTGCCTTGGGTGGGATTTTTGTGGCTGCGCTGTTGGGAAAAGTTCAAGGTATTAGAGTAGGGTTCATGTCGAGTGCTGATGATTCCCTCAGACAGGGATGTGATGGAAGCTTGGGTCTCAGGATCTAGAATGGAGACAATTCTGAGAATTCACAAGACACGGGTGCTGAAGAAGCCCAGTCCTTCACCTCAGACTGCATGGTGCCAGGAGTTATGTAAAGGATAAAAGAGATTAAAAAGCTACAAATAGAGCCTCCTGCATGTGGCTAGCACCCTTGACCTAAAGATCAACATGCAGCCTAGAAGATATAGGATCTTGTTCCAGCCAGGTCTTGTTTCAGAGCCTGGTAAGAAGACTCGATGGAACTGAAGATGGGGCAATGAGCACAACACTGAGTTCTGTTGCTAGGAGACAGAGGCTCAGTTCTAGATCCCAACATGTGCTACCAGTTGACAATTTTTGTTGTTATTATTGATGGGCTGCCTTTGATCACCAGCCAGACTTTGCAGGACTTCAAAATGTAAAGGCTGAATATGTTTACTAGAGAATCACACCATTACCTTAACTCTAAGCCTAAAAGACAAGCAATGGTTACTGCTTGACCAGAGCAGGGCCTCAGGTCTCACAGAACACCAGTCCATAGTCAGAGCTCCAAGGGACCTGTCCAGGACAGCACCACCCAGCCTGGCTGCTCCTTACAACAGTCACAGAGTATAACAGATATGGTAGATTCCTAAAAGAGGGGACGATGAGCAGAAAGCGAGCCCAGGAAATACACTCTGCGTCCAAGAGGAAAATCGTGGTTAAGAGCACTAACTGCTCTTCCAAAGGTCCTGAGTTCAATTCCCAGCAACCACATGGTGGTCACAACCATCTGTAATGGGATCTGACGCCCACTTCTGGTGTGTCTCAAGTGTACTCATATGCATAAAATAAATAATTCTTTAAAAAACTAATCTCAGCACCTGAAGGTGTGTTGTCATAGTCCCCACTGTTCTTGGTTGTCTCTCAACTGTGCTTGGTTAAGCCACAGGCTGGAAAGTCTTTCCCACCATCTCCATCTTCCAGAGTCTCACTTTCTATTTGATCCTGGGAGCACCCAGAGACTCAGAATTTAGGTCTTTGTGTTTTGGCAGTGAAACATGAGGTTGTCCCCACATGGAGAGGGAAGCTGACTTCAAAAAGAGACAACCCTGGTTTTTTTGTTTGTTTGTTTGTTTTTTAGGTAATCTTTATGGATCGTGAGAAGGCAGGATGCTCAAGGGGTAGGTTGTGTGACCTGTCCCTAATCTGCCCTTCTCTGGCAGTAGCAATAAGCCTGTGTTCTACACAGACTTCCTCATCTCTGCACACCTCTGCTGTGTATGTTTACAGAGAACTCCTCTATCTGCCAGGAAAGGACCAGGAGGAAAGGCTGGGCAACTGATTCAGAAGGTGAACAGGTTCAAGGGGGAGAGTCTACTTACTCTCCCAACTGTGAGCTTAGGAGACACGAATGAGTTCAGCAGCTTACAAGCTCAACAGCTTTGCAAGGATTTAGCCAGGACTGTAATGTCCTGTGTGACTCCAAGCTACAAAGGCTATGAATTTGGTCTTCACGTTTGTTGGGACCGTTCCTGGCCATTTGCAAGGGACTGACCTCAAACAAGGAAGGATCACCTTGCAAAGCAACAAGACAAGGGCACGGCACAGAAGAGAGGTACCAGCAGGCAGAAAACACAAGGGAGGTAGCCTGCAGAAGACTACAAACCTCATGAGGTTTCCCAGCCATCAGACCCTCGCACCTAAACTGCCCTCCCAGGAGTCACCAATGGAGACAAGCCATCTCTTTAAACAGTGTTACCATTTGTGGCCCCAGTGGAGATAAGTCCTCTCTTTAAACAATGTTACCATTTGTCCATTTGTGTAGGCGCTGGCGCTAATGTAGGAAGTAGAGTTTTGATATCCCACTCTGTGTGCAGCTACTTTCCCAGGACTCCCCGGGCCTGTACCCCTTGGAGTTGATGGTGCTTAGGAGAAAGGAGTTGGTGGAATTTCTCAAGGATTCGGAGCAGGAGGGCGGCAGCTGGGGTTAGAACCCATGCCTCTGGCTTCTTAAAATGTTCTGATACCCCGTGTTCCTCAGTCTCATGTTTCTAGAGTGGGTTCATTTTTAAATGCTGCCACATGGAGAGGGATCTGAGACTACACCCTCACTTCTCCCACCCAGAGCCCCTACATTCTGTACTTTGCTGATATCTTTCTATCTCATCCTTCTGTGATGTCCTATGATCCTCTTATGGATGGGGCGAGCTATTTCAGGGTGTCTTTTGCTTCTTCCAGCACCACGCTGTGACATTGCTGTGGTGGCAATCTAAAGTTCCATCACACATAAATACCACTATCTCATTCACTAGTGTTTATTTTTGGACAGTTAGGCTATTTCTCATGTCTTTCTTGTTTGAACACTTCAGAAATGAATATGATTATACTAGATGTTTCCAGATATCTGTGGCTATTTATAGATAGGGATTATAGAACCAGAATCATTAGGTCAGAGTAAGGACATGTGTTTAGACCTCCCAACAGTGTTATTATGAATGTTCATGTTTTTTGCCACCATGTCTGAGAGCATTCATGGCACACTAGCTCCCAGTGAGCTAGCAGACAGGAGTCTAGTGGACATCATCACAGGTGGCAAATGGTTTCCATGGTGGCTTTCATTTGTGGGTTTTTTTTTTATGTAAGAAGGGTTAACAGTTGTTATGAGCACATTAACATCTGGGGTAATCATCTATTTTTATCCCTTTCTAAGTGGCTCTTGGGGTGTTTGTCTTTCCACTATTGGCTGGAAGGAACTCTTTCAATTTCTAAAATTAATATTCTCAAGTTGAGTGGCATTTTAAAAATAGACATCAATGTAAATAAGACATGAGCAGTATCGGTAACATTTTGCCTGTTAAGGTCATTGTCTGTGGGTCTGGTCTTGTACCAGTGTTTCCTGTTGGAGATGGCAATACACTGTCTGTGAGACTGTGGGTAGAGAATCCTCTCTGTTGTAGCTCCTGGTATTTGCAAAAGTAGATTGTCCAAATAGAAAGAATCAAGAACCAACAGAAAGAAGGAGTGAGGCAGACATACAGAGAGAAGCAGAAAGACAAAGGGGGGGAGGGAGACTGAAAGAGCAATCTAAAACTGAGATATTGAGAAAGAGATTGGAATAGACATTGAGATGAGAGATTCTTTAAAAAAAAATCTCAGCACCCTAGGTGTGCTGTCAATATCTCCCACTGTGGTTGACTGTATCTCAACTGTGCTTGGTTGAGATATTGTGAGAGATTGATAAAGATGAAGAGAGAGAGACTAAGAAAGTCATTGAGGGAGAGTTGAGAGACAGAGAGCAGAGAGAGAATTCTGAGGGTTGGCTGACATTGTGGTCAGGCTGCAAGTTCAGGGCACACAGGGCAGACTGAGAATGGCTGGGCAACCGCTGAGGAGACAGCTCCCGTCTGATGTCATTTTCCAGCTGAATGCCCTCCTCTCTGGGTGACCTCAGCCTTTCTCTCAGGGCCCTCAACTGATTGGATGGGTCCCCCCCACACACACATTATGAAGCATAATTTGCTTTACTCAGAGTCAACTGACTCAAATGTTGATCTCATCTTTAAAAGGTCTTCCCAGCAACAGCTAGACTGGTATTTGACCCAAGAGCAGAGCACCATGGGGTATTAGTTAGGCCCAGTTCTTCCTCCTGGCTCCATGCTCCTAGAAATAAGACTCAGACTCAAAATATACTTACAAATACCTTGGCCATATAACTAGGTTCTTCTCTGACTAAAACCATAACTTAAGATAAGCACAATCATAACATAAGATAAAGATTTGTTTTAATTTACATTTTACCATGTCTGGTTACCTGTGCTCAGGTACCATGCCTCTGTCTTCCACATCTCCCCAGGCCAATCTTCTAACATTTGGCTCTATCCCAGAATTCTTTCTGCCTCCCAGAAGTCCCACCTTCTATTCTGCCCTTTCCTACAGGCCATAGGTTGTTTAATTGACAGGTGATGCAACCCTACAATACACAAGATATTCTCTCTACACCTTGACCTGGCCAAATTGGTGCAACTATCTATGAAACACACCCACCTCATTTTTACAGCATACTTTGTGCTAGGTTGTGATGTGTTGCATGTTTTCCCTTATCATGGATGGTGGCAGTGACAGGCCTACAGCTGTTTTGTGAACAGCAATTGGACAACACCATTGCACATTCACGCCTGTGTGTAGGTTCTGGATTTCCTTTAGCTTGCTGTGTCGTGTCTTGAGCTACATGGCCAGGGTTTTTGATCACCTTCCTCTTCAGTGTAATCTCTGTTGTCAGTTTAACTGTATTTGGAATCACCCAAAAGACACACCTAGTGAGTCTGTGAAGGTGTTTCCAGAGAGGTGTAACTAAAGGGGGAACACCTACCGTGAGTGTGAAGGGTACCATCCCATGGCTGGGGCCTAGAACTATATAAAAGGGGGAACCTGGAGGGCAGCTGAACACCAGCATCCTTCTCGTTCTGCTTCCTGAGAAAAGATGCAGTGTACCTATCCTCTGAGGCTGCCTCAGGCTCCCGCTGCCCCAACTGGAGTCAGGCTTCTTGCCATGCTCTCTCCATCACAATGTACTGTATGACGTTCAAAATAAGCAAAGTGTCAGGCCTAGAAAGCAGCTCACTTTCCGCTCTTCCAGAGAACTCGAGTTCAGTTTCCAAGCGCATTGAAAACCTCACAGCCATCTGTAAACCCACTTACAGGGGATCCAACGCCCTCTTCTGGCCTATGTGGGCACTGGACACACACCATACACAGACATATACACATAAATAAAAATAAAATACGTATTTAAAAAATTTAGCTTAAATGCATTATAAACGGGCATTAAATTCTCAAAGAGTAAATAAAAATGTATCAAAAAAAAAAAAAGAACAAAGTCCCGGTTTCCAGTCTTTCTTCTAGTGTTTACACTCTACTTAAGATACCTGTGACTAGTCAAAGTTGATACAATTTTCATGTGTGTTTTCTTCCTGAACTTATATAATTTCAGATGTCATATTTCAGTAGATACACTATATAGATATAGATATATAGATAGATAATCACTATGGCTTGTTTGAAGTATAATTGTACTTTTATCAAAGCCCAACTGATGTCATCAAGGTGTGTGTGTTTCTGGACTCCGTTTTGTCCTATTGACCCGTTTTATTCATGTTGCCAGGGCCAACGTAGTTTCAAATGTCTTAAAATCAAGTAGTGGACAGCATTTATTCTTTGTCTTTAAAAAGCTTTTTCTTTCTTCTTGATCCTTTACATTTCTATGTGAATTTTAGAATAATTCATGTGTTTTTGTGTGTGTGTGTGTGTGTGTGTGTGTGTGTGTGTGTGTGTGTGACTGGTTCTGTCTATGTGCAGGTACTATTCATTTGGTACTATCCATTGTATCTCTAGAACAAACTCTCTCTTGGGACCCAGCAGGGCACAGTAATTGGTTTGACTGAATAAGTGGTCATTAAATCCTGGGATCCATCTATCTCTGGGATCACAGTTGCATGCCACCTTGACTGGATCCTTCTTACTTGGTTTCTGGGGATCAAACTCAGGTCCTCAACCTTGTGTAGCAGACACTTTACTGACTGAGGGCTCCCCAGATCCGTTGCCAAGTTCTACAAGTCTTCTGTGATTTCGTAGCTGAGCATTAAATATATGAGCAAGTGTTAATCAGCTTTCGTTGTCTTTGCCATTGCCCTAGTGTTGTGCTGTTGCTGTGATTAGACACTCCTGACAAAGATCAACTTGGGGAAAGGGGGCTTTTTTCAGTGCACTATTCTAGGTTGTAGTTCATCATGGTGGAGAGGTCAAGGTGGGAACTCCAAACTTCGAGTGGTGTCACAGCATCCATAGTCAAGAGCAGAGAGAGAAAGAATCCATGCTCTCACTTACTTGCTTCCATATGCTCAGTTTACTTACTCCTTTCCTATACAACTCAGGATATCCCACCTAGGGAATGATGCCACCCAGAGTGACACCACTCATATCAGTTAACTTAATCAATTCAATTGTCCACAGACAGGCCTATGGGCCAACCTGATCTAGACAACCCCCTCACTGAGACTCCTCTTCCAGGTCAATCAATCTTAACTATGTCATGCTAACAATCACAATTAACTATCACAGCCATATTTTCTACTTTTAGAAATTGAGTTTGGTGTTACTTTGATTTTTTTTCCCTCACAGTTTTTGGATGTCTGCTTCCACTATATAGCACAAATATCAGCTCTGTTCCAGCTGAGTCAATTCCATTATCTTCTTAACATAAACTATCTTACTAATATCTCTAGGTGAAGACAATATCTTCTTTTCTAATATAGATGAATGGCATTTTATTTTCTTGCTTGATTACATTGGCTACAACCTCTACCATAATGTTGAATGCAATTCGTAAGGAAGGACATTGTTTCTAGTTTCTGATCTTACAAGGAGACTCTCAGTCCTTCACTGTTATTCATTACATCAGTTGTTTGGAGATTTTTAAAAGTCAGAATTGGATGTTGAATTTTCTAAGTGCTTTCCCTGTATCTACTGAGATAGCATATTGTTCCCCACTGCTTCTGTCAGTCTTATTACCATTTAGTCTAAAATACCCCTTATACCTGTCTCTAGTGACTTCTTCAGCGGCCCAAGAGTCATTTAGAAGTGTATTATTCCATCTGGAGTGCTCTAAGGGTGTGTCTATAATTAATTCTTAAGTAATTCCCCATTGACCAAGAGCCTTACTTGGATTTTTCCTGATGATAGAGTAATTTAAACCCACAGGGGTCTAAGCACCAGCATTTCAAGCTCATGGTGCAAGAGTGTGAGTACTGCAGTTAGGGTGAATTGGTTTTCTTTAAATTTCTATTTCACAGAGTTAGTGAATCACATTGTCTGTCATCCAACACCCTCACTGGTCTCCCATCTACTCATTCTGTCAATTGTCAAGAGAACGTAGTTCCACTCTTTGACTATCATTTTGGGTTATATATTTTCATGTGATATCAGTTGGTGCTCTTCTGTTATTAAGTGCAAGGTCGTTTGTAACTGTTACCGCCTTCCTAAACAGAGGTATCTACCTCTGTCTATATAACGTAGCCATCTCTATTCCCAATCATTTGCTTTGAAATAAATCGACTCTGCAGAGTATATCTTTTAGCTTTTTCAGAGATAAGTTCTATGTAATATAGCCTGGCCTCAAGCTTACCGTTCTCCAGCTTCAGCTTTCTGAATCCTAGAGTTATGAGTGAACTAATATGCTTGCCTCGCTTGCTAGATCTTTTATAATTAAGTTGGTGCTTTTAAAAAAAATGACTCTTGTTTATTGTTGACAGTTTTTCACATGTATGTAATGTGTTTAGACCACATGCTTCCCAGTTATCCTCTCGCATGGCCTCTAGTCTCTGGAACCCTTCTTCCCACAACATTCCCCTTCTAACTTCATGGTTAGGTTTGATAAGTCACTGAGTTTTAATTGGAGTTGCCAACATAAGTGTGGGTTGCAGATTATTTACTGGATTATAGGTGCCTTGGCAGTAGCCACGCCCCTCTACCAGAAACCATTAGCTGCCAATAGCTCCTCCAGCTGTGGGGGCCATCCACCTCATGTCCCCTAGTCCTAGTTTGCTTTCTGTGACTGTAATAACACACTGACTAAAGACAACTGGAGGAGGGGCCAGGTTTGCTTCAGTTTGTGTCTGACATGATCAAGGGAAGCAAAGGCAGGAACCTGGAAGAACCTGGAAGCTATGGCCATGGATGAAAGCTATTTACTGACTTGCTTACTATAGTTTGCTCAGTCTAGTTGTTGCTATTGTTATTGTTGTTTATAGGCCAGGAGTGCTTGCCCTGGGGTGGTACCACCCACAGTGGGCTGGGCCTGGTTATTTTCCCATTCAAGGTTCCCAGGTGACTCTAGTTTGTGTCAGGTTGACACACTAAGCAGCACAGCCACCCCACTCCCCTCTGCGCTAGAGAGCTTCGGGTCTTGTGGAGGTAACTGACATCTTGCAGCGCTCCTCCCCAGCCTCCAAGTCTTTATGTTCTTCCTGCCGCTTCTTTGCAATGCTCCCTGAGTCACCCGAGCTGTTTGATTTGCATCATGCCTTTCTCAATGTGACATAATTTCCTCTTGTTTTCAGTAGAAAACCAGCTCTGGTTCTTGTATTTGTTCTTCTGTGTGTATTATGTCCTTTCTCCAGCTATTTTAAGTTGTATTTATTTCTTGCCTTGTTTCTTTTTTTCCTTATATTGATGAACGCCTGGTGTTGGGGCAGAACACCATGGCCAGAAGGCATGGAGAGTCAGGACTCCACACCCCGTGGAAGCTGGGAAGCAGACTAAGTCAGACAGGCAGAGGCCAGGGACAGACTGCCTCCAAAGGCAAGCTGCTTCCCACCACAACTCCATTAACACCATCAAACTGTGAACTCAACAGCACAAAACTATTGCTGAAGTCGGATCCCTCAGAATCCAGTTGGGTTCCCTCAACAGGATCCACTACCTTAAGTCCAAAACTTCAGCACAGTAGAATTTGGGGGAGACATAACACAAAACCACTAAACAACATACGCTGCTGAAGTTTGAGATGTAATGTATGAGAGCCATTAAAGGAAATAGTCTAAAACTCATTTAAAAATGAAAAAACAGAACTACCATAAGATCCTGCTCTCCTGCTGATAGGACTATGTCGAAAGGAAGTGAAATCACATACCAAAGAACCAGCCTCCCGTGTTCCTGGTCTCACCACTTAGCACAGGGAAGATGGGGGTGGGGGCAGCCCAAGGATCCACCTGTGGGTGAGGGGATGAAGAAAATGTGGGGTGTCCGTACTGCAGAAGCCCTTCAGCATGAAAGAGGAACATCCTGTCCCTCATCGCAGGGTGGACTCCGAAGAAATTGACCAAGGGAACATGGCTCAGGAAGGCGGTTTCATTGCTGTTGTACTCAGCAAACTGATGCGCGGGGGTGTGCTTTTCTTGATGTCTCTTCTCCTTGGGGTCCTTTGAGCTTCTTGTATTGTTGGCTTCACAGCATTTGTCAAATTACAAAATATTCCTGCAACATATTTTTTCAAATATCTTTTCTGCCCATCACATTTTTGGAGGCATTTAACAGCTCCATGGCATACTAATTACAATGAAAATATTCCCTATTAGATCATATCACTATGAAAATCTACAAATTCATTCATCTTAATTTTTTTAACATTTTATTTTGAAGTGTGAGGCACTGTACTTACATCATTTCCCTTTCCTTCATCCCTCCCTTAACTCCTTCAGTGTCCCTTATTCCTTCTTAAATAAAAGTCCTTATTTTTAATTTTAGTTGTTTTACACACACACACACACACATGCGCACACAGACACATCTCCTGTTGAGTCCATTAAGTGTTGCTCATATGTGTACGTGTTTAAGGCTGACCACTGGGATTAGATAACCTATTGGGGGACTCATCTCTAAAACAAAATTCTTCCCTGGTCTGGAGATAGGACCTGGTAAGACTTCCCCCAACCATGTTGGCATGTGAGCTGGTGTTGCTAAGTGTTAGGGTCTTATTTAGATGACAGCTTCTCTAGTATATAGAAGACATAGTCTAGCACAGATATCCTGGTTTGCCGGCTCTTGCAATCTTTCTGCTCTTCTTCCATGATATTCCCTGAGCTTTAGGTGTGAGAACAGTGTTGAAGGTGTACCGGCTGCAGCTGGGTATTCTAAGTCAGTTGTTTGCTGTTTTTTGACCAGTTGTAGCTTTCTATAATGGCCTCTATTGACCGCAAAGAGAAGCTTGCTTCCTCAAGGGTGTCCAATGGTCATCTAATCAGCCTTCTCAAGAAGGGAGAATTCATGTCTGATACCCTAAACATAGACAACTACTCCAGGCCCGGTGAGGCCATGAACCCTAGAGGAAAGCCTACTGCTGCCACTCTGCAAGGCAGCATAGTTCATAACTGCTTTCTAAATACCTACAGGTGAGCATAGCATCCTCCATTTCTAACTGCTGTCAACGGCACTGGTGTTGCTTTTATCTCACTTGTGATTTCTACCCTCTAGAAATTCATAGAGGGCCGTCTGGTATCTTGCACATCTCTAGCTAAGGTTGTGAACATATGGATTCTTGTTTTAATGTCTTTTCAGGCATCTTTGCCTGCTGATTCGAACACTGTGTCAGGTCTGGGTTGGTTTGAATTGATTTATCTCCTCGTGTGTTGAAATTTCCAGCTTCATCACATTCCCGACAACTTTTTATTGGACATCAGTCAATAGGAACTGTCCCTGGGATGCTGGATGTATTTGTATTGCCATAAATATCACGGTGCTTCATTCAAAGCAACCACATCCTATTGAGTCTTGCTTTTGCGGGTCTTTTTAGGTGTGTGTAAGCAACAGAGAAAACAGTGTTTCATGTCCACTATTGACGCTAGTCTTAGGGTCAGTGTGACCTGCCTACATCCTCAAGAACCTTGAATAGTGCAGACAAATGTTTCCCTTACCTCTTGGGGAACAATGGGACCAATGTTGGGAGAGGTGAGCTGTATTAGTCTGAGAGTCCTCTCTGTGGACCCTTTCACTCTACATTCTGCACTTTCACCCAGTTTTTCTTCTCCTGGTGCCTCTTCCATTTCCTCATTACAGAAGATCAAGCTGCACCCATATCCTTTTCACAGGGAGTCTGCTAGGGTCTCCAGCATGTTCCACCACTCAGCATCTCTGTATTTCATCACCTTCTATCAATGCCTTTTAAGGCATGGCTCTGTACACACCTGCAAGCACTGTTTTGCTCATGGTGTGGGCAGTGTGCTTTGTTTCTGCCATTGCATTATTTGGGAAGCAAAAGTCCCCTGCTTTGCATTTTCTCCATTAAAAATATATTATGCTGCAAAAAAGATGATCAAATGTTGTCTCCTCATTTAAAATTCATAAGACTAGAAGGAGGAGGGAAAAAAAGGGACAGACAGAACCTGGGTTCAGGACAGGCCCCCAGTGAGCTTCTTCAGTATTTCAGATGGGTTGGTGACAGAGTGATATGAACACTAACTATCACTACTAAGTCAGACTCACATCAAAAGGTGGTCCTGGTGGCTAAGCAGGGTGGAGACATCTTTTCAGGTCACAGCTGGGTAACAGAGAGGGTCTTTTGGTTCTTGTGGAGAGGAATGTAGCATCAATGTGGGAGAGCCTGCCTGGAAATGGTCTTCTCCTAGATAAAAGATGTAGATAGGGCACGAGGTCTGTAGGATCATTGCTCATTGTGAGGGAATTGGACCAAGCATGAGACCCCCAGGAAGGTGTAAGGGAGCACCTGAGGTTGTAATGTCTGTAGGCAGGTCACAGGGATGGAGAACAAAGCCCTAAGTAAGCCCACACATCCTGTTTGAGCCATGGGTTGTAAAAACTATATATCAAAAGTAGAGGCTTAGATGACTCTGGGTGGTGCTAGGAGCTAATGCAGGGGCTGCACAGTAAGATTGTGGGTCTTGGGTTCTGAGACTATGGGTTTATTTTCAGGTGTGTGATCAATTGCTCAGAGAGTACATTAACACCAATGTATAAGACTTACTACAAAGTACTTCAGAAAAAATAAAAGGAAAGAGAGATAGGAAGAGTATCAGGGAAAAAGAAGATGGAGGGAAAAGGAAAGGATGGGAGGAGGAAGAGAAAAGAAAGGGAAGGAGGAAAGGAAGACAGAAGAAGACAAGAAAGAAGAGGGATAGAGAGAGATGAGCATTGTCCTGGATGAACCCTAGCCAGAGAGTTGACATTTAGATACCTGCAGGTCTGTGCCATCGCTGTCCCCGGGGCCTAGAACATTCATTATTTCTATTCTGCACTGCTGAAACCAGGCAACCCCCCCAGGCTGGGAAGCTTGAGAGCTGAACATCTCAGAGGTGCTATGTCAGTGCAGTCCTAAATCATGGGAAGGACAATGAGTGTAGGCTTGATACATTCACGGTTCCGTTAACATTCCATCTCGATATCACTCATCCTTGAGAGACGACCTCCATTCTGCACCCATCCTTTCTGTCTCAGCCCTACAGTCTGTCTCCTGAACCACAAGCAAAGATCTGAACCTGCAGTTTGGCTTCAGCCCGCAGTGGCCATGGACAGTTAACAATTCTTGTTGTTTCCTTTGACTTTTCCTCCAAATGTGATGTACACAAGCACAGGAGGGTGGAATGATCCTGTGTAATACTGAGCTACGGCCGGCTAAAGTGCATCTGCTTCTGCCAAGGCCTTTTAGGCACCTTCTAGAAATAGCTCCTGTGCTAAGGATGTGGACTGGCTGTCCTAGAGTCTCTGAAAAGCTGTGGATGTCCATCCTGGGGACACTAGGTTCCATCCAAGTACTATGACATGCATAAACTCTGGTAGGTGGCTAGCTCTGTGAATATGTCCCACCGCCAGGTTGATCTTATCAGTTCATACTCTTCACGAGTGATTTTTAACTTTAGAAAAGCTTTTGGGAAGTTGTGGAGATTGTAGTGTTCACACACTTGTACTGTATCTTGCCTTGGTGAAGATCCACATGCATAATCTAAGGGCCCTTAGTGTTCACCCTGCACTTTCTCTCTTTAAGAATGTTTACCGGGGCCTGGAGAGATGGCTCAGCACTTAAGAGCACTGGCTGCTCTTCCAGAGATCCTGAGTTCAATTCCCAGCTCACAACCATTTGTAATGACATCTGATGCCCTCTTCTGACATGCAGGCATATATGCAGACAGAACACTGTACATATAATAAATAAATATTTAACAAGAATGTTTATTGAACCAGGTGGTAGTAGCACCAGCACTTGGGAGGCAGAGGCAGATGTATCTATGAGTTTGAGGCCAGCCTGGTCTACAGGGCAAGTTCTGGGACAAGAAGGTCTACACAGAGAAACCCTGTCGAAAAAAAATTAAAATAAAAGAGTTTTAACTGAGTCTTTTAAAACTGTACTTGTATCCACCTGTCAGCCTGTCTGTAGAATGAAGAGTCTGAGAGAAGTTAGTGGTGACCAAGAGGACACCTCAAGTGAAGGTCACCTTGGAACCGCATAGCCAGCCACCTCACAGCATGCCCTTTGACACCTTGTTGTGCATAAAGTGAAATAGTCTTGGGTTTGTTTCTTAGTTATATGTTGGCCTAATGAAAAGAGATCCCAGGTCTGTGCTTGGACACATGTTTCTGCTGAAATAAAACAGTCAAACCTGCCCAGGTGTTGGCAACCCTGAAACTGCAGATGTGACCAATTCACCCTAAACTCAGCCTGTTCCTGTCTCTAAATTATTTATCAGCTGGGAGCACCTTATGTGGGACCTCAAAACTCAATGAAGAGGGCTGGAGAAATGGCCCAGCAGTTAGGAGCCCTGGCTGCATTTCTAGAGGCCCTGGGTTCAAGTCTCAGCACCCACATGGTAGCTCACATCTGCCTGGAAATCCAGTTCTAGTGAATCTGCTGCACTGGGCATGCAAGTTTTACACACACATATGCATGCAGGCAAAGTGCCCATACACATAAAATGAAGCAGATCAATTTTTCATTGGGCAGTGATGGTGCATGCCTTTAATCTCAGCACTTGGGAGAAAGAGGCAGGCAGATTTCTGTGAGTTTGAGGCCAGCCTGGTCTACAGAGCGAAATCCAAGGCAGCAAGAGCTACACGAAGAAACCTTGTCTCAAAACCAAAGAACAAAAACCCAGCAACTCAGTGAAAAAAGAATCCATTCTATTTGCCAGTTCAGAATTGGGGTCCACGGCTCTTAAAACATTAAGAAAGTAAGCCTACCTGACGTGCTACCCCATCCCTTGGTACCAACACTTGGGAGACACAGGCATGTTGATCTCTGTGAAGTTGGAGGCCAGCCTAGTCTGCATAGAGAGTTCCAGGCCAGACAGGATTACAGAGTGAGATCATCTAGAAAGGTTATACAATTTTGTACAGGCTGGTTTTGTGTCAACTTGACACAAGCTGGAGTTATCACAGAGAAAGGAGCCTCCCTTGAGGAAATTCCTCCATGAGATCCAGCTGTGGGGCATTTTCTCAATTAGTGATGAAGGGCAGGAAGGCCCCTTGTGGGTGGTGCCATCCCTGGGCTGGTAGACCTGGGTTCTGTAAAATGCTAGCTGAGCAAGCCAGGGGAAGCAATCCAGTAAGCAGCATCCCTCCATGGTCTCTGCATCAGCTCCTGCCTTCAAATTCCTGCCCTGTGTGAGTTCCTGTCCTGACTTGCTTTGGTGATGAACAGCAATGTGAAAATGTAAGCCGAATAAACCCTTTTCTCCCCAACTTGCTTCTTGGACATGATGTTTTGAGCAGGAGTACAAACCCTGACTAAGACACAACTGGACTCAAACAGTCAAGAAGGTTGACAGCAGTAGGGTGTCATCATCGGGCAATAGGCTGACATATATCCCTGTAGAGGGATGGCTGGATATCTGCACAGCCGGAGGCAGGTAAGCTCCTGGTACCCATAGCCCAGAGGGCAGAGCTGAGGACAAAACTCTAGGAGTGGGTCAGTCGGGCCCGTTCTCTCCATTTCAGTAGGGCGTGTCTCCAGGGTAGAGGAGCAAGGGGGAAGGAGCAGGAGGCCTGACTGGCCTGGGGAGCTGGGTATGGCCTAGCTGCTTCAGGGCCAGTGGGTTGTGGGACAATGAGGCAGAGAGACAAGGCCCTGTCCATTTTAGTCAGATTTCCAGTGTGATTCTGAGCCTACCTAGAGTGTGAAAATGGAATAGAAATAAAGGATGTGTCTTGTCATTATTGTTCTGAGAGGCGGAGGACATCTCATCCTCTGATTGGCGGACACCTAAAGATGCTCTTTGTGACTGAATCAGCCCGGGCCTTACCTTCCCCTGAAGGACCTCTAGGGGCCTCCCATGTGCGGTACACCCCACACTCACTCTCTGTCTTGAGGGATCAGTTAAGCCCTCCCTGACACCACATATTTATAAGTCTAAATGTGCCCAACCGTAGAGGACAAACCCTTGCAAGGCCTTTCTCAGGCATCCCGTGGCTTCATTTCCTGTTTGGTTCAGAAAGGCTTTTGTCTGGCTTCTGCTGTTACTCTCTTTATTTACCTTTTGCGGCGATGACTGTCAGAATTCTTCTCACCAGCTTCCCCACTGTCTGTGGACTTGACCTATTTCTTACTGGGAAAAAACAAAACAAAACAAAACAAAATAAAGTAAAAATCACCTACTACTTAAAAAATCCTTCATCTTTTGTATCTATGTGTGGAGCATGTGCCCATGCGCATGTACGGTCTGCGCATGCGCCAGTGAAGGTCTCTGTGGACAGCAACGGTGGATGCTGGGTTCATCTGTCACTTTCTACCTCATCCCCTCGAGACAGGATCTCTCACTGACCCTGAAGCTTGTGTTTTGGCTGGATTGGCTGGTTAGCAAGCTCCAGTAACCCTGTCTGTGCACGTCCAGCACTCGGGTTCCTAGTGTAACTGGCTCAACACGGGTGCTGAGAATGTGAACGCAGGTCCTCCGTGCTCGGCAAGCACTAATACCCACTGAGCCCTCCCCTCAGCTCTCAATTCTTCATTCTTCTTTCTCTTCAGCACCCCAAGCGGTTTTACATGCATAAGCTTGCTCAAAACCATTTCAGCCCCAAATCAAAATCGAATTTTTCCAGATTTCTACAACATTAACTAAACGTCTTAATTATTCTCTGTTTTCTTTTGATACTTGTCCATGCACGGGGATAATCCCTGCATATCACACATTAATTTTGTATTATTCTTTTCTACTTAATTCCACAGAAAGAATCATCTTCATTTTTACTCTGTAATCTTTCTAATCTGTTTTTGTTTGAAATTTTCTGAGCAAAAGACAAAAAAGTATTTATTATTTAAAACCCTATCAGTTAAAAGTAATTACAAGGGGTTCAAAAGATAAAAAAAGTATTTATTATTTAAAACCCTCAGTTAAAAGCAATTACAAGGGTTTCCCACCAAGATAGTGTAGCAAGCCCAACTAGAAATCCTCTGCACCCCTAGCCTATGAATAATGAGAAAAACTCAAGGCTTAGTCTGTATCTGTAAAGTCAATCTGTCCATTCCTATGTCCTGGACAACTGCTGGGCACAGTGCACACCAAGGGCCAGCTATTCTGCAAGCCCAGAGGCAGGCACAAAGGACAAGTGGACTTTTGGACAGTAATATTGGTCAGAGCCTTTCATGGTAGGATTGTAGCTAGACCACTGCCTGTAGTCAGGGACAAGTGGCTCTCAGGAGGGACAAATGATAATGACTTACTGTGAACTTGGGGGAGTGGTCTGGGGACATGAAGCCCTTGGACACCAAGAAGACAGACTCTTTTTGAAGGGCCTCGAGGTCAGCCTTAAAGGCATCACAAGTGACCCAAGATGTCTGTAGATCCCTTGCAAGTGACATGAATCTGACATGGTCCAGATCTACATTGTACTAAGGGCAGTGGAAAAGTGCTCTGTACACAGGAGCAGGAAGGGAGAAGAGGAGAAATGGTTTTAACAAAGGAAAGCAACCCAGTCAATTCTCTGTAGAGGGATTCTTTTGATAAATGTGCGGAAGCTTCACCTGTCAATAAAAGGATGTTGGCCTATGAGCTTAGGGAGGTGGGAATTCTGGTATAGAGAGAGTAGTTCTGGAATAGAGTCAGAGGCATGAAAAGATTCACCCCAGAGCTCTGAAGAAGATGGTCAGAGGACCTGAGGAAGAGGTAACCAACTATGTGGTGGGACTTAAAATAGAACAAACAGGTAATTTAAGTTATGAGCTAGTTGGAGAACAGACCCAAGCTAATTCATATACATATATATCATATATACAATTATATATATATGAATTATATATGATATATATATATCAATTATACATATACATATATAATTCAGTCTCAGAGTCATTATTTCTTAAACTTGGGTGTAAGTAGAAAGATAGTGGTTACAATTTTCCACTCCAAGCTGACCAGAAGATCAAAATGGAACACAGTGTAAACAGAAATATTCCTAAGAAATATGATCAACTGTATGGAGGACTCTAAACTCATAGTTGGGAATGGGAGATAGTGAGGGTTTCAATATCCCCTCCTCCCCCAAAGAAGAAGGAAACAGTTTGGACAGGAAGCCATTGAGGTGATTCCTTAAGAATAGTGATGAAGATGTTCTTCACAGTTGTTGGCTTCCGGTGTGTGTGTGGTGGGGATGTTAAAGGACTCATTATCTTTGGGGAGATGGCCAATGAGAGTTTAACTGAGCTCAAATGAATATATAAGCAACGCAAATTGAAGTTGGTGTATTTGAGGTGAGGGGAAGGATGGGGAGAGTGGACTTGGAAGGGATGGGAGGAGAGTGGGTCAGGATCATTGTGTGGGGTTCTCAGATAATCAATGACAATATTATGTTGGAAAAATAAATAGGTATGGCCAACAGAACTAACTGTTGGGATGTATATCATCTCTATGTGAAAATTACTCATATCTTCCTTATATAAAAACAAATGCTTCAGACTAATTATATAGTAGGCATTGAAAGAGAAAATTAAAGATAAAATGTACAGGGTAATTGACAATGACAACAATAATAACAACACACACACATTACTATATAACTAGTTCATGTTCTTTTAAAATAAGTTAAATGTAAAAGAAGTTCATTACAAGAGTGTCTCCATTTCCAAAAAACTGAGATATTGGGCATGTACACCCCATTGAAACAAGGACTTTGTGCATGCTAAGCAAGAACTCTACTGAGCTACAGCCCTAGGTCGTCTCTTAATTCTTAAAGGATGCAAGCAGTTTGTGAATTATGAGTAGGTTTTCTTTCTCATATATATGTTTTGCTGTGACTTTGATTTTTTTAACATTGAGAAATGAAATTCTCAGTAGTTAGGGAAAAGTCTCTTTCTCTGCAGCATCGTTGCAGCTTGGTCAAGAAGTCAACAAATTCACACAGCACAGTTCTGAGTCTATTCTATTCTATTCCATATGTTTACTGCATAATGTTTATAGAAATACCACGCTGCCTTTGACTGCGGTTACTGAGAAAGTCTTTAAGTTTTAATGTGAAATGACTTAGTTCCTTCGATTTTATTGTGTCCTTTTGTGTTTGTGTGTATATATGTGCATGCTCTTGTGCTGGGAGGCAACACCTCAACAATTTTGGATGTCATCCCCTCAGTCATCTACCCTGTTTCTTTTTAAACCTTTAATTGTGTCTGTTGTTGGCTTTTTTTTAAAAAACTCATGTGTCTCTGTGTGTGAAGACTGTGTGTACACACTGATGGCCCAGGAAGTCAGAATAGGGGGATGGTCCCTGAGAACTGGTGTTTCAGGCAGCTGTAAGGCTTCCAACATGGGTGCTGGGAAACCAAGTAAGGTCCCCTGGAAGACTAGTATAGTTTCTCTAGCTCCTTCCTTGTGAGATAAGGTCTCTTACTGGCTGGTTAGTAGAGTAGGCTGGTTGCCTGGTGAGCTCCAGGGATCCCCTCTTCTTGCTTGCACTAGGATGGAAATGCAGCACCATATCTATTTTGTTGTAGTGGATGTTGTTTTAATATGGGTCCTGGAGAATTAAACGTTGAGCCTCATGCCCAAACCCTTTACCAACTGGTAAAGGGATTACTGTCCATCCAATCCCTTATTCTGTTTCTCCCTTTCTCTCTCTCACTCCTCTATGCTTTGGGTCCTCTATCTACTTATATAGGTTTTAGAATCATGCACAGGAGCCCATTTGGGCAAGTGGCTACAACTCATGTATTAAACTACCAATAATTTTTTTTCTTTTTTTAGAAATGAGTGTCTTTACAATGTCGAGCCTTTGAGTCTTTACAGAATGAGGACAGACATCTCCACTTATTCAGGCTCCTTGATTTCATTTCATTAATTCTACTTTTCTGTGTACAGTACTGCATGTGTGTTGCTCCTAACAGGCATTTTATATTTTTGATGTTTTCATGGGTGAAACTGTCTGTGTTCAGTATCTGCTGGTCCATTGGTAGTATGTGGAAATCTGATATGTTTTGTATACATGTCTTATATTCTGTAGCTTTTAAAGGCTTTTTATACTTTTTTATGGTGATCATGAATGCCTCCGGTTTTTTGTACACCAGACAAAGGCTTTATTACATCTCCTCTTTTGAAAGATGATTTCACTGGAGAAAGATATCCATGCTGACTCTTGCTCTATTGCAGAAGTGGGCTCTCCTCAGGGGATCAGGAGGGAGGTTCTGGTGACGAATCTGCTGTCTGCCTGATCTTCATCTTGGGTGTGTGATGTGACATCTTTCCTTGACAGCTTAAAACTTTGTTTCTTTATAGGTGATACTGAAAATTTTTGCAGACCTTAGACCTCATGGTTTTCTTACATCTTGATCTTTAGAGTTTAGTGAGCTTTCTGAATTTGTGAGCACACAATCTTTATAAAATACACAACTCAGCTGTTACTCATGCAAATGTACATTTATTCCTGTTCTATCTTTCTGGAAAATCCCAGTGCACACATCTCAAGCTGTCTCTAAACTCAAAGAGGCTCTGCCAATATTTCTGCTTTTTTGTGGACCGTTTCTGTTGCTGTGCCTTCCAGTTCACTAATATTTTCTCTGACATTATCTAAACTGCACTGGTCCCCTTTTAAGGTATATCTCACCTCATATCATATATTGTGAGTTTATCTATAGTTTCAATATTTGACATTTAGCTCAATGATGTTTAAGTGACTCCCACATCACCATGTAACACACAGTCTTAGTATTTTGAACATATGGTACAGAGTTATGACACTAACTTCGTGTACTTGCTTGACAGTTCTAAAAACTGTGTCATTGATAGGTTGATTTCAGTTGATTTTCTTCCTCATTTTGGGCTGAAGCATCCCAATGCTTTGCACATTTGGTGGGTTTTGGTTGGATGCCAGGCATTTATGAATTTTACCTAGTTGGATGTTGAATACTTTATATTCACAAATTATTCTTGAGATTTGTTCCAAAACACAATCATGTTACTTAGAAACAGCTTGGCCTTTCAGGAGCTATGTTCCCCATATCTATCAGCTAGGAACAGAACCTTTAGCCTGTGGCTTACTTTTCCCTTCTCACTGACGCTGACCTTTATGGGCTAGCCACCCCAAAACCCATGAAATTTCCATATGCCTAGTGAGAATGTTGCTGGGTAAGTTTAGGGTGATGATCCCTCTTACCTTTAGGGTGTTTGTTCTGTCGTGTGTAGCTTCCTTGGCTGTACACACAAATCCACAGTCTACTGCATGTTAGGGTTCTAGAAAGTTCCAGGAGCCCTTTCTGTCTCTCTCTGGTCCCCAGTCCTGATGATTATTTGCTTTGACCTTAAATTGGCTCCATGCTAATCCCAGAGAGGCCTCTTACTCCAGATGGTTCCCCTTATTAACTGTGGCTAGAAACTGCACGCAATGGCAGCAGGATAGTCCCCCATCTGCTTCAGGCTCTCAAGAGACTTTGCCCTAGACTCTCTGGCATCCTGAGTTTTGAAACCCATTTCTTATACTTATCTCATTGGAAGTTTGTTGTTTTAGACAAGAGGTTGAATATAGTCCCATTTACTGCATCTCAGTCAGAAGTTAATAAGAACAGCTTTTAGTATTGCTGTGTGTGTGTGTGTGTGTGTGTGTGTGTGTGTGTGTGTGTGTGTAGGCCAGAGGCCTTTGAAGATCTGCCCATTTTTTTGTTTGTTTTTAAATACTCTTTGGGTTGGGCCTCACCAAATAGGCTAGGCTGTCTCACAAGTGAACCCCAGGGATCCTTCTGTCTCTGTCTACTCAATGCCAGGTGACAAGCATATGCTGCTATGCCCACTTTAAAAAAATGTACATTCTAGATACTGAATTCAGGTCCCTGTGCTTACTAAGCAAGCACTTGACTGACTAAACCATTCCTCTAGCCTTAATACTGAAGTTTTAGAGATGATAACACATTACTAGTTTATTCATGAGTCATGTGACCATCAATAACTGACTGAGCAAATAGACAGTCAGGCAAACGAAGACAGCTCTGTTCCAGAATTTCTAGGGTGATGTTTAGATTCTCCATATCCATGACCTGCAGATAAGCACGCTTCCCACATCACTAAGGGAGTGCTGGACTCAGCCACTGAGTCCTACAGTTCAAAAGGAAGTAGAAAGAACAGATCGTCAGTGGAGAGTGGTAGCTAGCACTACCCAGCCAGTACACAACATCCTCTCTAGTAATGCCACTGGGTTTCAGGAACCTCAGAGGCAGTGTGAGGCAGAATGTATTTCCCACCAGGTGATAGCAACATGCTTCTATAGTGTATTAACCTGGGTCTGTACATGAACGAGATGGCAGTCAGGATCACATTTGGGGACAAGCTACAGGTGGCATGGCTGATGCTCCCCCAGGCCTGGCAAAGTCACAGAACTGCAGACCAGAGCAGCCTGAAAGAAGGATATGACCACTGAGCCTGATATGGGTGGGATTCAAGATTAAATACTAGAACAGAAACAGCACTTGGCAGGGGAGATGATGAAGAAGCTGGACTTTTATTTGAAGAGAGAAGGGTAGCTGAAATAAAGACAAGATGGTGCCATGGGAAGGTAGAACAGACAGACAGACAGACAGACAGGAAGAAAGTTTGACTCTTCAGTTATTGAGTCTTCTCCTTGTGAAGATCACCATTTTCCCTTCTTTTTCCAGTATATAAAAATCAATTTCAGATGGATTATAGGTCTAAATGTGAAACCAGAAAGCTTTTAGACAGAATCACAGGAGTATATCTTTGCAAGCTTAATGTATGCAGATTTCTAAAAAATAAAAAACAAACCATCTCTGAGAAAGGGGACAACTTGGGTTATTTTCAAACTAAGACCCTTCATTGATCAGAGGACACCATTAGGAGCATACAAAGGCAGCTGGCAGAAATGGAAGTATTCATAACTAACTAACTAACTAAATAAATAATGGACTCATGGCCAAAGTATGAGAAGAATTCAAATTAACAAGGGAAAAGGGTAACCCACCAGCACCTGTCACACCAAAGGCCTGTCCAGGTGTTGGCTGGAAGTGGAAACCTTCAGTGAATTGTGTTCTTCTCCAAACAGTAGGAAAAAACATGGAATCCCAGGATTCAGTGAGGATGCAAAGCAACTAGTCTCACGTCCTCACAGCTGCTGAGAAACTGGTCTGGCTGTGTAACCTGGGCTGGCCTAAAGCTCTCCATCCACCACTTCAGCTTCCAGAATGCTGGGAACAGAAGCATGATATGCCCAACTCTAGGAATGCATTTAGAATGAACATCCACAGAGGCTTCTGAATGTATCCAGGACCACAGAAACACAGAAGCTGGCGTCTGTCTATGCAGAAGCAGGTGCTGAGAGCAAATGAGCCAGTAAGTCAGCTTGGCAGGCTCCTGATTCCGCTTCAGGTGAGACCTTGAACTGATCTTATAGCTTCTCTGGTCATTTCAGATGTGAATTAAAAAAAAAAAAAGACAACCATATCCAGTTTAAAAAGCTAGCTCAAGGGCTACAAAAATGACTTGGTGACAAGAGCACTGGCTCCTTGTCCAGAGGCCCCAGGTTCAGTTCCTAGCACTCACACGCTGTCTCACAATCGTCTATAATTTCCGATTCAGTGGATGCCAGTTCATAGCCCCTTCCGGTTTCTTTGTGCATTACGCATATATGTAGTGCACAGACACACACGCAGACAAAAACAACCGCAGTCATCAAATAGATTAATATTAATTAATGTTAAACAATCAATCAATTAATTTGTAAACAAATAAAATACTACTTCAAACTCTTACCCAGAGCAACTGTTCTCCCCTGTGACCCTCTGGCAGAGTCTGTCAGACATCTGTGGGGAGGGTGTATGTTCTGCTCTTTGCTGTTTTTCTCCAGAGCTCCTGTGGTTGGAGAACTTGGCCCAGGATTTGGGGTATTTGCAGCGCTACATGGTAGGTACACACCCAGAAGCCAGCTTGCCTTCAGATACAGTGTTGGGCTCTTGCTTGGATGACCTTTGGCTCCGTGGGGAAGCCTAGAAGAGTGGCCTTCCTCTGCTTACCTTCCATCCCATTCCCTTCTCACAACACAACAATTCTTCATCCCCCTCTCTCTGTCCTTTCTGCATATGCTCCTCTCCCATGGCGGAAGACCTCGGACAAAGCTTCATCAGGGCTGCTCACGTCTGACTTTGCCCAGGAGCCCAGACACCCACTAAAATTGATGCTGTGCCCTCAGGTACAGAAGGATTGATTGGTGAGTTAGCTTCGCCGTGTGCTCACCTGCAATGATTCTTAAGGCCCCTCTGGGTTGTGTCAGGATGCTTGCTCAAACCCATGGCTTGTTTGCCTCTCAGCAAACTTTGTTTTGCATCCAACTCCCTTAGCCCGGCTATCTTCAGTCTGCAGTCCCCAATCCCAACCACCTTCTCTCTGCTTTCTTTGCTACCTGTCCCAGCCATCTGGTTGTAGTGGTTCCCAGTTAGCTACAATCATGGGATGTGGTGGTGGTGATACTGATTAGGGTTACGTGTTTCCTAGACATCCTTTTTCTTTTCTTTTTTTTTTATTAGATACTTTCTTTATTTACATTTCAAATGTTATTCCCTTTCCTTGTTTCGCCTTTGAAAACTCCCATCCTTCTCCCCTTCCCCCTGCTCACCAATCCACCCACTCCTGCTTCCTGGTCCTGGCATTCCCCTACACTGGGGCATCAAGCCTTCACAGGACCAAGGGCCTCTTCTCCCATTGATGACTGACAAGGCCATCCTCTGCTACATATGAGACTAGAGCCATGAATCCCTCCAGGTTTAATCTTTGGATTGGTCATTTAGTCCCTGGAAGCTCTGGGGGTACTGGTTGGTTCATATTGTTGATCCTCCTATGGGGCTGCAAACCCCTTTAGCTCCTTGTGTCCTTCTCTAGTACCTCCATTGAGGACCTTGGATCAACCAATGGTTGGATGAGAGCATCCCCTTTGTATTTATCAGGTACTGGCAGAGCCTCTCAGGAAACAGCTATACCAGACTCCTGTCAACAAGCACTTGTTGGCATCCACAATAGTGTCTGGGTTTGGTGACTGTATATGGGATGGATCCCCAGGGGAGGCAGTCTCTGGATGTTCTTTCCTGCTATCTCTGCTCAACACTTTGTCTCTGTATCTCCTCCCATGGGTATTTTGTTCCCCCTTTCTAAGAAGGACTGAAGTATCCACACTTTGGTCTTCCTTCTTCTTGAGCTTCATGTGGTCTGTGAATTGTATCTTGGGTATTCTGAGCTTCTGAGCTAATATCTACTTATCAGTGACTGTATACCATGTGGGCTCTCATCCACTGTGGGATAAACTATCCAATCTCCCCAAGGCTCAGCCACCATGGTAACCTCTTTCTTTACTTGTTAAATCATAGATAGAGGATTTCCCAGTGGCTACAAGCAACTCACTGCCCACCAGGACATCTCAGCTTGCAGGTTGCTAGTCAGTGTTGGGACTGTTGGTGGAAGCTGCTTCTCTTTGGACCTGAGACTTCTTGGCCACTGGGGATGGAAAGCCATAGAACACTGGGAGTGAGTAGTGCTATTTCTACATCCACACCCAGTTTCAGGACCTGTGGGTTCTGACCACAGATGATCACGCACTGGGCACTAGAACCGCATATAGGAGATTGTGCCCCAGGTTTGTAGGCAGGGTATCTGGCTGAAACTGTGTGGTGAGCCCCAGAAAGGCCACCTCACACTTCCATCTAACCAGCTTCTTCTGAGTGATGTGGTACTTGAAAGGACCAAAGACATCTTCATGCATGGGCCCATAGCCACACTATACTCCATGAAATGGACAGTCACTGGTGAAAAGCAATAATGGTGGGTAAAGCCTCTGTCTATGGCTCCATGGTAGTCTGGGCAGAAGCACTGGGAGAAAGAAAGCAAATCCTTACTCAGAGATGTGCACCTTGCAGCATGGACAGAGTGCTGTTCCCGACAAGGTGAGAGCTACTCGATATTTCCAACCTGCAACCCTGGTGACTGGCATCTTGTTGAGGGCTTGGTTTAGTCTTTGCTGCTGCAGGTAGGTTCTTAGTGGTGGGTCCTTGGAGAGGAGTACTCACGGCTGAGCTTCTGAACCTCTCTCTGCACCCATGAGCACTTGGATAATGACCCTGTTAATGGTGATGGTAATGGCTATAGTGACAGCACTGTAGCTGGGGACAGGACTGAAAACTCATCTTCTAGTGAATATCCACACAGGAGGCAGATAATCTTCATCGTTTTTGTCCACTTGGACCATGGCCGCTCCCAGATTTCCTGGGTACCAGCTTCTAGCAATATCTTCCAAGTCACTGACCAACGGACCAATGCCACTCTTGTCAGACCATTGGCCCAAGTCCAAAACCTGGAGTGTGAACATACACACATGGCTATATCAACTTCCACTCAAACTGCACAACCATCTTCCTTGCTCTAACTACTTCTTAGTAGGAAGAGCTCCCCTTGCTATTGTCCTCAAAGATGCCCAGCTACACACTGCAGCTGTCCCCTTCCAGGTACCACCTGCACAGTATGCAGAGTCAGTTGTGTTCCCAGCCCAGTTTTATTTTCTCCTGAGCACAGGGAATTTCCTGGGGCAACAGGCTGGGAGGAGGGAGGTGCTAATCTGAGTGGCCTGTGGGTTTGTGGACTACTTCATGCTGTGACTTCATACTGTGACTTCTGAACCCGCTGAAGCCAATCTTGTTTATACACATCTATGTAATGGCAAAGCCCAGTTGTATATGCCCACCTTTGTGATTTGGGGGCTACTAATATTCAAATTGTGTGACATTTTATCCTATGGTAACAGCGTGGCTTAGCGTCAAGTCTAGATCCGCTAGAGGCCCAATAACAGACTACCCTAGTTTTCGTTTGTTGCTGTGGTAGAACACTTTGATCAAAAGTGACTCAGGGGAGAAAAGGGTTTGTTTGGTTTGTGCTTCTTCCAGGTCATATTCCATCATTAAGCAAAGTCATGGACTCAAATAGGAACTTGAAGCGCAAATCATGGAGGAAAGTTGCCTGCTGGCTTGCTCCTAGACCCATACATAGCTAGTTTTCTTGTATAGCACAGCACTACCTGTCTACCCACAGTGGGATGAGCCCTCTTGTATCAATGCATCATCAGCACCATCCTCCACCCCACATCCCAACAGCCATGCCATAGACCAATCTGATCTGGGGAATCCCTTAATTGAAACTCTCTTCTCAAAGGACTCTAGGCTATGTTAAATTGACAATTAACAGTTAATGAGGACATGGGTTAAAATTCTCAGGGCTACGCGCCACAATCCTCAAGCTGTACCCTTTGACATATCTCCCAGAGCTGGTCACAGGAACCCAACAGCACCTCTGCTATCTTTGGTCTTTCCAAGCATCACATGGTCAAGATGCAGAGTATCCAAACCTTCTCATACTGGAAGCTAGAAGTCTTGGTTTAGTTGACAATAGGCTAGAAACACTATCCCAGGTGAGGAATGCATGGCTTCAGAATCCAAAGAGGCTGGCAAGACCCCACACCTCAGTCTGTACTGAAGGAAGGTCCCATGTCCAGCCACTTTTCTTGTGTCTTAGGAGGCATGTCTTAGCATGCCCCATTTCACTGGGCTCCAAGGATTTTTCCAACTGTGACTGGCCTCTGAAAATTCTGATCATATTCATTTCCTACCCTCTGGCATGAAATGTATCATTAAAAGGCCCAAGCCAGTTGCTTCCTCTTGCTCAACAATTCTGCTTGGCATAATTTTATCCATGCAATAGTAGTGTTATGGCTCATGGAATTGAAAGGTGACCTGGAACTTTGAGGACGAAATGACAGCTAGCTAGAGAGTTGGTGTACCCTTGAGGAAGGACAGATTGGTGCTTTGATGGCCAATTGACACTACTTCCCCTGGTGTCCTTGGAGACAAAGAGGGAGAAAAGACATATGTCAAGGTAGAGATCAAGAGATGAGTTCATCATCCCAGTCCAGGAAACTGCATCTGGTATAGCAGCTGTAGCGGGAGTGTCCTAGTTAGGTTCACAGTAACCCACAGATATTGTCCTCTTGGTGAGGGTTTGGATGGTATTTTTGTGGGAATCACTACCTGTGTTTTCTGAGCTGTCTTGGACCCCCTCTGGGACCATGCACTGTTTTGGTAGAGGCAGCTCTTAGACTTCCATTTGGCCTTTCCTACCTTGATAAGCTTCACAACACAGTTTAGGAACCAATATGAGGATTGGGCCATATGCTTGAACGTCTGTCACAATTTGGCATCTGACATGGATGAGTGACCATAGGATGAATGCGCTACCCATTGGGCTCACTGCAATATGCTCCCAAGCTCACTCTTTAGTCCCCTGACATCCACAAACCCTGGCAGTAGATGGAGTCCACAGTGGATTTTCAGGTCATCAAACTCATTGGATATGTCCTTCTTCCCAAAGCACAGTGATGCTAATGACAGCCCACAGCTCTCTAGGTTGACTGGAAAAGGGTTCCCTGTGTCCTTTCTTTGGTATAACTGGTTCCTCCCCTCAGTGGCCATACCCATCTTTGCTCAAAGGGCTTAAGTCTAAACTGGCTGGAGTCTAGAAATTGGTTGAAGGGCTACAACTTTGAGTGACTCAAATTGGACTTGTTTACTTACTTGACCCAGAGCTCTTCTTCCATTAACACAGAGCATACACAGATTTTAGAGGATGCCAATCAGTTTCATGGATGGCAGGGTCCACTGCCTGAACTGGAGGTCTCTGTGAGCCCACTTTGAGATTTCTTTTCATTGGGTGCTCTGTAGGCATATATTTCTTGCAACCTACTTTTAATAAAGGTTCGATCTTTCCTCTAGCCCACCACTCAGCAAAGTTAGTGGAAGAGAAAAGGTATTAGGGTATGCGGGAAGTGGACCTGTTTAGCGATAGTTCTTTGGGGACAATCTTGATCTTCTTTCTCAGCAGTTCAGTCCTGTACAAACACCAAATCCGATTCAGCAGCTGCAGATCAGTCCTTTCAGTATGCAGACACCAGGAAGCTGTAGATCAATCCTGAAGAAACTGCCAGGCTCACCAACCTTCCTAGGAGGTGGCAAGCTGCAGTAGGAACCTCACAAGCAGTTCTTGGGTGATTTTCTCTCAGTGGCAACTTTGTCACAAGTTGAGTTCAACTTGTAACTACGTAAGGAGAACCAATACAAGCTTGTCTTTAGCAAAGAACCAAGACAGAACAAACCAAACCAAAGCTCTATGCTCATCTCTCACTGTTTGTGGGGGTCATATTTTTACACTTCTTCAACCCAAGTTCTTTCACGTGTTTGCTATATCTAAACATCCTTTCACCTCTCTGCCCCAGCAAAATATCATTTGACATAACTTTCCAAAGAAACTAGGAGTTTTCACTTCAGAGCTCCACAGCAGCCAGGTCATGCTGGGTTTCTGCTACTAAATGCAATTTCATGGTGCCTGTGTTCTCTATTGCATTTAAGGGCCTCTGGACAGAGACCATGCAGCAGCCCTCTTGGTGGAAAGGAGCAGTAACAGTGCTACTCAGCTACACAGTAGGCATCTTCCCCATAGATATGCAAACACCTGCTGGCCTGGGTCTCCTTTTCCCTTTGGGGTATCCAGCCACTGTTGCACACTGGGCTGGACTGGAAGGAATGAAACTTAGCTGGGCAGGTGGGTTAGACAGGATCTCAGGTGGCATGAGGGTAGAAGTAACAGACATCTCTAGAGACACGTTTTGGTGACAAAAACTCTATTGGGAGTGAATAAGGGCTATATAAACTTTGTGGATGGAGGTAGGTCTAGGAGGAATGGTGGTAGCCACCTCTGAATAAACTTTGGGGTTGAGCAGTCACAGAGGCAACTTCCACGTGGGCTCCTAATTGAAGATTGCCTGAGATCTGTAAAGATTGGTGATGTAGAAAATGCCAGCCAATTGGGAACTGCTGCTTGGAAGAGATGCTTACTTGTGACCAATGGGACGCCAGTGGAGGGTATAAAGGGTGCCCCTGAGGATTAATGAGTTTTGGGGAGCATTCTTACTAGCTTGCTGTGGTGGTCTCACCTGCTCCCAGAGTCTGAGCCAATGATTTCGTGCCACCTCACCTCCCAACCCCAAGGGCAAGTATGGTTGGGTGGTCCAGGCCATAAAGCAGCAGGTAGAGGTTTTGGGGGTGAGTGTATGTCATTGGCTGGGGCCAAGGTGCTTGGAATGCTTCATTTGCATAAAGAAGAATTTCAGGTGCTAGCTGGACATGACCTTATAGAGAGAGAGGAAGTTTAGCCTGTAATCCGGCCGCCAGGGTTAACTGACTACCTCAAAGGCGGCAGAAGTAGATTGTAAGTCTTATGCATGTCTGGACGTGTAGGCCCAGAGCAAGGAGACCCACTTCTGCCAGTCTTGGGATCAGATTTTCCAAGTTCAGACATGTCTAGATCTTATTCTTGCTCTGGTCTGGTCCCCCAGGTCACACGGCTTTCCAGACCTACAAGCACCATTCTATGGACCTGCCTGGAAAGAAGCATCATCCTGCGGACGTTGCCTAGAAAGAAATCTCACCTCAGGCTTCTCTCAACCAAACAGTCTATCACAGACTCATCTGAGCCATCCTACCCAGAAGGCATTCATTCCTCACCCTCTGAGGCTTAGTTGCAGGACACTCTTCATATACCAGATTCTACAGAGGCTAATGTCCCTTTCATGAATGGTGTGGCATTTGCACAGAACCTCACACATTCCCCTGTATACTTTTTAACAATAAATACATTTCATTCATTTATGCACATAGCATATTTTGCCTGATTTTCCCCCTTTCCTTCTCCTAAATCCATCTTTAACCACTCCTAAATTTTTAAAGATAATTCACCAAAACAAATTTCACACACACACACACACACACACACACACACACACACACACACACACACAGGCATTGGCCTATTCCCTGGAGTACAATTGACCTACCTGAGAACACACCCTTAAAAACACTGACTCCATACACCTAGCAGTTAGCTCTCAATAACTCTATGCTAGAACGTTGACTGGCTTGATGTTGTACAGGTCTTGTGCAGGCAACCACAGCTGTTGGGAGTTCATGAGTGTAGAGGTCCCGCATGTCCAGAAGACGGCATTTTGCTCTGGCCCTCCCTGATCTCTGGCTGTTATGATATTTCTGCCCTCTCTTCCATGGTGGTCCCTGAATCTTGGCTCCAATCTGTATACTTTAAACTTCTAAAGTGTTCTACATTTGACACCACAACAAGGGTTATCATCTACAAATGTGATTCTAGGTTCAAAGGTAGAATGGGAGATATCTGGAGCATGAAAGGGGCCAGAGAGGGGAAGGAAGATGAATGTAGGAGGAGAGTGGAGGAGAGTGGAGGGATACGAACAAGACAGGTACAGTGGTATGTGTATTTGAACATGTCACAATGAGACCCGTTATTTTCTATGTTAGCTAAGATAATTTAAAGGCAGAACATTTAGAAATTCCATATGAATACAATGAACAGACTCCTGAAATAGCCTATTTCATCTAGAGATGGGTATTTGAAACATTCACAATATATATGATTTTGTAGGTCTTAGGAGGCAGCTACCTATGTGATGTGTTTACAGTGTAAGCATGAAGACCTGAGTTAGAATTTCCAGCACCCTCATGAGCCCTGGGCAAAGTGCTGGGCATTTATAATCTCAGTGTAAGGGGGAGGCAACGAGAGGGGCCCTCGAGCTAGCTGGCCTTTTGCTCCAGCTGGAACAGGAAGTTCCATGGTCAGTGAAGAGACCTGTCTAAAAAATAAGATGAGGCAATTGAGGAAGACGCCTAACTTCACTCTCCAGCCTCCACATACATACATACATACATACATACATACATGCATACATACATACATACATAGTACACTTGCACACTCACACACATACATTTATACATATACTACGTGTATGTGTGTATGTGTACATTTGTATATAATATCAACAGAGATGTCTAATTAGCAGGGCTTGGTGTACACGCGAAGACTATTGTAATATCAAGTTAGTGGAAGACACAGAATGCTTTGTGGAGGTAGATTCTGGACACTTGCTCAGGAGAGTCCAACAAACCCACCTAGGCTGTAGAGGGCTCTTCTGGGAAGAACTGTAGAGCTGCATCAGGGAGCTCTGCCTGCTACGTTCACACAAAGCCTGGCCCTGTGATTGGAAACAAATGCTTTAAGCACCATGATGTACACCCTTCATGATTTTTCTAGAAGAATTATGTCATAATAGCCATGTCTTTCTCTCTCAGATTTCCATACTCGACTGGAATACAGTATTGAAACCGTGTGCTGATTAAGTTTGTGTGGGTCCAAGCACCAGGAAATGGCATCCAGCAGGGTCATTTTACTTTTCTTCTTCTTCTTCTTCTTCTTCTTCTTCTTCTTCTTCTTCTTCTTCTTCTTCTTCTTCTTCTTCTGTGTGTACAGTGTGTATTGTGAATACATTTACAGGTCCTTTGACAACTTCTTTTTTTTTTTTTTTAAGTCCTGGCTTAGCGCCACTTAAGAGAAAGGTCTATACCGTGCACTTAGTAAAATCTCAGCACAGAGGTGGTTCTGTGTTTGCTTCTTTTGTATAGAGGAGGGGTCCTGAGTCTTTTTAGGCTAAGCGTCCCTCCTCTTCAAGGCCATGCATGCTAGTGAATCAAATGGACTGGATAAACGTACTTCGGGAGGCTCATGTTTGAAATGCAGAGTTGACACATGTTACCAAGGTCTCTTAAATTATTAAGGTAACTGTGAGGGAGGGAGTAAAGCCCTCCCAGTTTCTCTGCCTCCATCTGAAAGATAAAAGGACTGTGAATGGGTGTGTAGGGTACCTAAGCTCCCTCCTTCTGGCTTGCAGCTGGAGGCAGTTCACCAACACAGCAGATCTGACGGCTTCCCTACATTGCCTGTGCATAAAAGACCTATAAATGAACCATTCAAAGGCAAAGATATTGTCGTATTGTCTCTTCAGGGACAGAATAATTATATCTTTGGCGAATAAGAAAACTACCTAAAATCATTACAAATTCAAGTCAACCCCTTGGATGGTTGCAGGATGCCACATCGGCAGGACCTCGGTAGAAGAGTAAAGATTTTTCATCTCAGACAGGATGTTCCACGGAAGGATGGTGTGTGCTACGGGTGTCTCCATGCCAGCCTGCTGCAAGAGCTGAACTGGAAGATATTTAATATTGTGCGATAATAGAATTCAATGCTCATTATTCAGGAGCAGGCACGGGCTCTGGCCCATGGTAATTATTAAAATCATGTTTATGCCAAGTAATGCAATGAACGTCACCTATTTTTGACCTGCCTGTGAACAGAAGGTGGGGGAGGTAATGTTTTACATCTTATCAATTGGATTTAGGACATGTTTGTGCCGAGATGGGAGCAGGAGGTCTGGCCATGGTCATTAGTGGCTGGGCTCTGCGGATGAAAAGCTGTTGGGATACCCTTGCTGCCCAGGACAGAGGTGTCTGTTCCCCACTTGCCGTGGGAGGCCAGGGCACAGCAAAGGCTATTGTTGGCTACCGGGTGAGATCCTGACTCCCTGTCCTGGGTTCTCTCCTGCTAGGCTGTGGTTTGTATCTGCACAGTTGTGGTAAACCTAGATAGGTCATAATCTTGCCATGTCACAAGGCACCAGCAATCTGGAAGAGAGCCAAAGAAAAGCTATGCTGGACCAATGAGGTGCTTATCAAACCAAGGGAAAGACACAGTGTGTCCCCCCCCCTTTTTTTTTTACCAGATACAGCCCCTCTCTCTACCTGGGGTAGGGGATTAGGTCTCTGGTCCTGCTCCACCACTCTGTCAGCATCCCTCTCATCTCACACCCCATTGGTTATGGCTGGAAGTCTCGAATAGTCTAACCCTCCACAGTGGCAGTCTCAACATGACCTTGCATCTATCTCCACCCATTCTAGGTCCTGGCCCTGGCCCTGGAAATTGCTGGAGCTACTGAGGGGCCTAGATTCAGTGTGAACTGCGTCACTATCAAGCACAAGTGACCCAACACCCAGTACAGACAGGAAATTCATCCCACTAGCCTCTTGGCACCCAATCAGGCTAGATGCTGTGGGGCCCAGGCTTGCAGAACCTGGGTCTCTAAGAGAGTGTTTGGGGATGGATGCTCTTCCCCCTCCCCGAGTCTTCTTTCAGGTGTTCGCAGTGTATGCATTTTGTAGCATGCACTTGGTGACCCCACATACACACACAAAGAATCCTTACTGTGGTGGGAACTGGATCATAAGTGACCAAGGAGTGTGTGAGCACACCAGAGATCCCTAATTGTGTTGAGTTCTGTGATTTGATAATGCCCAACTGTGCCCTCCTATCTCTGGGAAGGCAGCTCTCAAGGCAAGCCAGGTATTTTTTTTTTGCTAACCTAAGGATTAATAATTGCAGATTAGATTTTTGTTCAGCTGTGTGTATACTATTTTAATCCTCTTCCACGTCTCTCTTTTGACTCCTCTGTCAACAGCCACTATGCAGGGGCACTCTGCTGCTAAGGAAGGTATGCTGGCAGAAGTTCCAGATGCCAACTGTTGACTGCAGGGTGAGTCCCTTGTCTGGGTCCCCTGTTAAGCTGTGGTTTGTATATGCTCAGTAGTGAGAAATCTAGGGGAGGCATCAACCTCACATAGTGCAAGGCCTCAGCCTCCTTGTGGGTGAGAGAAGCAAAGCTGAATCTAAAATGTTGGAATTGGACCTTTTCCTTTCTGAAGAGCAAACAGTGAGACATAATTAATGTCATGTTACAGACGTAATTAACAGATACCTTATACAATCTTTAATTTATAAGGCTTCATGAGCCCTTTGAAGTAGATGGTGGTCAGTTAGTGTAGGTACTGTGAGATTGTACACATATGCATGCATGCTCTCTCTGTGTGTCTCTGTCTCTCTCTTCCTCTCTGCCTCTCTCTGTCTCTCTCTGTCTCTCTGTCTCTCTCTATTTCTCTCTCTCTCCCCCCCTCTCCCCCTCCTCTCTCTCTCTCTCTCTCTCTCTCTCTCTCTCTCTCTCTCTCTCTCACACACACACACACACACACACACATTTTGGTTTTAGACCTCTGAATTTTGTGGCTCATTCATTGCTTTCTGCAAACCATTAGATAGAGAGCCCCATGGAGAAGAGTTGACGTTCAGTGTGATGGGAGACCCTGTACTTGGGAATGAAAACAGAAGCCATTTGGAGTGCTCTCAGTTGGAGATTGAGCCCCACATACTGGAGCCCACTGGAACCAGGTTGCTTGGGTGGCACCTGCTCTCTGGGGAAGCCCTGGTGGCAACTTCCACAACTCCTTACCCTCAAAATACCCCCTCCAGCTTGCAGAGGAGATTGTAACATGTTGGGAGCCCTGAAGAAAATAGAGGTTATGGTCCTATGGCTTGGGTCCTGCCATGTTGGCTGGTGCTAGAGCCAGTCCCCTAGGGAAAAAAGGAAGTCATAGGCTATGTGATATGGCCCTGTACATTTGTGAAGGCTCAGACCCATAGAGGTCCTGGAGTCAAAAATAGCCTTCCCCCAGGGTCCCCACTCAGGAATCCCCAGGGTTCTGATCACAGGCCACTCTGATCACTCAGCTAGACTGAGCTGAGTCCAAACTGTCAACAGATGGCCAATCTATGTGTGTTTCCCACAGGATGTCATTTTTGTGACATTAAAAACTCACTCAAAAGCCGGGCGGTGGTGGCGCATGCCTTTAATCCCAGCACTTGGGAGGCAGAGGCAGGAGGATTTCTGAGTTCGAGGCCAGCCTGGTCTACAAAGTGAGTTCCAGGACAGCCAGGGCTACACAGAGAAACCCTGTCTTGAAAAACAAAAAAAAAAAAAAAAAAAAAAAAAAAAAAAAAAAAAAACCTCACTCAAAGCAGTACCTTTGAAGGCTCCTGCCACCTTGGGACACCAACAGGGGCCCAGCTATTATTTCAGAATATTCTCTCAGCCTTTCTGTCATACCTGCTTTCTGTACATTTATAGCCTGCTGGAGAGAAGTGGCTATGCCTGTGTGTACTCTGCCTTTGGACATCTACTGTGGGCTAGCCTGTGCACCCTCAAATTCACACTAAATTTTCAACCCATTGAAATGGGGTCTTAGCAGGTGATTAGGTTAAAGTGAGTTCCTTGGGTCTCTCCTCATCCAACATGACTGGTGTTCTTCTGAGGAAGAACTAGACACACAGACACATGCGCAGAGCAATTGTATGGGGACGCAGAGATGAGATGATGTCTACGAGTCAGAATGTCTAGGAAGGAGCCTGTTGTGCAGATAGTTTGACCTTGGCCTTTAGCCTCACCCTATGAGAGGCTATGTCTGTTTATGTTACAGGCCTGGCGACTTGAGTTGGCCAATGCATACTTGCGGATGGACAGCATCCTGCCCTGGGTAACAGAAACACAGAGGTGTCGGGACATGGGCCAGGACACAAGATTTTCAGTGTTGACACTGGGAATTCATGGGTGTATCTAGAAGGCATCCCTGGCCCCCTACTTGGCCTTCCTAGGACCATCTGAATGTTTCTCATTCGTTCGAACCACTCAGGTCTTTTCTTCCTCTCTCTCTACACCTGCTTCTTAAAGCTCTTGAGGCCTAGGCGATCAAACACTGGTGTAACTGTCTCCTGACCAGGTGCTGCGAGTGGGGTAAGCCCAAAGTATACTCTTCAGTAGTTTTTTTCCTTGCCTAAGGAAACTTTTAATGAGGGCAAAATATAACAAAGCAAAAAACCCTGATGTTGACTACAGAAATCAGATAAAAATGGAAGGCACAGTCAGTGCTTATTGCTACTCAGTAAAAAGTTCAAAAATAGATAAATATTATACATTCCATCAGAAACTTAAAATTAATTACCATTTTAGTTTCGCTGGAGTCGTCAACGGATTTGATTACTATTCTCAATTATAGACCCAGCGAATTATTACCCCTTCCCAAAAGCACAAGTGACATTTCTAATTGCTGATCTAAGAATCAGCTTCCTAAAATAGTCAAAGAGGACAAAAATAAGTACAGCGGGTAATGAGAATCTATCACCCACTGCTGGGCACTGCTCTCGGGCCCTGGTGGGCAGAGGTAAGGGACTGATTGGTTGAGTGTTCTGGCCTTGTCCTCTGCTCTTGAAATGTGCCAGACCTGAGACCTCGCTTCCTGGTTCCCAAGAGGAAGTATGGTTAGTAAGTTGGCTCCCTGAGCACAGGGTCCTCTCTCCTTTCTGCCTTGGTACCCATTAAAGTTATGCTTAGAAAGTTCCTGACTCAGATACATACTCCAGTGGAGGTCAATTTCAGCCCAGGTCAGTGAGTAGAGCAGCCTTCCTATGCCACTTTCCCAGCCCCAGGGCTGTGCTCCTACCAGAGAACCCTGGACCTGTTCAGAAAACCTTCCCTGACTTGCGAAGTATAGCTCTTTGTAAACCTGTTCCTCTTCTGTCTGGGAAGAATCCTTGTCATTCTGCATTCCCCCTGCCTAATGTACATCATAGTCCTCTCAATCCTGGTGTTCTTAGTGCAGGCAGTCTTCAAAAGGCAAGAAGGTGCAATGGAAGGGTAAGGCTACTTTGAGGCTGACTTAGCTGGGCAAGTCCTGGATTCTATGGTCTAGTTCTGTTAAATGTGCCAATAGTGGCAAGATCTTCTTCATACTGAATATAAAGTAACCATCAAGTTTATCTGTAGTTTCCTTTAGGATGCAGGACTTGGAAAAACTCATTCATCATATAGCCATGTATGGAGATGTTACTGTGCATAGACACATGGCCATCCCTTGATGTCTCAATTTCTCAGTGCTGAGAGAATCACAGTGACCCACAAAGCCCCATCCCACGTTGCTTCTCATATCTGCACAGTCCTAAGCTCACCCACTCAAGACTCCTGTAGACTGAATCTCCTCTAACTATTCTGTTTCCCTAGGGCCTGGCTCTGCCACCAGCCATTGTGAGAGGACCCAAGCTGCAGGGCTGTAACCTGTTTTTATTCAGGGGTCCCAATATGAGGCTTGAGCCTACCTTCTTCCCAGCCTTCTGCCTTCAGGGAAGATTACCTTAGTAGGAAGGGCAGTGATTGTAGAGCATAACATCATGGGAGGGAAGGCTGTAGGGTAAAACATCAAAGGAAGATCCGTGTTAGACTGCTTGCTTAGTAAAACCTGTGTAATGGGCTTGGAGGACAATCCGGACACTGAGGACACGATTGCCATGTTAGTCATCACTTTGCTGTTGTGACAAAATACCCAAAAAAAAACATTGGCTATAATAGGCTTATTTTGGCTCATGGTTTCAGTTCAAAGTCAGTTGGCTTGTTGCTTTTAGACCTGGAAGCAGAGAGAGGAAGAGCGGGGAGGAGAATAGTCTTGAAAGATGTGACCCCGTGACACCTCCTCCAGTAGAGTCACCCATGTGCTTACTGTCACCTCCCAGTGGACCATCACATTTTGGGACTGGTACCTGATTCTGCCAGAACCTTCACAGTTAAGTCTCTGCAGAAGGCCATCTCTGATCTGTGCTTTATAGGAAACATCTTTAAACACATGAACTTTTGGGGACATCCCAACTCTCTATCTAGAGCAGTCTCTGACCTCAGTCTTGTCATGGGGAGATAGTCAGAGCTATATCTTCTCTGATAATCCATTAAGGTGAGTTTAGATGCTTTGAATATGACTGTTCCTGTGGTGTTCTAGTTTGCTTGTTGTTGCTGTGATAAAATGTTCTGACCAATGCAACCTGGGAAAGAAAGGGTCTAGTTTTCTTCATTGAGGGAAGCCAGGACAGAAACTCAAGCAGGAAATGGGCAGCAGGAACTGAAGCAGAGACCACAGAGGAACACCTTTTGCTGGCTTGCATCCCATGGCTTGCTCAACCTCCTTTCTTGCATAATCCAGAACTACTTGTCCAGTGTTGCTACCACCCACAGTGGGTTGAGTCTTCCTAAATCAATTATTAATCAAGAAAATGCTCCTACAAACAGGCCATTCTGATGGAGGCAATTCACCAATTGAAATTCCCTCATACATTGAAGTTTATGTCAGCAGACAAAAACCAATCATGAGTGGTACTATGGGTTTTACCTGAGCTAGGTTCACCCTTGTTCTGTATCCTAGATCCTTAAGACAAGAAAACAGCTCTCTGGATGCCAGAATTCAAGCCTTATACAGTGGGAGCCAGAGATAGCTCCAAAGTCCATAGGTGTATCCCAAACCTGTGGCTTTTCCATTCCTGTGTCTTCATGAGGTCACCAGTTGCTTCCTGAGTGCCAAGCCTGCAAGGTTTGCATTTCTAGTCAGTACCATCCAGATTAGAAATATTGCCATGATTCATGAAACTTGAACTTGGAACACTGACTACAGGCAGTGAAGGAATTAATCCTTCTTCTCACCTCCCTGGGTACCAGGCATGTACATGGTCCTTACAAATGCACACAGGCAAAACACTTGTAAATATAAAATAAAATAGCTAAGGCTAAAAATAATTATTTAAAAAGGAAAGAAGGGAGGAACAGAGAGAGAGAGAGAGAGAGAGAGAGAGAGAGAGAGAGAGAGAGAGAGAGAAGAAGGAAGGAAGGAAGGAAGGAAGGAAGGAAGGAAGGAAAAGACATAAGGAAAGTTGAAGTCAGGTTTAGTGTGAATACTCTGATGGAATTGCATTTACTGTCTCTGAAACTCAGACTCCCAGAGTATTTATTAGGTACAGTATAGGAGGAGGCATTAGCTAGTCTGGGTAAGAGGTCTCTGAAGACAAGCTGTCTCTTGCTGTAAACATCTGGGAGGAGGAAAACGCTGTAGCTGCTAGTTTTTCTACACTGATCAATAGAGCAATAGTCTATAAATACTTGTAATTGGACCAGAGGAAGAAGGCTTTGCCAGTTTCAAGCCTCACCCATGTGAGGAGCAGCTTTGACAATTCTGCCATGGGTCTGAGGCCTCGCTCTTTGTCTTGGCTGTGCCCATGTTAACAATACACATTTACTCCGGACTTCCTTTGCTTTCTATAGAATGTCATGGCTTTCCTAGAGTTAAGGGCACGGTCTGTTGCATCATTCAGGTAGAACAGATTTCTGGGAACCCAAGGAAGCAATGTCAGCCAACACCTTGTGTGCCCAACATGCTCCACACCTGCACAGGTGAATGCCAAGAGAAGAGTGATCTCTGACTTAGCACTGACAGTATTCTGGGCTCTGTATCCATTCTCTCATTACCATCCAGCATGCCTTGTAGAACATAGCCACCATTCTATGGGGCACTGTGTATATCAGCTCAGGTTAGAGATAAAGCTAGGCTTCACTCCCATGGCTCACCTCCTCTCTTAGGTAGGGTTTTCATTACTGTGAAGACACAACGTCTGCCACAGCCTCCTTTGCTCTGACTCCATCATTGCTACTTTCAGAGATTGCAATGCATTCTCTACTCATCTGGGGGCTTAATCCATGTACTTTCACAGCAAATCATCAGGGAAGCAGAGAGAGAGGAGAGAGAGCGCGCTACCCTGGGATTTTATCACTTGCCACATGGATGCTTCACTCTTAGATGCCGTGGTCTTGATTGCACATCTTATTACCCATTAGTAGGAGCCTGCAACTGATGTTATAGGAAATAGGCACGCCATCTGAACCATGTGTGAAAGGCAGATGCATCAGGATCTCTCAGAGAGATCAGCCTTAGCTGCATGTCTTATCACCTGTTATAGGGATACAGGGATAAGCATGGTTCTCTCTCTCTCTCTCTTTCTCTCCTCTCTCCCCTCTTTTCATCTCCCTCTTCTTCTCCCTCTCTCCTTCCATCCTCTTCCCTCTCTCTCCCTTCCTCTCTCCTCCCCCTCTCTACTTCTCTCTTTCCTTTCCCTCCTTCCCCTTCCATCCCTCCTCCTCATCCACCTCTCTCTTTGCCAACTATGTTCTATGACTTTTCCTGTGAAACCATGAACAACTGTCTCTTCACCCCAGACTGGTATCAACAACAGCCAAAGAAACCATTCAATACAAGTGCAATTTGATGAATCAATAGAGTTACAGGAACATGCCTGGGGGGATTGTTTACATGATCATGGGTAATTCAACGTAAATGAAGGCCCAGCCTAGTAAGTGAGTGAGTGAGTGTGTGTGTGTCTGTGTGTGTGTGTGTGTGTGTTTGTGTGTGTAGCACCTTAAGCACTAGCTTTCTTCCTTTTCCTATGTACATTGGAACATACAGGGATAGCTTTCTTGGACTTCATGGTACCAATGTGTTACTTTGCTAACTGCGCAGAACACTATCCCTAGGGTAGGGCTTGGTGGCTGTGAAACTCCCAGAGTGAGGACATCTCCTAGGGTCTTAGCTGGCTCTGCAAGAAGCATGAAGTCCCCATTATGACTGAGGGCAGAGTCACAAGCAAGACAAGTGAGCAGGCTGGCATCTGATTTTATTGCCTAGCCTAGGTCAGCGGTTTCATTAACAATTTGAATTCTTCTTAATCATCTCTGCAGCTCGGACTCACATCTGTTGAGAGATTATTCATGATCACCCATAAATCCGAATGCTTATTGAGGAAAAATACTCTGTGGTGGAAATTTATGACCGACTGTGTGAGTTTCTCTAAACCAACTGCATATTGCAGGGGCACAGGCTAGTTCCATCTTCTGGGAGGGACTTAGAGCCCAGGAGTTCCAGCGTGGGCACCCACCTTGTCCACTGCTGCTCTCTTTTCAAAAACCGCTGAGGATTTCTTGGAAAGACTAACTTCTAGTACACTGTAAATCACTGTCATTCCATCCAGCACACTTGATCAGGGCAGGAAAGGACCCCCCGTGTCTCCCCAGTGTCCAGTGGGGACTTTCTGCATTGTCATGTTCCAGGGAAAATGGAGACAAGAGGCGAGGTCTGTGTTTTCCGATGACACCCCTGACAGAGATTTGTTGGAAGTGTCCTATAGACGGCTATGAGAGCCAATACAGTCTCCCCTACATTTCCTACCCCATCAGGACTCCCCAAAGCTACCATCTTTCATAACTATGGAGGATGAGGAAGGGTATCAATTCAGAACAATCTATCAGTGCAGAACTGGCTGGGGGTCACTGAAGTCCCATGGGACAGTGGGGTCAGTACATACCTTCTGTGTACAGAACTGGGATAGGGAACATGACTGTGCAATGTGTCCTCACCATCAGGGCCGCCAGCTAAACCATGCTCCGAGCTGGCTTCCTGTCACATTGAGCTGGTCTCTGTTGGCCATGGCATGTTTGTTTATTTATTCCTATAGTTTATGATGTGTGAGGTGTTCATCTCCCACCTGTGTCCATGGTTGGTGTCATGGTTTGAATACGCTTGGCCCAGGGAGTGGCACTATTAGGGGGTGTGGCCTTGTTGGAGTAGGTGTGTCACTGTGGGCATGGGCTTTAAGACCCTCATCCTAGCTGCCTGGAAGCCAGTATTCTGCTAGCAGCCTTCAGATGAAGATGTAGAACCCTCAGCACTGCCTGCACCAAGCCTACCTGGAGGCTGCCATGTTCCTGCCTTGATGTTAATGGACCAAACCTCTGAACGTGTAAGCCAGCCCCAATTAAATGTTGTCCCTGTAAGACTTGCCTTGGTCATGGTGTGTTTCCACAGCGGTAAAACCTTAACTAAGACAGTTGAGAATGGAAAGAGTGCTGAAGGCCTGAGCAGGCCGGATGTCAGGCTATGTGCTCCTGTGAGCTCCAGCATATGATAGGATGTTTAAGGCCCTCGTCGCAGAGCAACCATGCTAGGGAAAAAAAAGACCTGGACTCAGGCTAGCTTTCCTCACACTGGTCCAATAGAGGCCAGTGCTTATTATGGGCACATGGGACCTGGGTAGTTGTCAATACAAGACCTGTGCTCCTCAAAAGTCCCCCAGGTCTGCTGTTTGCGGGCACCCACAGCCTGCCGGGTGATTCACTCCCTTCCTCTGGGTACAGTCAGGCTTCAACTGATCCATGGGCTCTGATGCATTAATGATAATGTCACCAAGACATGGTAAGTTTGCCTCTAAAGCAGTGCTCGGTCATTTTTCATTAAATAACATAATTTGTTGCATTGGTATGCAAGGACAAATGGCAGTGCCGAGCTGAACGCCTGGAAAAAAAGAAAGAGTAATACAGTGTTGTTATTCATGGGCTGACGCCACGCTCCCAGAATATTCCTCATTTTGACTTAAATGTATCTTCTGCCCACTCAAAGCAAATGCAATTTTCCTTTTTATGACCGCCAGTTATTTACATGGAAAAAGTTTAAATAAGGATGGAGCTACCAACAACTGCAGCTTCCGCCACACCTGAAAGGGACCCCGTGCCTCATATCACCCGGAGCCCCCATGAACACAGCGGACACCCCTATAGTCTCGGTCAGCTCTCCTCATTCAGCAGGGAACTCTTGCTCTCTTACTCCCTTCTTTCCCTCCCTTTCTCTCTTTCAGGTTACTGGCTCCAAGATTCCAATATCATATAACCGCTTGTTCCTTGTGGAGATGTTGGTAACTGAGGCTTATGGTGGCACAGAAGCAGTGTGGACAGTCTATATTGTTCCTATCCTCAGAACTGGGCATGCCTGAGCTCTGTGGAGGCAGTGTGAACCATACAAGCACATCCCTGTCCTTGGTGGCTGGCGTTTCCCTAGGAGTGTTGTGCTGCAGAGGCTGGGGCAGCCCTGCAGTGAGGCCTCCCTCTGCAGACTCTCTGCCTCTGCTGGGAACAGGGACTAAGACAGAGGTGGGAAGATGGACCTGACACTGCCCTTTCTAGCCATCTGCCAGAGAACCCTGAGGGCATAGGAACTCAGCCAAGTCCTGCCTCTTTCTTATAGGACAAAATGACCCTCACATGTAACTCTGGGTTATGGGCCAATTTAGGACAAAGAGGTAGTGAGTAGGGAGTATGGTTAGCTGTTAACACACATGAAGAGCTTTTAAGTTAGTGTTGTTTGTGGTCTGTCTGCCTGGGCTGGCAACATGGGCAAGAACTCAGGACTTAAGACTGGACTCAGGTTGAGATAACAGGACTCAAACTTAGAACTCAGAATTCAATACCCAGGATAAAAACTCTGATGCAGGTCTTAAGACTTGGAGACCAAGGGAGGGTGACTGTGTCTAAGGACATATCAATGGCCTTCACCAACAACTGTTCCTCCTCCTCCTCCTCCTCCTCCTCCTCCTCCTCCTCCTCCTCCTCCTCCTCCCCCTCCTATTCCTCCTCCTCCTCAAGCTGAACAAAGAGATAAACATGAAAAGCCACCAGCTCAACATCCTCCTGGAACTCCACCATGCTCCAAGGCATCTTGGGTGGGAGTCAGACAGGTGC